>JAHMML010000023.1:1117706-1453157 GCA_020341155.1 Eciton burchellii
TCTCTCTCTCTCTCTCTCTCTCTCTCTCTCTCTCTCTCTCTCTCTCTCTCTCTCTCTCTCTCTCTCTCTCTCTCTCTCTCTCTCTCTCTCGCTCTGGCGACGATATTCTAATTATGTATCTTAATTAGAAAGCTGGGAGAATATTAAAAATAATTATTCCTGCCGGAGAGTGGTGCCCCTTTGTTTTGCGACAGATAGTTGTACGTATTGCTAGAGCTGTTCGAGTTAAAATTATAAAAGAGGCACCAGTGCAATCGTTATAAGAGACGGAATCCCGACGCGCATGCACTGAAATTAATGCAGAATTCAAGTCCTTCAAGGATAACGGCGCGATCAAATTAAACGCTTTCTGCATTTAATTTAAGCATTCCGCGGCACTAACAGAATTACGTCCTCGCGAATTGCGCGCACACGCGCTGGCTTTAGAGCGGAGCGAGTTAACAGTTGTATCGAATGTGAATCACGGCTGGTTTCCCCTTTCAAATCGTAGTTCTGCCTAGCAGCAGCACTCCATCGATCTCCACGCTGAAATAAGCAGGATTTCAAACTTAATTTACATCGGGGAAATGACGTTCGCGTCGCCACGTTTCTGGAAATTCGGGCGTCGCGGAAACGGCCGGCATCAAGATCGGAAACGAGATAAATTACCGCGGGTTTTCCGCTCGCGAGTGCTGCACTTTTCCCTAATTTCTCTCCCCCCCTCCCCCTCTCCGATTACGAATGAGCACGTCCTGCGCGGCTCCCGCCCTACTTTATTGTGATTCCGCGTTAAATCAAACGCGATTTACCAGCCGATCGATTGGACCGTTGAAGTTTCCGCCGCGGGACACCGCTTGGCACAGCCATTCGCCCTTTCCGCCCCGACGCGATGGTATCGCGAGCCCCAATTATCCTGCAACGGCGACAAGCCGTTTCATTCATTAACTCCGCTTATTTACGAAATGCATCTCGATAATGACGCAACTTGCCGCGCGCTACGATTCATGAATCGAGCGCGCCGCGCGCGTGCGTTCGTATATTGTTGCTCGGCGAGCAATTAGACGAATGCTCAATAAGAGGGAATCTGAAAATGCTATTTCATTTTCTCACGAGATCGCGAAGACGGGGGGCCACACATTTGCAAACAAAGAAAATGCCGCTTAACGGCGCTCGTTTATTAATCTCGTTCCTGTTTGTCTTTAATCGCAAAGGGATCTTAATAACGGAGGCTCGGCTTAATTAGTGATCGTATTAGAAAATAGAACGCGCGATTCAATTTCTTCGAATTCATTTTTTCCGGGCATCGCGGTAATGGCAAGAATGATTCACCGCAGATTTTCGCAGAATAATAATTGTAATAAAGTTGTAATAAAAAAAAGAAAAAAAAGGAAAAGGAAGACAGAGAGAGAGAGAGAGAGAGAAGAAGGCAGGGCAGCAGTATTGAAACTTAAATCAGATCACACGATGCCGCGCGCATATTTCCGTTATTCCGTTAGTACTCTCGTATTGTGCGCCTGTTAGACTCAGACGGCGATCCATATACAGGACAGCGATGATATTTGCGCGGCATAGCGTACACTCAATCCCCGTAGTTCGACATGCAAGTTTCGCAGGAGGTACTTTACAAGCTTCAAACGCGGTGAGTAGGGCACTTCTCTGGAAGCAATAAAATTTCCTCTAAAGTGCGTTCGTGCGAGAGAGAAAGAGAGAGAGAGAGAGAGAGAGAGAGAGAGAGAGAGAGAGAGAGAGAGAGAGAGAGTGAGAGAGAGAGAGAGGAAGAGAGAGGGAGAGAGTGAGAGAGAGAGAGAGACCTGTCGACAATTCCGGCTTCAAGACCGCGCGCGGTCCGCAATCTTATCTCGCAACAAGTAACCACAATGTGCGCCGTCCTTCTTCCCTTTCCCTTCTGCGATTCAGTAAAATATACGCGAGACGCGAGTACGGTTAATAAACGTCGACGTAAAAAAATCATTAGCGGCATATCCGCGTCGGCGGTTGCCGAGAAGCCGCCGCTGTGCCGGACTCTCGAGGCGGATAATGCGCCAAGCGTTTCCATCTGATGACTTCGGATTCGTAATGATGATGACGGCACGCAACGGGAACGTCAGGCCGACCTAATCGTACGAGATTGCGGGGCGATGTTAATTTCTGCTATCTGCTCGAGACGATCTTTCCTCCTTTCCCGCACTCGGGCGCGAATTTTCCCGCACAAGAATGCGATATCTCGAATCGGAAAGAGTAATCGTTTCTGCAAGACCATTTCCCTTTGATGTTTTAAATACGTGTATCAGGACAGCAGTTTTTCAATGACAGCGCAAGAGACGAACGGCGCAGCTTCATTAATTATGCCGAGTAAATAACGTGAATCTGTCTTCGAGATCATTTCGTCTCCTTATCCTCGTAGCTCTCGCTCTGTCTCCCTTTACCTCGTTTTCATTGCCTTGACTCTTGCGAGAGTCCCACAGGGTGTATCCGTAATACGATACCTTGTTAGCGGTTCTTAAACCAAGCCAAATGTATTATTCAGATAAGTGCATTATATATATATATATATATGCTATTAATGTATCAACTCAAACGAAGCACGAAGGATTACCGGCTTTGCGCCGCCTAAGCCTTCTTCAACCGTCAGTTGTGATAAGAGCATCCGCTATGTTAATTTGCTCTCTCTCTCTCTCTCTCTCTCTCTCTCTCTCTCTCGTGTTCCATTAATATGCATTCTACGTTAACGTATACCAGCTGAAGATGCATGCATCCAAATATCCAGATCCGTCATTCGCGTCTCATTCATCTCGACTCGTTCTTCCAATCGCATCGATAGAATCGCGGCAAAAGTAGAATCGTCTTACCGCCAATTCCCTCTCGAAATTCGATTAAAATTCGATTTCCGTAATCACTAATTCATACATTTTTCGATAAAAATTAGAGCGCGATTCGCACACGCCAGAGGTATGATAACGAGGACGCGGTTGGCAGGGGGCGTTTAGCGCTTAGCGCACGGTCTTTTCAGTTACCGGCAAACAGGGGATGGTAACGACGGCGGGATCTGTCTGTCGGTGGCACGATTGTGTCCAGGAAGAGTCGCTCGGGGCGTTCACGAAATTGCGTGGCAGGGGTAGGATAATAGCGCGATAGAAAACAGCTGATCCACTTTAAGCATCCTTTTTGTCTTAGAGAACGTCCGCGGTAAACAATAATTCACGCTTAAACGCCCTTTCAGCGCCGCTACCTCCATTGTGCGCGCCTCAGCGTGGTTCGAGAGATTTATTTGCGCGAAACTTTTGTACAACCGCGCCCGACCCCGTCCCCGCCGGTCCTTCCTTGATAGCGCGGTTTTCGCTGTTCTGAAGGGAATGCCGGGGGATGCACCGACGACAACAAAGGCCGCCGCCACCGCCGCGAGGCTGAAACGGATGTCCTCGGAGTAGCCGGTGTATCCATGCAGGTATCCGCGTGCCGCACGCGACGCGCGCACAATTAACTCGGACTACTCGGCTACCCCCGGCTGACCCGGGCGGTGGGACAACCCGCGCCCGTAAATTACGCCGACGAAGTTAAGCCACAGGTTAATTACATCCCTCCGCCTGCGCACGCACACGCTTCGCCCCGTTTGCGTGGTTATCCATCGTGTCGCGTAAAGAAAGCGAGATGGATTTCTCGCTGCGATCGCTCCGCCCCGCCGCCGCCCCGTCGCCGCCATCGCCATCCCCGAGTGCGCTCGCGGCGAAAAAGTTTCGTATTTATTGCGATAACTTTGATGCGGCCGGCCGCGAAACTCGGGACGATTCGCGGCTCGCCAACGCTCGCCGCGCTTCCCGCATTAATTATCGCTCGGTAGCTCGCGCCGTGTCATTTCGGCGACGACTCGATTTAAGGAGACGCGCCTCTCGAGATTGCGCTCTTCAAGTTTCACAAGGACGTACCGGCGAATCAATGCTCTCGCCTTCGTCGCCGTCCTTGCGTGCCGCGACGTAGGAAACTTTGCGCTCGCTTCCGCTCTCGTTGCGCCGCAACGCGCGTCTCATCGCGCGATCAGTCGTTCGTCACGAGATGATTAATCGCTCGCATGGCAAAAACGCGCGCGACGCGTCACTCGAACATCAGATCTAGCGTCTTTAATCCCATCTCTTCAATGACCGATGACAAAGTACCGATAATAATGAGATACTATCGCGCTCGGACTCGGGATTAATTCGAGAGGCGAGTCATGTTATTTATCGCGTTACTCCGCAGCGACAGCACGGGCGATGCGGATGATGGCTTTGTTTTCGTCGTTAATTACGGCCAGCCATTAATTATCTCAATTAAAGGATAACGTGTTCGTCCGGCCGAGCGATGGTGCGGCGCGATTTATCGAAATTCCACGTGCACGCCGCTTAATGGCGCTGAATTATTATTCCGCCGGACGTCGCGTGAGGTAAGCGAAGGCAGGGTTTAAGGCGATCCCGAACTCTGCGAATTAATACCGTCTGCATGCTGTCGTGTTAAGCAATCCGCCAGTTCTGTATCCTTTGTCAATACGACTCCCCTCGGCTACTAGCGGCGGCCGGGCACACCGCACGATATCGTGGCGCTGTTGACCGAAGTGTAAATCGATACCACGAGCCGTTCTTCAGATGGCGAGCCGTTTCACGAGATTAGTCCGGCGCCGGGGTCGAATGTAAATCCCGAATACATTTGCGGGAAATGAGATCCTCTCCCTGGCTCCTATCTGCGCGCGTCCGGTCTGCTTCTCTCTCCCTCTTTTTTTTCTCTTAAGTGCGCGCGCGCGATTCGCGTTCGATTTCTTTCTCGCGCTTACTGCAAGCTCGACGCGATCTTGTAGGGGACGCGAAACCGATCCCCGTCTCACCCCGCGAGCGCGATCACTTTCATCCGGCTGTGAATTATCGCGTTCGCGACCCCCGTCCTTCGGGGGGTTGCGCTTATCGCGGTCTCTCGCAGCAGTCGCCCGAATGCGGCGGGAGATTCCAACGTTTTACGGACGAACGAAGGATACCACGATGGGATAGCACGAGATCATCGACCGCGCCGGAGAAGCGGACGCTTGACCCCGCCGCGGGGTTGAATAATCAGCGCGACGTATCCACGATGTGGGACCATCATTCCGGGGAGAGAGAAAGCAGGAGAGTCCTCGCGTTTTGCGCGGGTACGCGATTCCGCTCGAAAATAGCCCACTTTCCGGAATACGGCATTATCGCGATTCCGGCGCCGCGATGGCGATTCTCGATGACTCGAGAGCCGCATCGCACATCTTTACGCGACTCGTGTATCACGACGTATCACGAGCTGCGTCCAACACCTGTGCGCCAGTCGAAGGTCGCGCGATGACGTCCACGCGGCCATTCGAGAGCAGAGAGCATCGACTGCAGGCGCGCGCGCGCGCGCAAGCACGCGTCAGTTGTCCGCGTGAAATTAGATCGCCTGAACTTTCTCGCACAAAAGGAACTTCTAACGGCGGCTGCCGGACCGCGCGCACGGACCGACCCAGTGAACGTGAATGCACGTGCCGAAGGGTGTAATTCTCTCACTTACCGTTTGTATTCAAACAGCCGCTGCACAGGCTGAGGAAAGCTCGTCGGACAGTGTTATAGACGCGGTACACAATATAAGTGGATCATCGTGATGGAGCGTAATCCGCGTGAAATTTTTACATCGATGTTCTTCAGCTCGAAGCTCGACTCGTCGCTTATTTCATCATTGACGCTCCTTTTCTCTCTTTTCGAGGGAGCGTGGCGGAGGCTGACAAAGGGGAGGGAGGCAAAGGATCTCTCCTTAATATCTCAAGTCTTCCGGTTTCTTTTGGGAAAATCGATATTAATGCCGGAGCGACCAAAGTGACGGCGAACAGCATTCGTTAGCGGCTGATTAATGACGCGGTGGGGAAATCCGAGCAACGTAAGCGTCTTACGCCACTCCTGCCTCGGATAGACCCGGTTTTAAGTGCTAATTATACAGCTGATAATAAAGCGCCGCTCTCTTTCCCGCGCGCGCCGAGTAATGGATTTATGATTAATCTCGCTTTTCTTCCCCGACAGATCATCGGATCCATCCCCGTTATCATTAATTCGCGCGCGCGCACGCCACTTTCACCTCAGCTCGAGCCCCGCTCCAGTCACGAGAACATGTCGGAGCTACCTGCTTACTTGGTCGACTTCCTTAGAACCCTTCTTTCCTCCCGTTTCCTTCGGCATATTTAATCGAGCATTAAGCAACTTTCTCCGGCAACCCGTTATCCGCGGGACGGCCGGTCCGCTGAGAGCATCAATAATCGGCGAGATAAAGAGTCTCGTGGACCGAGCGAGGAGTAAAACCGGGTCGCGGTAGGTTCAGGGCAGAATCCAGCCCTCCCGGAATCTTATCGGTTTAATCAAGCCTGCTCGAGATATAGGACGACGCAGCTGAGCCGCTCGCCAGCTTCGTTCGTCGGTCGACCAGTCCAGGATCGGGACGAGGGCTAGTTGGGGGCAGGGGGCAGTTTTTATTCGATCTCCGGTATCACGACGCCGTTAGAATGCCGTGCGAACCGGGTCGGGCGGTTATGCGGGCGTCATATTTCGCGTGGCGGTCCATTGTGCAGCCGCGCGCGCACCATGCGCAACGGAATATACATATGAATGACCATGCAGATTCGTCGTTTGTTTTATTATCCCGGTCCGCTCGTAAGAGTATCTGCATTATGCAACGACTAATAGGGGTAATGGGCGACGTGATTACCGCGCTCTAGCGCCGTGCATTATCTAGCCGTCTCTCTCTCTCTCTCTCTCTCTCTCTCTCTCTCTCTCTCCTGCCTCGCGTCTCCTAGCGCGCATCTAGCGCGAGTCGTAACGAATGCACCGCGTTAACATTATGCACCCGGTGATACATCAGCCGCGAGAGATCGCAGCTTACTTTCCTCCCTCTCGAAAAGCGCTCGTTGCTACGCGCTGCGCGCAGTTGCGGGATTTCGTTATCGCGAGTCGCAGCCGATACTCCGATGCGGACAAACGCGCGATTCCGAATCTCCTTCTTCGATCAGTTCGATCAAGAGGGCTTCTCGAAGACACGGACAAGATGTCTCGGATCTCCATAGACGACCGAGTTCCTTCCCTTCAATGCGGGACGAGATGTCGCGAGAATAGGAGACGAGGTCTCGCGAACGCGGAATGCCTGGCTTTCTCGGCAGATGTGCCAGTTTTCCCTTCTCTTAACGGTTTCGACAAGTTAACGGATTAGCGTTATTGCACGTCCGGATGTTCACTCCTTGTCCACGGCGATCTCGGCCACGAAGGACCGGTCGCACTTTATCCCCTTAATCGATCGAGTGACACTTACATGCTTTGCTGCGCAGGTCCCAGATTTTTAAGGTGCGATCATAACTCCCGGTAACTACCTTTGACGGCTCGCCGAGGAACTTGGCCGCCATCACCTTCGCGCAATGGCCCGTGAGCGTGTGCTGTAACAAAAGTACGAAAATCCGGTTACGTTTGTGGACCACCGTTCGGAGAATAGGATGGACGGAGGCATCCTATCCAGCGGCACGCGCGCGTAGTTTACTCGGGAGAAGTGAGATCGCTAAGATCCCCGCTCGAATCGCGAATAGCGTGGACCCTTCATTCGAGAAGCGAGACATTTCGCTACGAAATTTCTGTCGTCGCAAATATCTTTCTCCTAACGCGCAGACGACGTTTGACATCATTCACGGACAGGATAACGCGTAACGACGCGTGAAATGTTCGACCCGCTTAATTGGAAGGATCCGATATTAGCAGCCGTTTAAAAATTCTGTTTTCCGGATGTACCACAAGTTAATCCCGATGCTGTAAGCGCTCAACAAAGCCCTCGCTTGTAATTTTATGATTTGACGTACAAATATATTATTTTACTTGAAATATAGCTAATTGCATTTCCATCTCCGCGACGTTGAATATTCGAGAAATGTTCATACTGCTCTGGCGCGGCAGTGTTCTTATTTCGTTCGTTCGCTCGCGTGTTCGTTCATGACGTACGCGGCAATTTCCATTTGGATATGCTCGCGTTAAGTGAAACAGACATTAGAGCGCATTGTACGCCTCCGATCAGCGGCGCGTTCTTAGACGCGAAAGCGCGGTACATATAATAAAAAGTAATTAAAGCAAGAGTTATTCCCGTCACGAGTTCGACCGGTTATAAACTATTTTGTTTAAATACAATTTGGCAGCGCCAGGGTCATTGGCGCTTTGCGACCGGAGTTGCCAACTTTAAGCAGAGGAGTTGTTAGATCGAGCACCGGCTTTCATAAGTTGATTTTCTCTCTTCTACTTTCGAGTTCAACTCCGCTCCGATGCTCCGGAGCATCGACGTGTTCGAAATGAGAAATGAATGCAGCTGCAAGGGGCGGAAACAGAGCGGCGGTATAAAGCATGCGTTTCCAGCGCGAACGGTACGTCATCCTTTAACGGTAACGAGGAAAGGGTCCGATTTCATTATTACCTTCATGTTGGCTCGAACAAGAAAACTCGATTGCGAACCGCGAGCTCCTTTTTTGCATTCCTTCGTTCGCTCCGTTCGCGTCGATATTCGGCTCGCGGAATACGCGACGCTGGAAATGCGACGTGAATTCATCGGGAATCATCTCGGCTTAATACGCGCCATCGTCGTCGCGATGCGTGAGCGAGCGTAATGCAAACATTACGGTCGAAAATAACGGGGCGAGCGTATTCGCCGGCCGGATATTCGTTGCCGTTGACACGGTGTCAGCGACAGTTATTCCGTCTCTCTTTCGACGCGTGTACGCGTATACGAGCGTTTAAAACCGTACGTTGACGTCCATGACGGCGCATTTTACGAGCGGCATTCCTTTTTCCTCCTCTTCGATCGCGCCCGAATCGCGCCCGATATTCCGCGCGGCGGGCGGCCCTCTTATCGGTCGCTTCGGAAATCCTCGATGATCCCGTTCCTCCTCACTTTTATTTTTCACGGACCGATCGCGCTGATCGGCGCTTGGCGCCCGCCGCCCTCCGCTCTTCTTTCGCGAAACGAAGAAGATCCGCTGGCGGCCGCTCGTTCATTACGCAACGAAGATTGTCTTCTCTCCCGCTAATAGCGCATAAATCATCGCGGCCACGATTAGCTCTTGTACATTACTATAATTATAATCGTAAACGGGAAGGGAGTATCAGGGGAATATTCGTAATAGCACGGAGTTAATTACTGCTAGGCGTTTCCCGGCGACCCGCTCGCCGATAAGGAATTCGCTAGCGGACCGAGCAACCAGCTCCCATCAATACCCCCGGCCGGCTGAAGGGAAGGGGGAGGCGCGGAGAAGAAGGGCTTTACGAGTGAATAAATTTTTTATAGACAGCGCGTGTTATAAATACATATATATATATATATATATATATATATATATATATACATACGTATATATTTACCGTATGCTCGTGCAAATTAATTGCGCAAACTGCTAATGAAATTTCGCCTGAGTGATATACGGAACACTCACGCGCCAAGACCGCGAGCTTAATGAGCGGACGAGGGGAGGAATTCAGATAAACGGGGGACGGGAGGACAGAGAGAGAGAGAGAGAGAGAGAGAGAGAGAGAGAGAGAGAGAGAGAGAGAGAAAGAGTGAGAGAGATAGGCAAACGCTCGCGCACTGATGTCGGCCCGGATTTTACGAGTTAATAAATTGCACGACGGACAGCAACGCGATGCGTTCGTTGTTTCGATGTTGATTCATCGCGGAAGCCGCGAGCGAGCGAGAAAACGCGAGCGGGATCCACCGGCGGTAATGAAATTATCGGATGACGTACGGGCATACACTTACGCGTTACACGTTGCGTAAACACGTTGAATTTCAAGTGCAATCCCATGGCATCGACGTTTACCGCTTTGCGAATCAATCAGGCCGTCGCGTGATTTAATGAGCGTCGGCGGCTTCCGCCTTCCGCTCGCGCGTCTCTCGCACGCTCGTCGCTAAATGAAAATTCTCAAGTTATCTCGTACACGCTCCGCTCGTTCCTTTTTTTCTGCCGTCGCGTCGCCGTTTAATGGTGAAGAATTCAAGCGCGACGTCGGACAAGGAAGGCGCCCGCCCGCCCGCGCGCGAACCGGGGATGGCGTCTCGAGGGCTCTTCCCGGCGCGAGAGAGGAGCGAGGGAGAAGGACGGAGGCGAGGGTGGAGAGATAGGGGATGTTAAAAGGATAGAGAATGTTAAAAGGAGGAGTCCGCCAATTTTAAGGTGCGCGGCGCCACGAGCTAGCGCGCTCTTGAAAAATGTCCTAATGTAAATTAATGGCCCGGAAGTTTAGCTGGAAGGGCCGTAACGTGAAAGAAACACAGGTGGAAGAGCGGAGGAGGCACCCTCCTCCAGCGCCGCCCGATCTTATATATACCCGGCAGAACTTTGCTCTCTCTTCCGCCTGGCTGTATCGGAAGAGGAGAGGCCGGAAGCCAGGAGAGTACGCGGTAATCTAGGATCTCGAGAAGTTGGACGAAAGTGCACTGGCGAGTCGACGTTTCTTCACGCGAACGTTAAACGGCTGAATGAACTTTCCTTTCAATCGCTCCCCCGGCTCCGCCGGGGATGCCTAACATCGACACCATAAACAGGAGGGGAAAGCGCGCCTCCCGGAAGTTTGGCAAGAAGAGGACGTTTGTCCGCGGAAACTGTGGCGGATGCGGACCCATAGTACCATTACCGCCATTGTCAGTTGGAAGAGCAGTCGTAGGGACGAGATTAAGAAAGACTCGGCTCGCGGATTCGCATGCAAGGCGAATCTCTCCTCGCCGGTAGAAAGCAGTGCGCCAAATTCGCGTTTCCTTCTCTTTTTTCTTCCTTTCTTCTCTTTCTTCTCTTTCCTTCTTTCGAAAGCTCGCGCTCCGCGCTGGATTATAAACTTAGCGCGAATTCATCTCCGGGATTTTTATGATACACACGTAACTCTTTACGAGTGAACTTCTGAACAAGTGGCACCATTCATCGTGGACCCGTACAGGGGGCGCGCGCGCGCGCTCTCCCCGACTTCCCCGTGACCTCTTACAATTGCGCCCGTTCTTGCCGGTCCTTGCGCGCTAAATGAAAATTTCTTCGAGGTTCCGCAATTTCTAAACTCCCCGCGCCATTGTGCGAGCAAGTCGCGGAGGGAACGTAAATTTTTACGTTAGACCAATTGTGCAGCGAACGATGCCACCTGTCTCTCCGCTGTTCGCGGCTGTTAGCGGAGAAGGTAGAAAAAGCTAAAACCTCGAGTCTGGCTCGCAATCCGTTTCGACCGTTGTCGCATTAACGAGTTAACGCACACTCGTCGGCTATTGCCCGCGCACGAGCGCAAGTATCGCAAGCTGATAGCTCGGAGAGGGATGCACGAGGCTGCGACAGGTTTATTGATACGGAGTTACCGTAATCCGCCGTGTATCTGACGCGTGCGAGACGTTACGTCTCGCTGCAACAGGATCGAACAGTCGTAAGAAACGTCGCGAAGGATGCGCCCATCCGATCGCGCGTTCTCGCGATAGCGCGCGTATGCGCGGACTGCACCGATATAGCATATAGCAATATTATCATGCGACAGGTTCGAAGCATCCGCGTCGAGAAAGGGACGACTCGACGAGACCGCTCGGCAAACGCGAGCGGAGGAGTGCCGACAATCCGCGCGCTGGCGCGCGGTTTACGCCGCTGTCTGCGGCAGCTCTTCCGCGCCGTATATAAACTCGACGACGCCGCCCGACGCTAATCCTCTCGGATGCTAAACGTCACGAGCTGGCTCGGAAATCACACGGAGGAAACGGCCCGATTTCTCGAGCGGGAGTCGCGGTGGATGATTCTCGAGGAAAGAGGGCAGAGAAGACGGGAACAGCGCAATAACGGGGACAGCTCGTCTTTCGATCTCCCGAGCGCGTTACCAGCTCTTTAATGGCACTTCCCTCTCCATCATTTCGATCGCTTATTCGAGATTCGAGACGAGATCGCATCTGGTAGATGGTAGATGAAGCAATGGTAGATGGAGCAATGATAGGTGGATAAAATCCGCGATCGAATTTTCAGGAGACTCGACTCGGGAAAGGATGATGGTTCCGAGATCCATCGACACGGAGAAACGCACGTTTCATGCTCCGTTTACCGTTTACCGTAAGAATCGTTAACGTCGTTCGTCAGCTCGCGTGCGGATGACCACGCGAATCTCCCGATCCACTGAAAATCCACCGCGATGGACTGCGTCCATCAAACTCCGTTGTCGGGAAGAGCGAGCGAGGATCCTCTTGAGAGGGTACACACTGCGGGCTTTCCGTGGAATATCGCGGCTGATGCCGCCTTTTTACGACAACACGCCGATCCGATCGGATACGTACGGTGGCACAGGCGGTGCGCCCGCGCGCAATAAAAGCATAAACTTCTTCGCAGTGGCGGACCGCATCGCCGAGGAACGGCAGCGCGGCTGGAACGAGGAAAAAGGAATGGCAAAACGGAGGGGTGCAGGAAGAGATGCCTCGAGTTGCACCGAGGGCCAGCGAGAGTCTTCAATTAAAGCCGATAAAAAGAGCAGCCGGTAAAAGAGCAGCGGCCGGCTGAAACTTCCCGGAGAGCAATCGTAGCGATCATCATCCGCGCATCATCATCGCCGCTCGCTCTCGTTTCCGAAACGTACGATTCTACGCGCCGAAAACGTTCCAGGAATTTTCGACGAGGATAACAGCAGCAGCAGCAGCAACAGGGAGAGAAAGAGAAAGAGAGAGAGAGAGGGACTAAGGAAGCGAGCGGAGAGCAGAACGCTCGGGTTACGTGGCCGTTCTTATTGACTATCGCCAATGGCGCTGGCTTTGCATCTCTCTCCCTCGAATATGATGTACTCGCTAATCTCACGCTTGATCTCTATTGCCGCTCGTTAATTTCAGTAACATAGTCATTACCGCCCGCATGCGCCCGCGCTGGCGATGCCGGCACCCGTAAAAACTCGGCAAAGCTCTAAATGAAGAGGAATATATATACGTGCACGTATACAGTCATGATGAATATCAGCCGCAAGA
This sequence comes from Eciton burchellii, assembly GCA_020341155.1. Taxonomy (NCBI): domain Eukaryota; kingdom Metazoa; phylum Arthropoda; class Insecta; order Hymenoptera; family Formicidae; genus Eciton; species Eciton burchellii. The sequence goes on from JAHMML010000023.1 coordinate 1,130,673, forward strand.
AACTCGCGTAAGACGCGCGCATACCGGCCGCGTCGGCCGGAAAAATCTTGGCGCAACGTCGGCTTTTTGCGGCGTCCCCGCAGAGGAAGAGAGAAAAGGAGAAAGGGAGAGAGATCGGTGTTGGCGCTCGCGCGCGAAAATAATACATCGCGAACGCGCGGCGCGCAGTCACCACGTGCAAATGAATCCGCGCGCTTAACACGATGAGCATCCCGGGTCAAAAGTTACGCGATATCTCTCGGGAATCGGAAAAGATGGTCCGCTACTCAACAGCGGCGATCATCCGCGGCCGCTCGTGATCCGCTCGGACGCTTCATCTCGCGAGATCTTGCAGCACGGCTGTTCTCGCGGTGGAAACGCGAGATTCGCGCGACGGACTTACTTCAAGGTACTTTCGTGTGTTTCATGAACGATGTTCAGCCTCGGCTGGAGTACGAGTAGCGAAAATTCGACGAGTCCGACGCATCGGATGGGGCATCGGGAGAAGATTCTCAATTTCTTTCTTCGTCATTACAATTGAAGAAACGGAGCGAACCGGAACAGAGAAAAAAGCCGTTTGCCACCGTTCCGGAGCGATGCGGCTGTTTCATCCGAGCGCGCGCGCTCGAATTCATGCATGCGCCTCGATGCACTCCGCAGCGGTTCGAAAAGGGAAAGCGAATGGTAGCGGGATCGCGAGGCAGTTTGTCCGCCGAAGGGCTCATCGTATTTAATGGCTACGGTAAACGTTGATAAGCGGGGCGAGCATCCCTCGCGAATTCGCGGTCCATTCGCGGCGCGTTTGATTTTGCAAAGCGTAAATACGCCGCGACGATCCCCCGGAATGGAAAACGCGCGCAATTCCGCCATTCGCGATTCCATATCAATCCACGGCGCTTTCCGTCACTCTCTCACGACGATTAAATTAAAACTCCGCGATTGCTAAATAGCTCATTGTCGATTATCCGCGCGCAGTCCGCAAACGAGCATCGTTCCGGACGGTGAAATCATTAGTCAAACCATCAGTGGAAAAGTTTTCCTTACTTTCGCTGCCATGTTGGCTCTGCGACGTCGGTAGGATCAAACGATTTCAGCGATCATCCAGCTTGTTCGCGCGTTTCGCGCGACAACATCTCGCGAGACGATTCGCCTCTGTTGCGAGCGCGCTCCGATACGGGAAACGGTCCAGAAAAGTAACGTTAACGACCGAGCGCGGCCGGTTTCGTTAAAAGGGAAAGAGAAAGAGAGRGAGRGRGAGRGGGGGGGGGGGGGAGCTCGCTCCCTTGCGCAAATCCTTCGTCATCGTGATCTACGCTAATGCAAATATTAAAATGTCCGGCTTCTTTTGCACCACTCGTACGTTTCGCGTACGGAACATTGTTTGCTAATGTCATACTCTCTTCCGCGCGGCGCGCCGTCCGGCCGCGAGTCCCACGCGGCGGTCCCTCGCGATTTATGTAACAATATTGCCTCCCCCCGTCTCAAGCAATGCAAACGGCTATTGCTTGCGCAATAGCACGGGGATGCGGATATCATCGTAATGGCTCGAGACGCGCGTATGCACTCGCGGTCGATCGCCGCCGCCCCCCCCCTCTCCCCTCCCCGCTGCCGAAGAAGCGTGTTGGACTCGCGTCGGGAAACACGCGACACCGCGACGCGATGGAGTTAAGCAAATCAGGAGTCCGGTACCCTGCTGCCCCGGCAAACATTTACCGATACCTTCTTCGCGGAAAGCGTCTCGCATCGCGGGACATGAGAAACTTATATGCGCCTCGCTCTGAGCGCTGTTTGCACATAGTAGAATGCCTGCACGCGAGAGCGGACTCGTCGTCCGTCCGCTTCGTTAGCAACGCTCGGACTCGCGTCTCCGCGAGCCGTATGCGCGCCGAGCGATCTCTCCCCTCCCCCTCAGCCGCTCTCGTAATCGTATCGAAACAAGGACGATTCCGTTTTCGATTCGCCGCGGACGACCTTGCGGCGCGCGCAAACGCGGATGCTGACGATGATTACGTCGACTGTCGAGCGTAAAGAGCGCGCGTGCGTCCGAGAGCGATACGCAAGAGGATCCTTCCTCGGATCCGCTAATCGCGCGAGGAATCCGCGCGACGAGGAGCGCAGCGAGCAACGATCCCGTCGCGGGAACGCGCAATTAGGATTATTATAAGCGTGCGGCCGCGTGTAATCGTACAAACTGCTAATTCGCATTTTGTTTCGGCGAATGGGTTTTCTCGCGGAACGGAGCGAGCCGCGCGTGTGCGCGTGATTAATTGCGCGTAATTTATGCGTCAATCGCCGGCGCACTGTTAGGATAACTGTTTCTTGCGGTGTACATCATACGAGGTATTATATTTTGCTGAATGTGCGATAATTGCTTCCTTCGATGCGCCGGGGAACATCGCGCGGATTGTGGCTGCTCGACGTGGCTTTAAATCGCTGCCGCGCGTCTACCTGTATTTACTCGGCGCCTCTCTCGACATTGACGAAGGCGATCGGGGGACAGACAGACAGAGAAAGAGAGAGAGAGAGAGAGAGAGAGAGAGAGAGAGAGAGAGAGAGAGAAAGAAAGGGATGACCAACGGGGAAAGCAAGAAGCAACGATCGAATACGTTTTGCCATTTGTCGAGCGGCGCGCGATCAACTTAAATTAGCCGAGTACGCTAATTGCACGCTCGTCGCGTACTTGCGCGTTTACGCCGCCGCGAGAAGGCGCGATGCAAAATGTGCTCATCGTGATTTAATGCGGACCGGGCACGCCAAGTTTTTGCCCACCCACTGTTACTAGTCGCGCGGATATCGCAGTTGCCAGCCACGGCAGAACCGGTAACACCCGGCCGGTCGTGCACCCGATAACAAACTCGATAACACTTTGTGTATCGAGCTCTATTTCGTTCTATTTTTCCTCCGCAGGAAGCGGGAGAGGGACGCAGCACCACACTGGGGAAGAATTCGCGTTTCCTTAGCAGCAGCGCGCAGTGCGTATTTGCAGATAGAATGTACCATCTAAGATAGAATGCACATTTATGTATTACACGCGTACACGTAAAGTGGTAGAGGGGTATTTCGAATATAGAAATATTGTAAAGTTCCATCGAGCGCCGTTAGCTGAGGCCGCTGGCTGCTGGATCCTTAAAATTAGACCCCTTTACACGTTCGCGTTAACGTCGGTATCGCACGCCGCGCGCGGTGATGGCGATTCTTCTCGCCTTGTAATTACAGACGGCGGCGAAGAATAATTCCCGACGCGAAATATCGGCACGAAACGTCGAAGGGTCAACGCCGAACTCCAATTAACCCTGGCCGCATCCCGCGCGGGCTCGCTATTCGATTTCTACGGGTATAAATGCCGTTAGCCCGTTAAACGCGGGTTCTGAATATGTATTTATATCCCCCCGGCTATACGAGGAAACGGAAGGTACGTACGTACGTACCTACGTACGTACGTACGCGGGATCGTAACTACGGTAGCCTGGAATCTTAGACTTCCAGATCGACTTTTATCGAGGAAGTCCGTCCGAACAGTACTTTAACCCTGGGACCAGACCGCTAGGCAGCGCGCGGCCGTATCGGCGCGCATTCCCAAGCAGCGCGCTGGAATTTGGCTGCGATAGTCGATGTCGCGCGATCGAGAGATCGAGCGGCGCGATCCCCGCGCATGCGCGATATTGACGGCGCGCGCCCTCGGGGAGCTCGAGTAAGCACAGGTAACACCGATGTTTTACATCATTGCGCCTTCTTGCACGGCGCTGTATATATTACACGTCAATATAAAGCCGCTTGAGCGCGCGCTGTCACACGAGTAACGACACGACGAGAATGATGAATCGATAATCTCGCCGCGGCCTTAAGCCGCGGCTTTTACGCGAGCGGTGATCGCCGCTCAAACTCGTCCCGAACGGCCAGCTCACGCTACATAATAACCATTTTATCGTAATAGATGTAAATCGATTACGCTTTTTCCGCGAGCGTAACGTCCACCGGAAAATTGCGACGCGCCGCGATCATTAATCAAATTAATCGTCTCGAATGCTGCACGGCGGCACGAGAAAAAAGGCGAGGAAAAAAGAAAGAAAGAAAGAAGAAGAAGAAGAAGAAGAAGAAGAAACACACACGGAAACACCCACGTCCGTTGCCGCAATTAGCAGCGAACGCATGACCGTCTTATTCCGCGCTTCTTTTTTGCCTCGTCCGTGACTACTTGAGATCCGAGCCCGCGCCAGCCGTCGTTAAAGCCGCGAGATAAAAATCGGACAATCGTGTAGCCGGTATTATAATGTGCCGCGAAAATGGAAGCGTAAATTGCCATAACAGGAATCTGATTAGCCAACTTGAGAGTGTGAAGATTCTCAAGTGCTTGCGCGCGCGCGCGCGCTAAAAAGAGAAAGAGAGAGAGAGAGAGAGAGAGAGAGAGAGAGAGAGAGAGGGAGGCGCGCACCGGAGATTCCCCGACATTATTCGGTTTCGTCCTGCTGGTCGCTCCGTGCCGCACCCGGCGGACCTCGCCTAATCTTGATCCTCAGGGCGTGCGCGTGATCGTACCGGATGAAAGAAAAGAACGAAGCGAGCTCCTCGAAAGAAGAAACTCGCTCGTTCCGAGACGTTCGTGCCTTCTTGCGAGAACCGCGAGAGACGTGCGAGACCGCACGACGGCCGAGAAGATGTCGACCTTGAAATCGTCTCGCGCGGACGTGAGAAAACCGTTCGCCGATGTTTGCGCAAAATTTTTGCGTGATGCACGCGCTTACGTGCACGCGTGGAACAAAGAGGATGAAGCTCCGGACGGTGGCTGCGCGCCGCGGCACAAAGGTACTCGAAGACTTTTATCGAGGAATGCTTGGGCGCGATCCAAGTATTCAATCACCCGGGAGCGCCGTCTTTTCGCTCGCAGCCTATAGTCACCCTATATTCTCAAGAGTTGCGTCTCAAAAGAAGAAGAAGAAGTCGTTTCCTCCTCCAGCTCCTCCTCCTCTTCCTCCTCTTCCTCCTCTTCCTCCTCCTCCTTCTCCTCCTCTTCCTCCTCCTCGTTCTCCTTTCGTGCGCTTTTCTTTCGCGCTCGCACATGCACGCGAGCGGATCTCTCGCCGGTGAGAGATTCGCGATTCTCGCTGGTGCTCGAATGATCACAGTATTCGCGACAAAATGTGTAACGCCCGGAATGCCTCCGAGAGCAAGGAGGAAAGCGTTACGCGAGAATGATGCGACGCGCGTTACATTAATGACGAAGGTGAAGGATCTCGCGGTTGCGTGCGCGGCTCGATTAAATCGCGCCTCAGCGCCGGCCGCGATCTACGAGGAAATTGGCGAACCACATTTACGTCACATCCGAGCCACCGGGTTTACATCCGCCTGTAATCCGAACAGAATGCGCTACTATCCGCTCAAGATCACTTTCGCGAAGGACGAGTTTTCCCATCGACCGCGTCCCGATGCCACGCGCGGAACGCTATTTCCGACGCTTGACCGGCTTCGCGGGGCGCGGATGCGCTGCGGGGTGCAATGGGGTGCAACGGGGGTGAGTTTTCACCGCGAAGCTGCGGAGCACGCTCGAAGCCTCGACTGTGATTGTCCCCGAGAAAGCAACGGGAAAGCGCCTAAAAGTGATTCATGTGATGTTCGCGGGAAATATATCGCCGACGCCGACACCGACGTCGACGCCGACGCCGACGCCGACGCCGACGCCGACGACAATGGCGAAATCTCGCGCGCGCAATCCTGCTCTCGTTTCGGCGCTCTGTCTAGCGACGAACAAGAAGAACGCGGAGGACAAGGAGACGCGTGTGAGGGATAACGCGAAAGTAGCACGGACAATAAAATATTGCCGGCGAGTGCTCGTCTTCAAACGTCTTCCGGTTTCGCGTTCGAGGGATCCGTATGCTCGCTCGATCTTTTAACCCTTTGATTGCGGAGCATTCTAGGCTTAAACGCGTTCACGGAAAGCGCCTCGCAGCTGCGATCTGCGCGGCCGGAATGCTCTATTTCCTGCGTACTCTACTCGATTGATCATGCAACGCGCGACTGAGTTACTATTGCAATCCTTTGATTGGATAATGTATTAGATGAACAATCAGCGAACAATTCTCGATAAGCTTTTCCTTTGTACAAGCAAATTTCTTTATTTGTGCAAGCTGAGTTTATTATGATTATACGGAATACGAGACAACTATAACATTGCGCTGTACCACATTGCGATCCCTCGCGTTGAAAGAAGTATCTCTGCGAGAGTGTGCAGGCGATATAAATAGAATTTTATTGCTGCAGCTAAGAAATGCAGGTATACGTGTCCGTCTCAAACACCGATGACCTTTATCGTCGCGTGTATTCGATGAAAACAGTCGCACATACGCGTTCACAATCCACGCCGATAACTTGGTGCGTTCACAGCACTCAAAGGATGAACGGTAGTTTAATGTTTATTTTAATAACAATTGCACTCGAGGGTCCCTCGAGTGCTCCCGTATTTCGGAACGCTACGTTACCTCGCGTCATGTCGCCCGACGACAAATAATTACGTAATCGGCGACCGATCGTGGCACGCAAGACGAGCGAAATGTCGACGAGGAGACGAGGAGAAGATCTCGGCTGCACGTCTTCAACGTGTAACCCATTTATGCGCGCGGGTAACATCTGAACGCGCGCCTCGGGCCAAACGGGAGATTGGAGATCGCGTTTGAACCTAAATCAACATCGCGTTATTCTCTCTCTCTCTCTCTCTCTCTCCCTCCCCCCCCCCCCCCCCCGCGAGACGGAAGAGTCTCGGCCTGAGATTTATACCGCGGCGCGCGCGAGGAGGATACGCGCGGCCGCGCACTCGCTCGCTCCCTTCTGAATTTACGCAAGATTAAGCCCTATATTGCTCCGCTACCGCAATTATGCGCGCATAATACGGCGCGTATATTCAACGTGTCACGATGAATCGACTCTCTAATCTACGTAATGACATAAACATTTATAATTGTAGATACGGGGGCTCGTTTCGCAGCCTCGGGCCGTGAACGCTCGCAAGCGCGATCGCGTCTGCACGATCCGAGAGAGCGAGCATGACCAGGGCCAGTCTTGCGTGCGCTTACGTCATCGGGCCCCCCCGGCGCCGTGCGAGTGCCCCAACAATAGGACCGTGCAAGAAGTGCTTCACTTTGCCTGCCACTCTGCTCGAAAATGACGAAATGTGTTTCTGATCGTCCCGCGGCGCGTTCCCCGCATTCCCGCATTATTTCTTTCATGCTMTCCCATTTTCTCGGCTCTCTCTCTCTCTCTCTCTCTCTCTCTCTCTCTCTCTCTCTCTCTCTCTCTCTCTCTCTCTCTCTCCTCTTCCTGGTGAGAGAAATAAATGCCGGTGCCGAAATAAATACCGTTGAGTCGAATTGCCGGTTTCGATGGTAAAAAGAAACCATATGGCGGCATATTGCCAGGCTGACTCGCCGTTTCGAATTCCTGATGAGGAATTCCTTTGGGAGAAGACACAAAAAAAACGCCGGTTAATATCGCGCTCGAGAAAAAAAGAAACAAAAAAAAAGAAAAGAAAAGAAAAGAAAAGAAAAAGAAAAGGAAAAGAAAAAGGAAAAAAAGAGAGAGGGAGAGAGAAGACAGGAATAATCAACGGCCGGCAATGAGCGTTTGATATTTTCTTACGGTGGGCTCTCCGACCGTTACGGAGATTGAAGCTGTAAGTGGTTAACGAATTCTACGTAATGAGCGCTTTATATGGCGCGGCGTTAGTTAACGTCTCTCGCAGCGTTTTGATAACGGACGATATCAGCAGTGGCAGTTACGATCGTTATAAATAATGCGATAATCCCAAAACTAATTAGGCTTGAGTAATCATAACGGCGCGGCTTAGCACTTATCAGCGACATTTGCGAGCGCCGATTCGGATAATAATAGTAAAATTTCATTAAATAGCACGTTAAGATACGCCTGCGTGCGTGCGTGCGTGCGTGAATGTGCGTGTGCCTTTAAGGGTCTCGCCGCTATTCCGTCATTAATCCAAGTCGTCGGTAATAAATTGATGTGAGAGCCGTAATGCAGGGCACGACGCAGATATGGATCGAGCGCGTGATTGCCGCGTACGGACTGGAATATCTCCGCGTATTGTTGAAAATTCATATTCCCCGGTGTGGTAAATGATTCACGACCGCATTACCTTCTTTGTCTACGGCGAACGCCGGGGTCTCCTCGATCGGGGAGCGAGCCCGAGCGGTCCCACAAAAATCTAACGAGTGCTTGCTGAAGACGTGCGCTTATGTATGCGGATGCGACACCGCTTTAATTATTAGGAGGCTACAGCTGACGTTGATCACGACAGCGAAGACGTCGCGAGTTTAAGACGCGAGCGAGAGTCATCGTTCAATTAATACAACAATAGGGAAGTGATGTAAGTGAAAAACGGGGACAGCTCTAACGAAGCGGCAGCGCTCTGAAGCACGGTTTTATTCCGTGCCGATCATGTGTGTGTGTATGTGTGTGTGTGTGTGTGTGTGTGTGTACATAAATAAAATTCCGTACATATATACACGTGCGCACACATACGTGCGCGTTGTACGAAACGCGATAAAAGCCAGGAATACATTTTACTTTCTATTTGCATCCGACACGTCGGCTGATAAAGGATGATCGGTCGTAACGATAATAATCAATCGGCGTGCGCGGTCAGGAGGAAGCTCACTGCGGCGCGACAAAGTAATTCGACGAACGCGGAACCAATTAAGAGCAAGTAATACGGCAGTGCATTAGAGACGCCGGCGCCACTTCGCGAGGCATTAAGCACCCACGACCTCGCCTCGTGGCACGAATCAAATGCACTGAATCAGCGGAAACGCCGGGAGATACCATGGCGCATCCTCGACACCTTCCCCTCCTTCCTTCTCTTTCTAGCCCCGCAACGGAGAGACAGCCGCGAGTGATACGGAGGCGTCCGAGCGAGATTACGCGCTTCCATTGCTGATATTCCTCCTAATTATTAGATCGGCGGCAACTACGCAGGAGTGCGCCCGCGATATGACGAACGGGGGGGGGAGGGGAAGGGGAAGGGGGGAATCAGTCCCGAGCGAAACGTGCTCTAGGATACGCCGCGAGGGGGCTGCAAAATAGGACGATGACGACGAGCGGCTTGTCGGGGCCCGCGCGCGCGCGCGCACAAGAGAGAGAGAGAGAGAGAGAGAGAGAATGCTAGGTAAATCCAGGCAGCGGTTGTTTAGCGGAGACGAGATAGCGCAGCCTATACCGCGCGAATGCGCTCTCTCTCTCTCTCTCTCTCTATCCTGCAAGGACGGCGAGGAGGAAGAACCGAACTAGGAAGACACGGAGGGGCAGGGGGATGAGAAGGACGAAGAGAGTGAGGAGGAACGGGGAAGAGCAGAGGAAGAAGCGGATGACCGAGAAGTGGGATCGCAAAGGGAAAGAGAGGAGGAGGAGGAGGAAGTGCAGAAGGAGGAAGGATCCTCGGCTGGCAGGCGCTTTACTCGCGGAGGCGCGTGTATACACCATGAGCGCCCCAGCCCCGCCACCGTCGCCGCTGCCGCTGCCGACGTGGTGCAACACACCGCGAAAGCAACACCGGACTCAACGGATGAACGGTAGGCAGCAGGCTCCTCTCTATGTGGCCGCCTATCTACGTACGTACGTACGTACGTACGTACGTACGTACGCAAGCTACATAGCTAACGCAGATACCTATGTAACGTGCAGTCCGCAGCGCACTCAGCGCCGGGGGAGGTTCGTTGACCGCTGTGTGACTCTCTTGCCTACCTCTCTCCCTACCAATCGCTCCCCCTCCCTTTCCCGAGTGCCTCCGCCTTAACGCTACGTGTATCTCGTTCCGTCTCTTACGCGCACCCGCCGCGCCCCGTCACCCCGTTCCTCTCCTTCCGCCGCGTTCCTCCACGGCCTTGGCGATTCAATGCCCGCACCAGATAACTCCCCATCTAGATAATAGATTATTTCATAGGTGTAACTAGTCGTTGGTAGTAGTGGGGCAAGCATCCCCGCCCATCCCCGACTGTCCCCGTGCCGCTCTCACTCCCTTGCTCGCAAGCGCATCGCTCGCGTTTCGCTCTGTTCCTGCGCGACCGTCCTCGCTCCGTCTCGCTCCGTCAGCTCGCGAGCGCGAGCAGGCTCGCGCGATGCGCGACCATGTCCGTACGCTACATTACCTGCCGGTTATACGATGTTACCCGGAATGATCCTCTTATCGGGCGCACTCGTACACGCACTCGTGAGAGGATACGCGCGCGGCGAACGCCCTTGAGGATTCGTAGGACCGTGCGAGTTCGAGGTCGCCGCGAGTTCCGCCGTTTCTCTCGTATGCGGGCAACCGCGCGCGGTGGCGCGGCGCGATCAAACTGGCGCACGCGATGATAATACACGCCGCGGATTTCTCCAATGGTTTTACTTTCCGATCGGAAGCGAGAGTGAAGAGAGCGAGAGAGAGAGAGAGAGAGAGAGAGAGAGAGAGAGAGACCGTAGACGAGCATAACGCCAGCCGAATGCAACAGCTTTCAGCGAGCAGATTTGACGAGGAAATTAGTCGCGAACAAAATAAAGTGCTCTTTCATAGTATCTCGAATGGAATTCACGACGAGTTTCGTGAATCCGACGATATCAAGGCTGATATCAAGCACGGAGAACAGCGATGTGCGAAATCGTCTTGTATGCCGAACGGTGAAACGAATTTTATATTTCTGATTGGATCGTTCTGACGAATCTGGCAACGCAACCAGCCGGTTTTGATATCGCACGCGTAGCGATTACAAAATACGTTGAAATTAAACGCTGTTACTAGATGCAGATATTGGTAGGTATCGCGGGAAACCGTAGGAGGCAGCTTTTCGTTTTCAATTAAAAAGTTTTTGGATAAAACCAGCAAACTAGGCGGGCGCGCGTTGATGTACGATGTCTGAATTTTATTTCTCGACCAATCGACGCAGCCAGGTAATCACTCGCGATTAGGCAAAGCAAAGCGCGAATGAGTAAAAGAATAAAAATGCAAAAAGAACAAATTCAGGATTTGCAGCATCGGCCTTTCTCTCTATTAGATTTATGGCAGACTGGCGGTCGGTGAGACCATTTTACACAGCCGCGGGCGGTACCGGCAAACATTTTCTTGCCACCGCGGCAATCAATGCACATCGCATGCACAAGCGCATAACGGACCAACAGATATCAGCCGCGGAGGGCATCGCGCGATCGAAAGCGTCAATATCACTCCTAACGGGAACTGCGAAACGTTTACAAAAGGAGAGCCCTTGCTCGTATTTTTACAATGATGCGCAAGAGAGGAAAGAGAAGAAGACTTCATTCGCGCCTCGCCCAGCAGACTTTGGCGAGCGATGCTCGGCGAGGGCGGAAACTCGCTTCGTCACTCGTTGAAGCTGGACTTGAACGGGCAACAATTAGGAGATTCCATCTGGCGCGGAGATCTGGCGCTTTCGCGTCTGCCTCGGCCGCTCGGCGCGCATAATTGGTGGCTGGACATCGCTCGTTGCGAGGCAGTCCTCTCGCGCGGAAATCGCTCACCAGAGGCGTGATCGCCCGCGGGGAAAAACGTAGCAACGCGGAAAAGCATCGCGCCCCTCGGCACGACAGCAAGTCCCGCGCGCCCGCCGACCTTAATGCAAATTCGCTCGTTGGCAGCTGCTCTTCCTCTCCCGTCCTGTCCTCCTCCTCGTTCCTAGGACTCCTAGGTTGGGGGAGTCGCACGACGACGAAACTGATCGCACACGCGGGAACGCGAGCTGCTGCTGCTGCTGCTGCTGCTGCTGCTGCTGTTGCTGCTGCTGCTGCTGCTGCTGCTGCCTTCTGTTCTACCAGTACGAGAATGAGAACGCGATTGAACGAGACCGGAATCCGATTCTTCTTCGGTCTCGAGATTCGCGTGTTTCCGAGAATCTGATTTATATGCGCGCACGCACGGCTGTGCCGTGCTTATCGCGCGAGTTGGACGTGCTCGCTTGTACTTTTGACGGTGCGAGTGTCGGCAGGATGTCATCTGCGGTTACGCACGAGACCCACCGCGAATCTGGCAGGAAAAGAAGAACGAATGATTCAATATTCGGCGATTTGGATTTAAATTTCAAAACTAAAGTGCCTTAACGAAGGCAATTACTGGCTTCGATAGCATCGTCGCGCACAGCCGCGGCGCCGATTCGATTCGACGAGCGACTATCGATTAACACTCGATCGATCGAAAATATGATCAATCCAGGGAGCGATCCAGTAAACACAGAGCGAGCACAGAGTCCGCAGGAATTCCGTGCACGCTTGTCTTCGATTTCTCGAATGGGCATCCGTCACGCGCGCATTATCGGCCATTTGTCCGTATCGATGCGCGCGGCGCGGAGCCAGAGGAGCCTTCTTCTTCTTCTTCTTCTTCTTCTTTACGTGGTTTCGCGCCGGGCGTTATGCACGGCGATTGAATAAGTTATAGGCTGCGAATGGGAAACGGTTGGATGTTAATACGCGCGATTACCCACGCGCGCTCGTTTCTCGCTTCTCCATGGCGCCTTCGTCGGCGGCGATACGTGCGAATTATTCGACAAATCAAACGGCAACGCGGCCGCGCGAATTACACATCGTATTGCGCGCGCGCGCGCGCGCGGGAACAAGCGGGAATCGACTCGGAGCAGTTTCAATGGTCATCGGACTCGCGACTGTTCTCTGACATTTACATTCATGGAATGGGAGTGCGGAGTTACACCGCTGCGTAAGTTTCGCGCCGCATAATAATGTCGGATCGCTCGAGCCTCGCCAAACTGCGCATTACAAATTACACTCGTGTATCCGTGTATCCGTGTCTCCATTGACGAGCGAGATTCTTTACTCGGATTGATCTCCATTTCTGTTAGTTAGTAAACGCATCCCGATAAAGCGGGGAATCTTATCGGCTATTAAACGCCGAGTCTCGATATCGGTTCGCGCGCGCGTTAATTAAGCTCTCGCTTTCCGTCCTATCGCAACGGATCGCGGTCGGAACGTCGGATCTCGCGAGAGCGGATAACGATCGGGATTGAATTTTGACGCGACTTGGTCGAGTAATTAGAGAAATAGGAACGAGCGAGCTTCCCAATTAGATAAACGTTTGCGACCCTGTCGTTGTAAAGCGCAGCGGAAATTTACGGACGCGGCCAACATGCCTGCGTTTCGCGCTTGTTTCGCGATCGTTCGCACGCAGAAGCTGAAAATCCTCTCCCTTCCCCCTTCGCCCCTTCAAATCTGCATCGAATTAACTTAATCAGCCGACTAATTAAAAGGAAGTTAATGAGGTAGATGGGACGTCGAGATGGTGTGACCGCTATCGCGGCATCGAATGAATAAGAAATATCTTCTCTCGCCGGCCGGTACCGTTCAAGATCCCCTCGTCTGTACTCACGGATCCTCAGCGCGCAGAAATGCTCGCTGCATTTTACCTGCACCTGCACTGTTATCTTTTAGCCGCGCTTTTCCCAGATGCGACGTCGCACGCGTGTGCCTGGCGACGGAAGTCTAAGGAGCTCTGTTTATAGAGCAGAAGCTTCCAATGCCGCTTAATTCGGCAGAATTAGAACTCGGAGGCGATTCCGCGCGCGGCTGTGCTCGCGAAATGACATTCGAAGTGCCGCATACGAGATATGGAATATTTTCCATTCGATATGTATGTACATATGCGATGTACACACATGTATGTGAGCATAGGTAGTACATGCGCGTGTACAAGGAATCACTTTCGGTCGAATTTCAGTTATTGTTTCTCGCATCGTCGAGCCGATTCGAGTCACCTGAACGCGATCTCAGAACGTAACCGACATTCTATCCGGGACGATTCGCGGAAAGCAAACCGCGCGAGGAGATTCGCGAGATTCTCTCGCAGGCGGAGAGTGAAGAGCTGTTACTGCCCGCCCTCTCTCTCTCTCTCTCTCTCTCTCTCTCTCTCACTTTATCCTTGTCTGACTCACGTCACATCCTGCCAACGCGTTCCCGTTTGCGGTTCCACTTTGGGCTTAGCGCCGCGAGATAGCAAGCGTAGCGTGTACGCGCGTGGATACTTTGATCGCGAGGGAGAGAGAAGGTTCGTTTCCTCGCGATATAAGCAAGGAGACGCGAACCGAAGAAAGAAAGCTCGCGACATGAGCGACGCGCGAGAAGCGAACGAGAAGATGAACGAGATCTGCATTCGGTACGGCGGATATTCGAGCGGACGTGCTGCGCTTCACGCGGAGCGGAATCACGATTACTCGCAGCGGCAGATGCATCCGCACGTTGTAAATGATTTCGACGAATCTACGCGTGCATCGCGTGGGTCTCGTATCTGTATCTGTTGCCGACCTAGCTAGCATCTCGCTCGCGGATAGCGCGATCGTGCGTATCGGCCGCGGGGAACTCTCGCCCACGAGCTAGCGAGAGAAATGGCGGATCGTGGTTCGCGTATCCGTGTGCGCGGCTGTCTTTTGTATTCCATCGATGCGATCGCAACGAAACGCGCGCAGTCGAGATGCCCGTCCGCTGAGACGCGGCTGCGAATAACTGTTCCGCGTTTCGAAGCGGAGCCACCTCGGCCTTTACGACGGCCTCTCCGGCACTTTGGTATGCGCGACGATGCAAGGCATCGTCGGATCGCGTAAAGAAGTTGTCCGTGTAACAATTCGGTAGCCCGAGCGAATGAGGGTCAATAGTGTAACCGTGACTCGGCGCGTGCCGTTATGACCGGCTTCTTACGTCAGCCACTACCGCTTTCGTCCACGAAAGCCAATCGTCGGTGGCCTTTGGGAGCCGGTCGCTATATCGCTATATATCGCACGTTCGACACCTGTGACTAATGGACAACTCGAGCCTCCGAGCTATCACGAGCGGACGTGTCGCGCTTCTTTTCAACCGGCTTCACGACATTTCGTCGTGAACGTTGCGCGGATGGCGATTTTATCGCCGATAACGCTAGCCATGGCGAGCGCATCGCTGATGTTTGATCGCCTGATCATATTCGCGTCTGTTTTACCCGCGAGGATCCCGCGATATATCCTGACTGATGTGATTTAATATGACGCGAGTATCACGCGGGGTATCGAAGAAACGATCGCTAGTTTATTAGACGTCTCGAACGGTTCCCGCTCTTTCTTTTTCTTCTGCCGGACATAACCCGGACGAGTCCTGACACTGGAATCTTGAAACGTATCTTCACAACACTCGTGTGCCAAATATAACGCATAGATTTCCATAAAACGAAGAAAAAACCGGAATGAAAGCGGGGGTCTACATACGTCGAACGCTCGAGAGGAATCTCACTTATCGGAAGCAGATTCGTCGACCAGGCATGTCATTAAATATGATGATATTAATTAAGCCAGGGCGCACCAAGTGCGGATATATAAAGATGTAGATTTATGCTTCTCTCTCTCTCTCTCTCTCTCTCGCTGCTCTCGAAGTACGTCGAGCCATGCTGATCCGCCGCAGCACGGTAATGAGCAGCGCGCTAATATCAGCGGCGCAATAATTGCGTGACTTGAAATTTATACTTCCCGAGTTCGCGGAGACCCGTTTGCGATTAGATAGCGATTGTAATAAGGCACATGCACTCGCTGCAGCTCTTTGACACTTAACATCGAGGCCGTAGCAATGATGACGACGGTGACGATAGTAACCGCAGCACTGACAGTCGCGGGTAAATCACTCGAGAGTCAGTGAAGAAGCTGCCGCGCGTGGGACGGGAACAAGGCGAAAATATGAAATTTGCATTGAATGTGGTCATGAGCTATGCCCGACTGGTCGCGCGGCGTCGACGAAAATAATTCCGTTGCTGTTGCCAACGGCGAAGGGGCCGTTACAAAGTTGGCAGCAAGCTGTAGCGCGGCGCATCCGCGCGGTGCATCCGCGCGCGAGAACGAGCGAGGAAGGCGGTCAAGTAACTCGGAAACGCGTTCGCGGCTTCGTCGGTGCGATTCGTGAGTGCGTTCGCTCGCAACGATCGCGACATGTTGAGCGATCAACCCCGAGCAGCGCGGGGATCGAGGCTGCGAACTCCAAGTGCGAGACGAACTTTTTCGATTCATTCGGGAACGATCCGGCGATATTTGCTCCGACGGAATCTCCGAGCGACTCGTTTCGTCGCTCAATTAGATCTGTAAATGACTCGAGCTCGCCTCGTAACTCGCATGCGAATCACGTAAGGGGCAAGATAACGGTGATTTTCGAAAGCTCGTGAGCGCGTTCGCTCGCTCGCATTGTGACTCCAATGAACTCCTGCTGGTCAACAGAGAGTTTTCTTGCCTCGAAAATGGAATGCCATCAGACGGTTAAGGGAAAACGAGCGAGTCCAGCGGAACAATACGCGCGTAACGGCGCATCGATCTTAATGAAGACGCGCGGGATAAATCCGAACGGCACGGGCTGCAGCGGCTCAGCGGATGCGGCTCTTTGAATTTCTAATAGCCATCCGACCCAGGAAGATGGAGAGAAACAGAGAGCGAGAGAGAGAGAGAGAGAGAGAGAGAGAGAGAGAGAGAGAGGGGGGGGGGGGGAGGGAGGAGGAGAGGAGAAGGAAGAGAGACAGGCGATCGCTCTCTTCCGCAAAGAGTACGTAAAAGAATGACGGGGGGCAGCCGCAACCGCGCACCGGTTCCATGCATCAGACTGTCTTTTCTGGGAAGTAGAGACGAGCGTACCGAGCGAGCGGGAATAATTTGTTTCGATAGCTGGCAAGCCGAGTCGAGCGAAGAGAGCGTGGGCGATCGCGGAACGGAGCCTCGGAGCGACACGCCGCGACACGGACGATATTGGCTGCCGTCGATGAGCCGGCTCGCGTCCTCCGCGCCAAGTGGAGGAACGGAACTCGGCTGCCATCGAGGCCGAGGCGAGCCAGGCGAGAGACAGGCGAGGCTGGATCGGCCAGGAAACGTTCATCGAGAAATTGATTTGTCATTACCCCGCCTATAAAGCAAAGCGGTTGCTTGCGTCGTGGACGCGGACTGCGGCTGGTATTTATACGTGTTATGAACGCGCTCTCGGGCGCGCATCGGCGCAGAGGATGCCGAGGGATTTTTGAGTGCCGTGTCCCCGGGACATACATGCGTTACACGCGCAGGAGGAGAGAAGCGAGAGTGAGCGAGCGAGTGAAGGAGGAAATGCTCGCGCGAGCTTTCGCGTGCACCGGCGCTCGCCGTCTAACGCGCCGCGCGGGACCAAGTGGTTCGCTTACGAAGCGCGTGATAAATCGATGCCATTGAAGCTTGATGCGGGAACGGAATAAGAATGTACCACAGGGCTCAGATTATCCCCGAGAGAGATTCCTTCCGCGGGGAAAGACGCGGCGAGGAAGAGGAACTCTTCGCGCGAGGGGGCTCCCCGCGCTGCGCTTTCGCGCTCCCAGGGAGACGCGCTTCAGGAAGTGGGGTTTCACCGGGATTATCGTGCGCACAGGAGGGTTCATTATACACTGACACGCTCGCTACCACGCCCCGCGTACTTGTCGCCCGCGAGCCTTACGTAAATCCCTGCACCATCTCGTGCATTCATCGCGTGCGTGTCAACCATCGGGAGGGAGAAGAGATTTATTTAATGTGCCTCGGCACATAAGACTCGACGCGATGACAATGCGCGAGGCGCCTCTCGGTCTCCTCGTTGCGGAAGGCGGATACTTGAGGGCTTGGAAACATTGTCGCGGATTGCGGCGTACGAGCCGATAGACAAAAATTCAATTCCTCTCTCTCTCTCTCTCTCTCTCTCTCTCTCTCTCTCTCTCTCTCTCTCTCTCTCGCTCGCTTTGCCGCGCGATTCGTTCACCTGCGGGAGGGGGTGACGCGCGAGATGCAGTCGCGTCGTGTGTTGGGAAATTTCGCTAAGCGGCTTTCGCAACTTCCGCCGTGCTTCTTTCGTGCGGGGTCGGTCGTTACTCGCGACCGACCGCACACACGAGTCGCTTTACAAGCAAAGCCAAAGCGGAAGCTTCGGACGCATAGGTCCCCTGGCGACGATACGAGCCTGAGCGCGAGACGCGGGCATTAATCCTCCTCGATTCCTAACGAGCCTGGATACTCGGCAGTGGAAATGAGGGACAGTCTTTCCTCTCAAAGCTCCGCGCCGTACCGCTACAGATGGCGATAAGTGCCGCAAAAATGTCGCGCATAACTCGATAACGAAGCGCCGGCGTGCCGTTAATAGATGTATCTATTCTATTTTCCTCCCTTAAACGCGCGCCACTATGGGAGTAATGTTCCGCCGGCGCGCCTTCCCGATGAACAGATAAATCTGACGACACGTCGCAGATAAGATCGCCGCCGTGGTGGCGACCAGCCACGCTGGGGGGAATACGACAGCGGGGGGGGGGGGGAGGRGCTATGCGAATTTTTGCCTGGACGCGACTTGGCGCGCGTCTTGCTTGGCGCGTCCGTCTTCCTCTCCTTCTATCTCGGCGAAGCTTATCAGCGGGGACACCGTGTTTGCTGGCACCGGAACTGATGAGGTCTTTAGCTGCCGCTCCCGCTTGATGGATGGAGGGGTTTACGTTGCGCCTGTAAACCTTCCCTTTCATAAAGATCCATAAGCAGGATTACAAACAGACTCAATTAGGCCGCGATGCCTCGCACGAGACAGAGCGAGGCGCGAGAAAGCCCGCAAAGCGATTACTTTCTTTGCCGCCGCCGGCACGTTGCCGGAATATCGGAAATTTTTGTTCCGAAATGACGGAAGCCGAAGAAAGACGAGGAGGAGGAGGGGGGGCGGCGGCGGCGGCGGCGGCGGAGACGGACAGAGAGAGAGAGAGAGAGAGAGAGAGAGAGAGAGAGAGAGAGAGAGAGAGAGAGGCAGGCAGCGTGCGTGTGCGCGTGTGCACGAAAGGGTGAAGCGGGGGAGGCTTTTTGTTGCGATGTCTCGTTGCCACGGCGGGGATTAAGCGAGAAGGGTGAAGGCAGGAGAGGGCGGAAAGTCGGCTGAAAATGGACGATCACGACTCGCATTTATAAGCCGCGCAACGTAACACGGCCATTAATCGCTTTTCACCTGTCGTAAACTTACTGGCTACCGGCGAGGTAATTTATCGAGAACGCCAGTAAACGCGTAATTACTCATAAACAGCAGCTTTGTGACGAGCCCGGCGGAGGCGAGAGGCGCGGCGTTCGCATCGCGCCGCGCCGCGCTCGCGCCGCGAGCGCGTTGCACGTTCGCGCGTTTGACAGGCGTCAAAAACCTCACGCCCGGACCGAAACCGTTCGCGCGAGCCAATCGATCGAGGGAACGCGAATTACTTGGCGAATGCATCGGGATGGCGGGAACATTGCATCTCGCAGAGACGAATCGCGCCGACACGTGACGCGCGTGTTATCGGACGGAGAAACGCTCGGCGGCTAAAACGCTCAAGGGTTACAGCCTATCCATCCGGAGAGCGTCATCCATCGCGCGCGTTTGTATAAGAGGATAACTACCGCGTTCCGAGGAGCGATGAAATCCCGCCGCAGCCGCCACCCCTAACGTCGGTAAAAATCTCAGCGTATTCGCGTTCCTCTATTTCCTCGGCACCGCCCGTTTGTTTTTTCGATGCGGCTTTTCCGCAACCGCGCGCGGAGCTTGGAATTTCGGCATTTCGGCTGCCATTTCGAAACGCTGCATCAGAAACAATAATGAAGGAGAGAGCGGGAGGGAAAGTGAGAGAACGGGAGAGGAATCGAGAGGCACTTGCGAGGATCGCGAGAGCATTCTAGTATCGTTCCGATGCCGTATCTTCGACTAATTATACGGCGTAAAACGCGCCTTGCAACGTAAATAACCGGCCGCCCAACGCGATGCGCTGAAAAACCCGTCCACGCAAAAAACGGTCGCCGTCCGGACACTACGACGAATCAATATCGCGTCCGCGCGTCGCAATAGGATCGACAAGGATCGACATAGGGTAGAGTGTAGCCGGGACCTGGCTCGCCGCGGATCAACGGACTACGATGAAACACGGAGATTGACAGCTCGATGAAATTTAATGATTTTATAAACACTGACCTTTCGAGGGAGGCCTCGTTAACAAACGTTGTTTCTCGATGAAGCAAGTAATTATCGGCCGAATCCCGTGTGCATTTCGAACAAAGCGGGCAACAGAGCGGGAACGGAAACGTATAGTTAAAACGAAAAAGTGAGAGAGAGAGAGAGAGAGAGAGAGAGAGAGAGAGAGAGAGAGAGAGAAAGGAAAAACAGAGAAACAAAAAAAAACAAGAGCTCAAAGGGAGGAAAAATACGCGATGGGGAAGAGAGCATAGTTAGAGAATACATTTTTCTGCTTTCCCACGGAAAGCGTTTGCCTTTCGTTATAATAAACCGGTGCGATAACGTTTCGCAGAACGTAACACAGTGATCGACTTTGCTTACCGTGCGCATAATCCGATGACCGAATCGGTGTTAATGATACAACATGACACGACGCACAATTATTGCTCGTATTTACGCTGGGAGCGTGAAATGACGAGCATGAGATACTTGCTCGATGGAGCGAAAGAAAAAAAAAAAGAGATATTTATATTTTCTGATACATTCCAGAGAACCAGTTGAAGATTCCCCATATAGAGCGAAAGCTTCCCCATCCACGATTTAACCAGATTTTTCTCTCCGGTATGCATGAGGAAATATATAAATGTCTGACAAACTGGGAGGCCTAAGTATAGACACACACTTATGTACCGATCATTATGATACTGTTGACTTCCTGAGTCATCTGGGTACGTTAATGATATGCACCCTTTGACATCTTATTGCGTCCACTTCCAGCGCTTAATCGCCGCATCTATCCCGTCGCCTGACAATCTAGTAGCGCGGGATATAGCGTCCGTCAGCGGTTTAATACGCTATTTGGTTTATCCGAAATGGGTACCGCGCATATACGCTCTTAAATCCCGCTTTATTGTCAGCTGCATACAAGCGCATCCGATAAGGGTCATTACGAGGTTGCCGCAAAGTGCGAAAATTGTGAAAATTGGATCTCGCCCGATAGTAATTCCGGTTACGTTGCGGTCGATAAAAATCCGTCAACGTGTCTGCCGCGATTCTGTCCGTCGCGATTCCTGCGCGATCCCGATTGTAAAAGTACGCTCATTAATTTTGCCCCGCGAACTGTGTAGTTCTTGCGAAACGGTATTGTTTAATGGCAACGTTATTCGCTCCTGTTGCTGCTATTTGCATAACCAAATTGGCGTAATCGAAAACAGAGAGACGCGAACCGATAACATCGCCGGAATATATCGCATATTCGATAATAAACATAAACTGTTGATGTGAGAAAAACATGACAGCGAACCGTCGAGACGAAATTTTTAAATAAATAACAGAAATTTTACTGTAAACAGAAGCGAGCTTCATTGAACGAGATACGCGTGATGAAATTGCAAGAAATCGCGATGGGAAAGACAAGCTATGCGTGATACCGTGTCACATCATTACGATGAGACTTTTCTATAAGATCGTTTCCGAGATAGCGCAGCCACGTAGCTATCGCTCCCGTAGTCTATTGCTCCCGTATTATACTTATTACTAACGACGGAATATATTTACGGCATGCATCCTGTTACAACGCAGTAATTTATGTTATTCGTACCTGTTATTATCATGCGTCATTATCCCAGAAAAACTTCGCCTCGCCGTTTAAAATTGCTCGACATCAACTGTATTATAGACAACAATTTGAGACATTCTCAACGGCCTCGGCATTAAATTTATAACGCTCGGAATACGCTCGAGATATAATTCATCGCGGCGCGTGTAAAGCACGCTACGAGCACACCGAGCCAAGCCACCTGTAAAACGTAAAAAACGAGACAAACGAGAATGCGGACGCAAACGAGAATTGCGTAACTGTAAACATTCGTCGAGCGCTTTCTCCGAATACGCTGCCCGTGAAAGTTTTCAACAAATATTCTCCATCAACTGTTTACAAGGAGGGGAAATCAACGCCGGATGGTTTTCTCGAAGGCGAACTTGGCGAAACGCACGATTCAGCGATATCGAATCTACGATATCGACATCTCTAAATGATCTCGTCGAGTGATCAAATAATCGCCTCTTAGGCACCTTATTACGTTGCATTATCCCACACGGTACAAGACACGCGTCCAACTTCCAGTGTTTGCAATGTTGCAAAACTCCGGTTACATGAGCCGGAACGTTCTCGGAATATCCGATGAACGATTAGACGGGATGCAGCAAAATGTAAAGCAAATCGTTGTCGTTTACTTATCCGCGCTACGACCACCCAACACCCACGAGAAATGTAGCGGGGCACCGTGCGCGCCGGCTAATTTAACTTTGCCGCGCATTTTATGCTGATTAGAAATATGAGATACAACCCATTTCACAAGGCTGATTATAATAGTAAATCTCGCAACGGTATTGCCTTATTATCCCCGCAGCACAAATCTCAACCCGATGACGGGGAGTCGCGGGATATCGAGATGCGAGATATGAAGTTGCTTTATCAAATGCGCGCTACTCGCGCCGGTCGCGATCGTGGAGAACCTTTCGGTTCTCGGATTCTCGATTATTCGAATGTATTCGACTCTTTCGCGAGGGATCGTCCGTTATTGTCTCAGATAATCGATCCACCGGAATTTACGCGCGGGTTCGTCGCGAGCACTCGACAATCTTCGAATGTCAAATCGTTCGACGTGCGAGGAAAAGTATTTTGTCATTCTCCGAACGAACGTTGTTTCTCCAGGAAACGGCATTTTGCAATTTACATCGGCAAATTTCGAGGATTCATCGAAACGCCGAGTATACGTAATCGTCGCCGATCCGCGCCCTGCGTTAACACAGCGCAGGAGAAATTTATGCATATATTATACATAGACGCGAGTACTCTCGCGTAATACTTGACGCGCCGTACTTACCCCGTTCCCAATTTACAGTTCGTACCCCGAGGGGGCTGCGCCGCAAATATGTTAATCTCACCGCGAAATAACTAAACGAGTTCGTCCAGGGTCCACTGATTGCAACAAGAGAATTCGCTGCGCGCGTGCGCGCGCGCGCAAGAGAGAGAGAGAGAGAGAGAGAGAGGAAGAGTTCGTGATCCGTTAAACAAGACGTGCCGCCGCGCGGAAGGTAGCCAGCACAGTC
Source organism: Eciton burchellii (assembly GCA_020341155.1). Lineage (NCBI taxonomy): Eukaryota > Metazoa > Arthropoda > Insecta > Hymenoptera > Formicidae > Eciton > Eciton burchellii. The sequence continues at coordinate 1,153,689 of JAHMML010000023.1, forward strand.
CCGTGCGAAATCATCGCCCTGGGCACTCGAGGAATGTCATTTTCCGCATGCACTCGTTCGGTGGCGACCGTAACGACGATGAAATTTAATACGGAGAAGTTTGAGCCGCGGTATACGTACGGTCCCAGCCAGCGAACGTTAATTCGCATTCAGGATGTATGGCGCGAGAAGGTGAGCGTGTATTTAATGATCAAACACGTGAAGCGTAATTCACAGACTTTCTTTGAACTCCGATCGAGGAAATCATCGGAGGATTTCACGCGCGCCTACGATATTTTATTATAACGTCATTATCCGCGCGTTGGATCTCGAAGCTCGTAGGGAGAAGACGAGAGAACGAGAACGATCCCTCCGACAATTTCATACGAGACGGATACAACAAACGTAATAAAACAAATGGCGAGATCCATCCTCTTTCGACGAGTTTCTCTCTCTCTCTCTCTCTCTCTCTCTCTCTCTCTCTCTCTCTCTCTCTCTCTCTCTCTCTCTCTTTACAATTTCAATCGTACGCGTTACGCGTCGCGTAGTCTTTACGCGAAAAGACTTGATCGAAGTAACGTCTGAGAATTCCAGCTTTCGGCCGACTGCGAAACTTGGCCGTCTGCAAAGTCGAGCCTCGCGATCTCGGTGAATCGCAGTAAATTCACTCCGAGCTTCGATGCGCCGCCTTTGACGCGGCGTTCGCCGGATAGAATCCGGAAATGTGATATCAGGAAACTCCTGAACGTCACGAGCGCAAAGATAGACAGATCGCGACTCGAATGACGAGCCGGTTGTCCCACTTATTCGTTCATCCAGTCTCGGACGGTTCTCGGTGACTGTTAAGCCACTAAGCGAGTTAGCAACTGGATCACAATAAGTTACGGGGTTAACGATGACAGGCCGCGAGTCACCAAGCGGGTATGCACGATCAACGCGGATGAACCGCCAGGTTGCGACGACTACCTGCTGCGAAAAAGCTCTCGCAGGAGCAGGTTGTCGCGGCAATCGCGCCATGCAGCGCAGACAACGACCGCGGCTTGGATTTCAATGCGGCGCGATGCAGCGCCGTGGAGCTCAATGTGGCGCAAAGTGGCCCCGGAATTTACGACATCCGCTTTAATGCGCTTTAATGCGGCGCATTCGCGCGATTTAAAGAACGGGATCGTATCTGTCGACGGCGATTTATGAAATTGTCCTTGCTTGCCTATCGAGATAACGTCAAAGCCGCGATATTCCGACTCTCTCTCTCTCTCTCTCTCTCTCTCTCTCTCTCTCTCTCTCTCTCTCTCTCTCTCTCTCTTTCTCTCGCGCGCGTACGCGCGACGAGGCGAATAGGAGCGAGTAATGTCGATTATTGGTTGTCGATTATCACAGCTTTGGCGATGAAACTCTTCATAATCGATATTATCTCGGATGAAACGTGCATATTCTTATTCGCGATATCTCCATGATGTTATCCGTCAGCGGCACGTCACGGCTTTACAAAACATTTCCCGCTGGGAGATCAAAAGATCACGTGATCCTTATCTCGTTAATGAATCGCGAGGCATAGTCGAGCCATGCATAGTCGAATGGCTATAGTCGAATTACGCTCCGCGTTTTCGCGTTTTTTCACCAATTCCGCACGGATCGGGCACGATAATTATCAGTTGAATTCGGATGAGAGAAGCGATCGGCGCAAAATTGGTGAACCGGTGTTTGCGGGCGGCGATATTGGAGTAGATTGATATCGCTCTCGATTTCAAGTACGAGCTCTTCTAGATCGAACGGGAATCCTTCAACGCAGAACGTACAATTATAAATTTTCGTTGTGAAAACGGAGAAACGTAATGATAGATGAAGATGAGAGAGAGAGAGAGAGAGAGAGAGATCTATCTCTATTTCTCGCGGGACTCTCGTTTTCGCTTGATCGAAACCGCTGACGATCCAAGCATCGTCGTCATCCGCAGATGGTTGAGCCGGCTGATTTACGCGGAATAGCGCCCGTCGAAAGTTCCGAGCGGAATTTTCGAACGCGCGCGCGTACGCACGTGTACGCGAGCCAGCATTGAGATAGCGGTTTTCAATTACACGACGAAAAACGAGAAACGCTAATTGCGGGTTGTGTATAAATGGGTATTCATTAGCAGGCCGTCGTTGTAATAATTCGCTTGTCGCTGCAGTGCCGCATTCTTCGTATGAGCTTCTTGCTAATATGAATCTTCGAGTATGATAATCGGCGTTGAGATAGCGCTGTTCAATTACGCTATTGAAATGAGATAAGCGCGGCTAGTATCCCGGTTAAATAAATGTCCCGCCGCTAACCCGTTTCCGAGAACGTGCGTTTAATTGGACCGCTCCGAGTGTTTTTCCAAGCGCGGATCTCGTTAACGTATTCGGCGCGACGCGAATAGGATGAGAATTACGCGCGCGTTTCCTCTCTCACGCCTTTGCGCGCCGCGCATTAGCACATCGGTACATTTAGTGCATTTAACGTCTTAATAATAATCATTTTTCCCCCCTTTTTTGGCTAATAATCCAACCAGTTGCGGTCGAAAATGAAAAAACAGGGACATTTCATCTTCATTTTTTGCTCTCCAGCCCCTCGACTCCTATCTCACGACGGCTTCTCTTTTCTCTCTGTTGACTTACGCGAAGATATCGATACTATCGATATAATTCATAATCTCTCCGATTATCGATTCTATCTTCGTCAACGAAACGTTCGATCTCGCTAATCTCCTTATTTATAATATCCCCACGATCTTATTCGCGTTTGTTCGAAATATATCGCACGACCTATCGAAGACACGGAATCGAAGAGTCACGTGATATTTATCTCGTTAGCGAATCCCCTGAAGGCAGTTACGTATCGAGCAATGCGGGCAATCGTTACGGGCGCTCCGCGTTTTCGCGTTTTCCCGCACGTTTTGATAAATCCTGCGCGAACCAGTTTTCGACGGCAATGGCCAACGGTCGCTTTCGTGCGTTTATCGAATCGCGAGAGCACCAAAGCATTGATGCGTCTTTCGGTCTTTCACTTTCTTAATGCGCGCATTTCGCGTTCGCGATATTTCGATGAAGCGATGCGAGTATATGTGCCAATATCCTGCAAAGTTTCGAACAGTATCGAGAAGTATATCGAGAGGTGTGTCGAGGAACCGTTGTAGCGGATTAACGGCGGTAAATAAGTGATTCCATACGACATGCGCGTAATCAGTGGTTATGCATCACCATGTTTGCTCGCGTGACGTCACAATGTCACGACGCGGCAACTTCAGACGGGTCGGCTAAGAGCGATCGCTCGGTCCTTGACTCTTCGATGATTGAATCGTTATCTCGCGTTGCGCGCGATCTTTTCATATGAAATGCTTATTACACGTAACGTTGCCATTATAATTACAAAAAGTGCGAGCGCACGAATACGTGCGCAGCGTGGCGATTTGTCGTTGATAAATGATAAATTTAATAAAATTAATAATTTCTGGCATATCTCGGATATTTGGGAATAATTCATTCGTGAATTATTCATTACGGAAGAAACTTCGTCGCGCGCGCGCGCGCGCGTGTGTGCGTAAAAATGCAAAATAATTAATTGCGAGTGTTATGAGAAGTAGCGCGCGCCACGATAAATACGCGATAAACGATCGAATAACAACAATTTTCTCGTTACGAACATCGCAGATTCGAGAATAATATAAACGGACAAACAGCATGGTATTTCCGAATTTCAATTTCTGAGCCTCGTAATTCTTCCAGAGCGCACGTACCACCGAAAAACAGTCGCGCCGAACGATTGGATATGTTTCGCGGCTAACGAACTGTCATCATCGCAATCAATGACGTCGCGAAAGGCAACGAAAAGCGGCACGCTCGCGTATCCGTCGTTGCGAATACGATTATAACGTCCGGTTATTAATATAATGTCTCCAGCGCGCTCGTAATCGCTAAAGAAAATGAGCGGTCGACAGTGGAGATTTCAGATCGCATATCGTCGATGAATAAAAGAGCGTCGCGGCAGCGTTATTACACGCTCGTCGCGTGCATATGGATACGTTGTATGCGATCCCTGCCGCGCCATAAAACCGTTCGATTGCTACCTCAAATCGCGTCGTTTAACGACAATAAAGCGAGCAGGCTGCGGAGTGGCTTCTTGTGTCGCGACTGCCTACGGGCGGCTTTAAATCGACTTAAGCCTCCGATTCTATTTTCATTCTATTTTATTAACGAATGCGTTACATGTGAATTATGAGAGAGAAAGGGGGAGAGGGAGTCAGAGGGTAAAGGAGAAACCGCGAATGAAATGATCGTTTTGCGGAATACTCGGAATTGGCATGCGAGTCGCGCATCGTTACTTCGCATCGATCGAAGTTGACGAATTTGACACATCACCGCTCAATTCTCTCCGCTCAATTGCGACGGCATGTACATCAGCTTCATAAACGAGACAACTTTGCCGATAAGAATGTACACTCGCGACACTCCGCGGTAACTCCTGCTGCTGATTGTCCAGCGTTCTCGTATATCTATCGTTAGATCATCTCGTTACTCAGCCCGTCCCGCCAATCGGACGACACGGATAAGCTCGTGACGAGGTCGAAAGTAATCGCGAGTATCCGAGCGCGCTTCAAGGGAGAGCTTTAAGCTCGCGCGTGAGGTCAGAAGTCCCAAAGGGAGTACCCCGTCCCGTCCCTCCCCCGCGGAACCGCGGAAGCGTGGCGGAGCCGGTGAACGTACTTGAAATCACACGGTGGATCGTCCGAATCGCGTAGCTCCCCCGTACCTACCACCTTCCGTATCCCCTTCCCCACCTTCTCGACCATCGCGACCTCCACCACCATCGGCTCCTTGCCTCCTTCCCTCTCCTCATTTTCATCTCCTTCTTCTCTTCTTCCTCTTCTTCCCCTCCTCATCGTTCTCCTCCTCTTCCTCTTCCTCCTCCTTCTCCTCGTCTTCCTCCTCCTTCTCCGAGGGCGTCCCGTCGCACTAATAATTCGTGAGTACGTTGCGGTGATGTTGAGCATTCCACCTGCCAACAGCAACCGGGCACATCCCCCCACCTGGTGGATACCGGCAGGAAAAGTGGCCGCACGCCTTGCAATCCCAGCATTTCTGTGTTGGTTGTGGCCGTGAACGGGGCTCAAGTCCAAGGGCACGCGGGAGAGCGAGAGAAAGAGGGAGAGAGAGAGAGAGAGAGAGAGAGAGAGCGAGAGAGAGCGAGAGCGAGAACGAGAGCGAGAGCGAGAAAGAGCAAGAGAGCAAAAGAGAGAACGAGGTAGATTAAGTCAGCGAGAAAGCGGCTCTTGGAGTGCCTGTAGACTTCCCTGCGTGCGAGATCCGCCAGGTCCTGCCGCAAGTCTTACCCTGGTTTCCTGCCTGGTCGCTGCCCCGGATCCACCGCAATCCAGCTTCCAGGTACGTGATTCGGCGAAAAGCATCTACTATCGTCTGCTATCATCGCGAGCCGGCCGCCCGTGTCGGCGCCCTCGCTAAATCATCGCGCGCTACCACCCTCACTCGGGTGCGTTCGCGCCCCGCGCGAGAGACGGGGCCTCTCGTCCTCCAGGTGACGAATCCAGGCGAGATGACGAACAGTGCATCGAACACGGCAATCGTACGAATGAAGTGAAATCGCCAAGATCTCCACTCGTCGCGCTCGCCACGTCGAGCATTCGGGAGACCGACGGGATTCCACGAACGAACGGCAATCCCGACGGTCGTTCCTGTCCCTCCCTGTCCCCGGAACGGGTTTATACGCGTCGTCCAGGACATATCCGCGTCCGGTGGCACGCGAGTAAAAACCCGCGGACGATCCATCTCGCGCATCTCCTCGGCGCGCGAACGGCGTCGCCGGATTCTCGTCGGAGTCGCAACGTCGGCCGTTGCTGGTCTCCCTTTTCGTCGCCGGGAAACGCAATGATTCGGTCTCAGTGACTCGGCAACGGGAACGATCGAATCGTCGCTCGGGAACCGAGCCGGGAACCGAGAGAGAAAGAGAGAGAGAGAGAGAGAGAGAGAGAGAGAGAAAGAGAGAAAAGGAAAAGAACGCGGGATTGCATCCCTCGTCGGGCGCGCGGCTCTCTTTTTCCAATTAAACGCAGAATTCCGCTCATTCCCGGACCACGCGCCCAGACGCGCGGGCTCGAGTTTTTTCCATTTCGCGCTTTCACGTCTCGCCGGACGACGATACGCCGTCCCGGTTCGGCGGCGATGCGCGCTGTATTACTCCCGATTGAAATCGCTCTGCCGTCCACGGTGGCGGTCATAGCGTACATACGTACCGCGGGAAAACAATTTTCCGTCTCGACGGTTTCGCGCGCTCGAGAGAAATTCCGATCTCTCTGTCGCCGGCGGCGATCTGCCGAATAATTGACCCATCCCGGAATCTCGAATCAATGCGCGTGCAAATGTCGCGGCTGCCTGCCCTGCCACCGGCACGATGGCGGCCCGAGGACGGTTTTCTTGACCTCTTGACCGCGCGGAAGAAACGAAACGAGATTACGACGGACGGCATCGTCGGCGCCACCTCACGGGTGCATTTCCGGGCGACCGCGCGATCACGGTCGAGCTGCGGTATGATATTCAGCGAGATTGACTCTCCCCCCCATTCCCACCTCACCCACGCCTCCCCCGGGGTGTAATTGAGGCTTGCCGCTTTGAGGTTGCTGCCGTAAACCGTGAGGAAGACGGCTCGTAACGTGTCGCCGATCATCTGATCGAACGTCGCGAGGATGTCCGATCGAATCGCGACGCGTTACGCGAACGGAGATGTTACTCGCGCTGGATTCTCCCGGTCTCTTTTCTCTTTTTTACGCGTATCGCGAGTTTCCCATCGCGGACGCCGTCGCGGCTACCTCCGCGCGCGAGTGGAAACGGTATTGCATAAAGCAGTTAACGGTTTTCAGCGGGGTAACGTAATCCTGCCTGCACCGATACAAGTTCCGACCCGCGCTTAATGAGGGTCGTATATAATAGGACGATCCCTCGAATCAGCAGCGTCGTACGTACATGTGCATGTGATAAGTACACCTACACTCGCGAGCGTGCCGCCGACCGACCGCACGTTTGATTAAGGATCGGGCAGGGATAGCCGCCGACACTTTTTACGCGGCTTCTCGGAAACAGAATGTAGAGATGCGTGAGTGCGCGCAGTGTTCCATCGCTGCCGCCGATAGAATCCATCGCAGCGTATTCCTCCTTGGATTAACTTTATTATTGGGGAATAAGCCGCGCGCAAGTACGCACGTAGCGTTCGTCGTGGAAACGCACACTCTCGGATTCCAACGGACGCGAAATTATTGCGCGCTGCAAAAAGCGCGACTGAAAAMCCTGCCGATGAAAGATCGATGTAAACGCGGCGCGGGTACGCATGGGTCGTGCATGTTAACGCGAAAGTCATTCGACATCGTTGCGCATACATCAAAGCCTGATTGCTCCATTCTTCATTCTCCAATCTTCGCAGATTGCGACAAATCGGTCTCGCCTTTAATTCCGCCGATAAGAGAGCACGCCAGGGACATTCGTGTCTTCATTCGTCTTGGGGATTGGCTAGGGATCGTGAAAGGAGAGATCGTCATCGTGACGGTCGACGACCGATCGATCCGGAACCTATCGAGCCGAAATGTCAGGCCGGATGTCCGCTACGCGCCAGATTCGAGATCGAGGAACGTCTCGCGCGATGCGACGCGATCCTGCCGATACGATCTCGGCTATCGAATCATCTTGCATCCGAATTCCCATTTGAGTAGCGAGATCGTACATGCGAGCATGTACATGCTCTCGGTACATGCTTCGCGAATTCCGTCGACTCGATCGGCGCGACGTTCAAGTTCGTACAAGTTCGTCGATTAAAGATCCCGGAGCTTAATTCGCGCGCCTCGCCGATGTCGATGCGAGGCGAGTAAGCGCGATCCTCGCAAATGCGAGATACGCGAGGGTAATTTAAGAGCTCGCCGTGGCGCCCCGTTATTCGTCGCATCGTTTCGGAGCCGTTCCGCGTCCGGGAAACGCAGTACGCTATGCCGGGTGCACCAGTATTCAATTCTTACTTGCAGCCAGGCATTCGCGGGAAAATCGGTTCCTGTAATTACCTTAATGAATGGCAACAAAGGCAGGAGAGCCTCGTTGCAGGCGATATTATGTTCTCCGCGCGGTGTTCTCCTTCGCGCGGTTCCCTCCCGCCCCCCAACCGTTGTCTCTCTCGTTTACTCTCTCACGCACACCGTCCCTCTCCCAGCTCCTTCTCTATCCTCGGGACCATTCCGGCACTGAGACCGTTTCCTTCGCCATTACATTGTGGCGAACTGTTGGACTAACTTTGAAATAATTAGTCCGGATAATGAAGTTCGGCTACACAATGGCCTCAGCAGCGCGAGGGGTAACGAGATTCGCTCTACTCGCGCTGACATCTCCGAATGCGATATTGATTGAAAGTTTAGTTAAACCGTCGTCCCGGTGGTCTCTTACGGGATAAGCGAGCGCGAGTCGCGCGAGTCGCGCGATTCCGAGTCGAGCGAGCGGTCGTTCGAATCGCGACAGCTTGATGTCGTCATCGAGATGTGCGCGGCATGTCGGAAAAACGGGACTGTCCTCTTGGCCGGCGTGTCGCGGCGAATAACGCGCCGCGTCGCGCGCGGTTTCTCCCGGTCCGATAATCATTTGCTCCTTACGGCCGCGGCGATGCACCGTGCACGTTGCGTTGCAACATATGGATTTGATCGTCGTGGTTTTCAGCTCGCGTGTACGAGTAAATTGCATCGGGCATTTTTCACGTGCGCCTTAACGCACGAAGCGCTCCAGAGCGCCGCCGCGATATTCGCAGGTAATCCTCAATGAGATCGTATCGCGTGTGGTACGCGTGATCGACGTTGGCTTCTTTTATTCCGCTCCCAGCGATAACCGACCTAACAATGTTAAGTCTCGAGTTAGCTCGAGGCTTAAACGCAACGGCCTTGACCGAGGAGAAAAATCGCCACGCGATCGGGCTAATACTCTCCTGTTCCAATTCCGTGGCCAATCGAGCATGGACAGGAAGGCAATCGCGTCGAGGAATACTTTCAACGAATCTTGCTTTACCTTTTCTCGTGCCGTCAGCGGTATCGAGTTATCGATACGGTTGATCGTTGCGAAGAAGTTACCCGTAATGCTTAATAGCCCGTGCAACTTACACGAACAATTTTCCATCGTCCCAACAGAGAGAAAGAGAGAGAGAGAGAGAGAGAGAGAGAGAGAGAGAGAGAGAGAGAGACAAGTTTAATTTCTTTGGGACAATCCGCGATTAGTGATCGACAGGGCGCGGGACGCGCACCGAATTTTCTCACTCGCGATAAATCATCGCTGGGGAAAACTGCGAGGGCGTCGCGCTCGCATTCCCGGTTTCGACCGGTTAATCGAACATCGATGAAATATTAACGAGTGGATAATTCCGACGTGACATTGTCCGCGACAGCGAGCCATCGATAAGCCGAGAACGTCATCTCGGGAGAGATATTAACGCGGCGCGTAACGAGCCGCCGCGGCTCGCTAATGACGCTACTTTCCTCCGATCGAATATCGCGTGCTACGGGAAAGGATGGAGAAAGGATGAGAGATATCGATCTCATGCGCGATCATTGTCCTTGACCGAATGCAAAACATCCGACGCAGCTGCGAAACGAGATGAAAGAGAAGATGAAAGAAAGAGAGAGAGAGAGAGAGAGAGAGAGAGAGAGAGAGAGAGAGAGAGAAAGCGCGCTTTTACAATCTTTCAACATAAGCGAAAATCGTATAAAAGGAACAGCGACCGGCTTGCATCCCGGTTGCATATCGCTTCTATATAACGGACTGTCCACGAGTATGGCCTGTACATCTTGCGAGATGACGCGGACGCGATTAATGAACGCTAAACGCATCTCCGGCCACGTCTGCCTATACACGAGCTGCAGCTCGTCTTAACGAGCGTCGAGCTTAAACGACAATTTTTCACGTATCTCTCTCTTTCTCTCTCTCTCTTCTTCTTTCTTGCACGGTCGCTTCGCGTAGTCCAATAAATCCGTCAAAGCGCGCGCATCAGTTCCCTATATCCGTCGAATATCTATCAGCGCGAGATCGACTACATATTTCCGGGACGGCGTGCTGAAGATAGCGGATAATCAATGAAGTTTCGCCGTAGCTGGACGGTAATGAGTTTTCGTAAACGAGTGACAGCGGATGGCGGACAAGTTGCCGAGCGAACGAGCCGTACGCCCGCGAACGCGATACTCTTTTGCCCGATAGTCGCCCGTATAATTAAGATAGTTTCCAAAGACAAACCAAGACGCGCGTGTATTTACGTAATAACGCGTCTACTCGCGTTCTCGCCGCACGCGTGAAAGCGGAAGGGAGAGCAGCGGCGGATCTAATTAAGGACTTCCACTCGCCCTTGTTTTTCCTCCACCTCGGCATGCGTTTTTAGCGTTACCGTTAGGCTCCGCGCGGAGATTTACCGTCAATTAGAAGCCGTATGATATATGCTTGTCAAACCGGCTATCGCTGAACGTTGCTTCCACGTTGAACCATAGGGGATAGTAAATTATTACGTTATACGCGTCATCAATGATACATTATCAACGCGACGTCGCGCGGACGTGCCGGCGTGTCGCAATCTACTAATTGATTGGATGGCACTCAAGCTGGCTACTCGTAAAAATACGACGAGTTCCCTCGTACAACCCTCTCGAACGCGTTACCGTTACTCCGCTCGCTGCGGGCGCGGATGCGTGCGAGTCGGAAGTGATTTCGCTCTTAAGCGCACGCTCCTTCTCATTTCAGTTCGATTCAGAAACAAGCATTCTCGATAAATTCCGCGCGACTGCTAACGTCAAGGACGTAACTCCATCGCATCCATAAACTCCATCTCGCTCTCATCTACTCCGACATGAACGCGCATACGGGCGTGCCGTTAATGTGATTTTTCCCGAGTATTCCCGAGTATTCTTAGAATGCCGCAGCGCATAAATATCTCCTCTTCGACTGCGTCCGCGTCCGCGAAACGACGCGATCCTTCGCGTTTTTATCTGGGCGCGAGCGTATCTGGCGGTCGACCTGGAATTCCAGAGAATTCTACATTTACGTTTCGGTAGCACGCGCGATCGAAGAAGAGGTTAACTCGCGCTCACGCGCGAGTTTCCATTTTTATTTTTCGACGTTTCTCGATCTATCGCGCGGCTAGCGCGCGAATTTACACACAAAGGGGAACACACCGGCATTCGCCCGGCCGGCTTCGCAGGTCGGCTTTAAAAGTCGCATGATCAAGCGCCCGGGAACTTTGTCCTGCGTTTGAGAGTTACAAATTGTCATGTCGGATGGTCGGCTCGGAAACCAGATTACGGCCTCGGAAACGCGCTTTCCGGTTTCTTAAGCTTAGCCACGGTTACGGTACCGTCCTCTTTGCAATATCAATTCCGTTGCCGTGACTGTGCATACGATCTAATAAGCAGAGGGAGATACTGGCTCGATCGACGAGCCATTTCGCGAGAAGAATATCAAATGCACGCGGGTTTCCGCTGTCGTCGTGCATTCCTCGATAGCGCGGATACATTCCTCGCGCAATGTCTTGATCGAGTCCCATGAGCGCGAGAGGGAGACTGGAACGTGACGAGCACTCGCGCGTCAGCTCTCTCTCTCTCCCTCTCTCTGTTTACTGCTGGAACGAGCGGTGAAAAAGCACGGGAGGAGAGGTGCATAACTCCTTCTTCGTAGATCTCCCGGAAATACAATTTCCCTGAAAAGATGATCGATGCAATGCGACGATAGCTTTATTCCCTCTCCCTCTCCCTCTCTCTCTCTCTCTCTCTCTCTCTCTCTCTCTCTCTCTTTGTGGCGCGCTCGGAGCTCGCTCGCAGCCAGCTGCGAGGATTACAACCGCCTCGCTGTTTATAACGGTACACACCCGCACGCGCGTGCGCTTGCAAGGCGACTCGCCGCGCGATCGCGAAGCGAAATCAGAATACTATGCTGCAGCCTCGTCTCGCGGCAGCCTCGCGAATTCGCCCTTCGCATCCGGAGAGAGTCACGGGAGTCCGGTAGGAAGTGACGAGGCGCTCAATCAGCTGTGCTGCGCTTCCGCGTAGTCGTAAAAGCCTCCCTCGGAGCACTCGCGCGATCGTTGGCCACACTCGCTGGCAACACCCCGCGTGAGAAAGTAGCAGATCGACCGTCCGTTGGCGAGCGATCCTCTTCCTTAATCCCTTCCTTAATCGCGAAAAGTACAACGGGATACAATGATTATCGCGGCGTGTACGCGCTATCATTGCGACAGCGAGCACTCGGCTATCACTTGGAATCCGAGGCGCGCGCTCTTCATGTCGATAAATATCTACATCCGGTCACATGAGCTTTCCTTTATTTGTAATCGCGCTCGTAATCGTGCATTATACACACGCACGATCGGCTCGGGGCGGATTTCGGGATTCGACCGCGTTCGCGCTGGAATGCCCCCGTTTCCCGTTAGCGTCACGAAAGAATATCGCCTAACAGTTCCGCGTTATGATTTAACCCTGTCCCGTGGGGAATTCCGATATTGCTTGCCAGTTAATCAAGTGGGAAAATCGCTGTTCAGGTATCGCTGTATCGATAGATACAAGAGAAAAATCAATCCGGTGGAGAGGAAGCAAAGAGCGCAGCGCATCGATCGATCGATCCGATCGAGAAGCACCAAAGAGTCTCGATGTAAATTAATCAGAGAAAAAAATAATAATCGTGGTTTGTACGTTTGGTAATTTCGTGCGCGTATAAAAGAATACGGGTAACGTAACAAACAGAATATATAACAGAGAACCAGTAGCGTGATAATATCCCCTTTGTTCGTGCGTCAAGGATAATACCCGCATTTTTCTTTTACGATCGCGAAGCGTGGCTTGTGTTTCTCGATATTGTAAAACGTACGGAAACGCGCGGAAACCGAACGGGGAACGGAAAAATGGCCAGGAAGAAAAATCTCATTCAACGTAATCCGCCGTGAAGTCAATGGCTGCGTGTTCGGAACGCAGCGGAGATAGACAGAGATCCCAATATGGTCACGTCGCGAAACACCGCGTCATTAAACTGCAATTACAGCCGACGATATTGATTCGCGATATCCAATTCGCGTAAGAATGAGACAGCGAGGAGAAGGAGGAGGTCAGAGTGCGCGAGCGGTTAAGGATGCGGCAAAGCTGCCGGTGTCGTCGCGGATCGTCTTAATCCGAGAGCCTTTTCTGTAAGCATTCTGTAAACGACTAAGCACCACCGCCGCTGGCAGTGTTTCCGTCAGTGTTACACGATCATCGCGATGGCTTCGTGCTCCGTCTATTTCAGAATTATCCCGACGCTAACCGCGAGTACAGCGGCTCAATTAGGGGGATTCTCAAAAGAGAACAGAGCCTCGTTCCCTTTCTGGCTCTTGTCTCCTGGTACAGTTCCGTCTCTCTTCCTGCGCGCCCTTCTCTCGCTTCGTGTCCTCGACGTCTGCCTAGACTGGAATACTGATAAGACGATGGCGGTGCCGGCGACGGCGGCGGCAGCGGCGGCGGCGACGACGGCGGCGGGAGCGCCAGCCACTTCCGCTTCTAGATCATTGTTCGCGAACGGTTAATAGCCCCCCTGGGTACACCCATCCGACCGTCTGAAGTCTGGCCGCTCTCATGGAAGCGCGAACCATCCTCTATTACCCTCTGCACAGTTCGCCCCCCTCTCCCCYCCCCCCCCCCCTGCTGCTTTGATATCCGTTTATGAGGGCGCGATGTGCTCCGTCCGTGCCGTTGCTTCTGCCCTGTCCGCCTCTCTCGTATCCCTCGTCGTTTCTTTCCAGTTCACTTCCCTTTCCGTTTCTTCAATCTCCCCCTTACCGTTCCCCGTCGAGGTTCCCCTCGGAGGATTATGCGCTCTCGGAGGCGAATATCCGTTCTACGCGAGAGCAGAACACGAGCAGCGCGCGCGCGCGCGCGCGCGCTTTTTTCCCCTCGGCCGGCGTTTTCGCGTCGCGCGCGCGTGTGCGTGAGCGTATGCATGTTTCTGCATTTACGCGTGAGCAAAGCCGGCTCGCCACGAGCGGTAATTGAAGACTTCGGGCCGTGAATGGGAGTGCCACGTGGACGAGCGAAATTAATTGCTGCTGGCACCGTTAGCCTCATAGATCGTAGGTGGCTCGCGTAGGTACGTATACGGTCATCTCTTCCTCGACGGGAAAGAGAAAGAGAGAGAGAGAGAGAGAGGGGGGGGGAGGGGGAGAGAGGGAGAGAGTGAGGGAGAGATCCGCTCGCTCCTCCGCGAAGCGAGTCATCCGAAAAAGTCTTTGCGCGGCTGAGAAACGCCGAGGAACAACGTTCGTGACCCCGTACGCGTGCGGGAGGCAGGGAACCTCCGTGTAATCGGTCGTTGACTACCTGCGCAAGGTTAGAGGGCCTCGTCCGTTTAAACCCGGAAAACAGAGCTTGCCATTTAGGACAAGCCTGTAAATTGACGAACGAACCGGGAAGAGAGAGAGAGAGAGRGAGAGAGAGAGAGAGAGAGAGAGAGAGAGAGAGAGAGAGAGAGAGAGAGGAAGGGAGGTCTACGTTCGTTCGTAAAATTAGATAGGCAATTATTGTTCGCTAATGTAACACGTGTCCACGCTTCGCTGTCATTTCCGTTTACGCAGATCGTTCTCACGATCTCCCCGAAGGTCTCTAGCGAGCCTCAACGATATGTAGTGCAGATTCAGCCAGCGATTCAGTCGGCGAGCTTCGCTATTTCGCTGGCTTCGTCACTCGGGTTTCCGGGTGCCGGCAGATGCATCTCGATAACGGGCTGCTATTTATTCGCCCGAGGGCTATCATCGAGACTCAATCTCCAAGAAGATAATGCCGATTTAACGGGCAGCCCTTACATAAGTATGATTCATTCATGCCGCGCGCACCAACCAGCTCGCGCGATTTTTAAATCGTGCCCAAGACATCGATAGCCCGCGGGGAAGAGGGCAGGCCGACGTTCATCACCTCGGCCTCGAGAAAAAGATAACGCGCGTCCGCACACCCGCGCTAACCGCGAGCCGTGAGCCACCTTCGCGAGGTTAACGGTGCAAGGCAAGGCGAGCCAAGGCAAGACGGCCCGCGTGCGGGATCGCTCAATTCCTTCCAACGTATATATATATATATGCGTGGGACTCGAGGCTCGGGCGCCTTCGGAAGAATTAACGGTTATCTGCCAGCGGCGGCGGCGGCGGTGGCGGCGGTGGTGGCGGCGGCGGCGGCGGCGACGAGGAAGAGACGAATGATGATTCGTACGGTTGATTCCGCGAAGACCGGAGAGGAGCGGAAAGAGGGATCGCGATCGAAGGTGATTGCGTTCGGTATGCAGCGCGACTCGACCCGGCCAATCCGCGCGACTTCGAGTTTAGATATAACTTCGGCCATGGCCCGGAGTGCTTTCGGGGAAACCCTAGATTCCGCACAGCGGCAGGGGTGGATCCGTCGCGGTACCCGGATTGACCGGTATTCGAATCGGAAACGAGAGGAAGGAAGGAATGGACCAGCGGCGGATCTTGATTACCACGCGGCCGGCAGTAAGTCCGTTATTGAGTCCGGAGCACGGAGAACGTTTAGTAGAAACGAATAGCTTCGGAGAAAGAGACTAGGACTACGGCTAATTGGTCTGTGCGGGCCGGGGGGTAATAACGAAAGGATGTTACGAGAGGAGCCACCCAGGCAGGAAGACGAACCGAGACGGTTTCGTTTGAATCTTACGTCATAGCGGTTTATTTGATAAAGTAATTAACCGAGAATACCATCTCTCGTCCGGTTTCCTCAATCGATTAGCGTCTCGTGACTCTACCGAAATCCCGGGTGAACGTACCGGCATTCCGATCGCGATAACGATAACGCGTGAACAATGTCCGGAAGTTTAGGCGATAAGAATTCAACGCGCGAGAATTATCGCGGGAAAAATTATAACAGCTAATTTGGTAGCGTATCGTCTTGTTCGAGCTGCTTACTCATAGATTAACGATCTTTGCCCGCGCGATGAGACGGCCAGAAAAGACGGCGCGCAATCTACATGTATTAAAGATGGGACGGATAAGACCAGGAACGCATCAATGCTACTATAAATGTACACGTATGTTAATAATACGCGGCGAGTATATTTACTCGACGAGACGTAATGATGTAACGAGGCTAATTACTATTGCGCGGATTGAACGGAAGACAATAGGGTGGAGAGAAAGGAGAGATATTACGTCCCGCTCTCCGCTCGCGTCGTAGAATCCGCCAATGAAATTAATCGCGATGCACTCGGCGGAATCATTTTCAGGGCGGATTGAAACTGGAACAATCGACAGTGATAGCGGAAGGTGGCGCGATTACGGTGGTAATGACGGACATTTCGTAGGCGAACGCGAAGTACCGCGGTAATGGATCTCTTAAATTCAACTTTTTACAGATCCCATTTACGGGACTAATTGCGCCAAGAAAAAAGAGAGGAAGAGATTCGAGCATATCATAGCGCGTTCTCGAGCATTCTTCCGTTCGGATTCACGGACGAACGATCGAGGCTAGAAGAAACGATGATCGATGGGAAGAGAGATGCGGAAGGCGCGGGAAGAGACGATCATTAAATTCGATTATAATTCGTCGCACGAATTTGCGCGCTAATAGAAAGCAGGAAAACGGGATTCGCGCGGGAGGAAGAGGCGTGGAAAAATCGAGACAGAGAGAGAGAGAGAGAGAGAGACGTAGTGAGGCAATGCTTTCCGTTGCTCGGAAGAGTTTAACCAAAGTCGTTACGGTCGTTGCTGACCGCCTCTCGATTACATTGTCCGGTTCGGAGGAGATGTGAACAACCTTCGCGCATCAGAGATGACGTAAATATTACAGGCTCATTAGCGGGAGAGCACGTACGCGCAGGTGCACGACGCGTCGGATCGCCGCGTACGGATCCGTAATGGAGGCGCAGATGCTTCGCTATGAACTCATTGAAGCAACGCCTGGCCTGCGTTAAGTATCGCTCACGACGACATCGAATTAGCGGGCTCTCGGGGATTCGCGAAGACTGGTCACGCGGGAGCTCGCAGCATCGGGAAGCGAGAGATCGGCGGTGGATTCATTACGTTTCACTTTCAAGTCGCAGAGACTTGCGCGAATTATCATACGCGAATATCCGGGCGGAAGGAAAAAAAGAAGACGGGGAGGACCGGGATTGTCCACGGACTTTTTACGGCAAGCAGGAGATTTAATGTGACGTTACGGCGCGTGACGCGACTTCGAAACTAAGTACCCGGTCGGTGTCGTAAACGTCGGAAAGCATCGCTCCGCGAGCCGGCTGCAAGAAACGTAATTCGAACGTTTAGCAGGCAGCAGCCTGCGCGATCGGGCCCTTCCTCGAAACGGAAAGAGAGGCGCGATTGTAAAATCCCGCGATTTCGAGATCGGGATAAAATAAGCGCTCCAAGCCGCTCTGGCGCGTTACTCCCGCGCCTGGATTTTACCTGAATCTATCTTTCTCGGTAATCGACCATCCAATGGCCAGAATCCAAAGTCAGAAATGCTCTCGTTATCCATCCAACCAGGACGGATGATCCTACGGTGTTTGTAGCGCGCTTAGAGACCCTCCAAGACGCCCGATAGCACCGATCCGTTCGCCGGACCTCTTTCTGTAGCAACAGCTGCCTCGCTAAACCAGCGTCAGTGTCGCGAATTGCAAATCACCGCTGAGGACGGCCGAACAAGATCCAAATGCCTTCAGGTACAATGCGCCACTTCCGGGAGACACGAGCCGGTCGCGGAGGATTACACGTGGTGCTAGAGTTCGGTAGCGGACCGTATCCTTGGGTAATCTATGAAGGTACCGAGACGCGCGATAGTCTCGGAATATCGAATTAAATGACGGGTTTAATGTACGGAACGTTCTGCCCGCGCAGAGGCGGGCGGAAAGAGAAAGACGAGAGACGCGGCGAGGCCCACATTGCGCCACGTAATTGGACTCGTATTGATACAGTTAGTCGGCATTTTTAGCGTGCCGCGTTCGAGATGAGTGGCCGTTGAGCTAGCGTGTCCCCGAGCAAGAAATTTTGTCCCAATCAGGCCGATCGTTCTGTCTCCCGACATGTAATTAAAGACCGGATCGGATTCCTGGGCGAACGATAACAAGGTGGAAAACGGGCAGGCACCGAGGCCCAACGAGGCGAATGAATCCAAGAAGCGTGACCAACAACTTCATAGATTCGTCCGACCTTCGCTTTCGGACGGCGCTTTCGGACCGCGTCGTTTCTGTATGCATACGCGATGGCGCGCGCGTAACGCTGTCTGCATTTCGGATTACTCTTTATGTCATATCCACTCTCGGCCTCGTTACGTTGGATATACGGTTATGAGATTGCCGTGTGTGCAACGCGGGATGCGGGGAAAAAGGGGAGGGGAAAAAAAAGAAGAAAAAGAAAAAAGAGAAAAAGGAAAACCGCCAGAGCCTGGCCGGAACCACGTGTCGTTACGTGTCATCGGACGAATTCGCGGAATACGCGTACTCTCGATCCCCGCGATCGATCGCCGCGCGTTGACAATCGCGCCGAAAGTTCTGAATATCTAATCGGGACTGTGATCACTCGTCATCATCTTCGATCAATCGCGACGGAACACTAGCGCGTCGCGCTAGACACGTGGCAGACACGTCTCGGTAGCGCCTCTCAGGCGATGCTCGTCTCCTCCACGAATCTCCTCGGGACTCGCTCGTGATCGATTATCGTTTCCGTAATCGCGCTCGTTCTCCACGAGAAGCGAGAAAGCGAGGAAAGACGCCCTCGAATTATCCCGCGACAGATTCCTTCCGCGAACCGCGCGGGAGGGGGAGATAGGGCAATAGGGATAGTTTCAATTGGATCTCCTGGCCCGGGTAGTCCCGTTACTCTCACGGTATATGGCGGCAACCGAGGTCGCCGAGCCGCGACAATTTCACTAGCAGAGTGGAAGTGACGTCAGCCAGTATATTACGGATCTTTTTAACCTCCGCGCCCGCCTTGCGCCCGCTTTGCAAATATTCAAATGGCTCCGCTAATGGACCCTCCCTCCACACCGCGGACCGGTCTTGCATCAAAGTGGTACAGCCGGAGTGAGCGCAGCAAAAGGGACATCCATCTTCTCCTGACCCACTCGATGGGTAACGGCGGGACCCCCGAAAATTACGGACTAACCGAAAATCACGCTTCTCCCTCCTTCTCTTCCTCTCTCTCTCTCTCTCTCTCTCTCTATCTCTCTCTCTATCTCTTTTCCGTTCCTCTCGGTTCGTATCCGTGTTCTTCTTACTCTTGCCGCTCTGGTCGTTGACTTGTGCGCGAAGCGCCGCGGAATATCTCGCATCACGCCAGCGTGCTTTGTATTCGCGAGCGAAATCATTAAGTTATAACGTGATGCATTTTTTGAAACGTGCCTTACGCAGGTTTCAATTAGGTGTAATAAAAGCAATTACGTCGTGCGGAATCGTTGAAGCTTGCTAGGTCGTGAGGTAATTATCAGAGAGACGTGATAGTTAAACTCTCGGGATAATTTATCTTTTTTTTCTTCCAATGAGCGATTCCCGGGCTTTCACGGTCTCTCGGTACGATCTCGCGAGCTTCGCGGGATGACAAGGACAAAGTTAAAAAACGCTAAAGCGTTTAGCGGGAAGAAGTAATTAATACGTCGGCGAACTTTTATCCGGCGCTTCTCTTTCTTCTTTATATGAACTCGACACGTGTATACATATATATACATACATATATATATATATATATATATATATATATATATATATATATATAGGGCAGGCTTACCGGTTTTCCGCGAGCACTAAGAAAGCGAAATTTTGCGAAAGTGCACCGCGGGCTGTGCCGGGTAACAGACAAACTTGCCGCCAGGCATTTAGCAGAGTCGTCGAACTCTCCGTAGGAGTTTCATCGCCACCAGCATCAGACGCGCATCGTGCCCTGGTCTCCCCGCGCGATAAGAATAACATTCGAAGCGTGTTGGAGTCGCGTGTAAAACGGGATATCGCCCACGGAAATGCAGCGGATGACTTGCAGATCCAAGCGGAGGGATCTGCGCGCGAGACGCGCGATTCTTCGTCACTTGGCGCGCTGCTTCGCGACGACACGCCGATCGTAACGATAACACTGTCGACGGTTAATTAGACGGATAATTTTTTACGGCGAGATCTGTAATTCACGCACCGCGGAAACCGTATCGCGACTGTTGCTTTTGATCTCGCCGTACAGTTATAATACCATACCATCGTTAATTACGTTGTTTTCGCAAGAGAGATCCGCAATTACGTGGCTACGTTCGCCGTTTATTCAATCAAACGCGCGAGCTTTGTCGCACTTTGCGCAGCCTTGTGCACCGCGCTACCAATTTTCACGTTCGCTTGGGAACGTCGCCGTGTCATAATCGAGTCTCGCTCGAGATCGCGGATTTCCGCGACGAGCCGCGACGCGGCAAGGACTCGCGAATGCCACGTGCCGATTCCACGCGATACCGTAGCCGGTGCGCACCGAAAATGGTTCCGTCTCGGTAACGCTAACGCTTTGCGTTACGCGCGCACGCGGCGGATAGCCAGGGCGCAGAAAAGAAGCGGCCAAGCGGGAGAAAAGTGCTCGCCGCCGCCACCGCCSCCMCCGCCGCCACCGCCGCCACCGCCGCCATTGCCGCCACCGCCGCCGTTGCTGCTTCTGCGGTAACAGCAGTTACAGCGGTAATTTTACTTTACGCCGGCAATAAATGCGCTCCGCTCACGCACGCTTCCGCGATAGCGCGCTCGCCGCGCTTCCCCGTTGCGCGTTTCCCTCTCCGTCCTTCTCTTTCGCTTCTCTCCGCCGGTATTCCACTCTATCGCGTCCGGCGCGTTTTCTCTTACGCATGCCGCCGCGCACGAGTCTCACGCGGCGAGTGAAAAAAGCAAAAATCGGGATTGCATGCCATTGCCTCACGCGCATTATACACGCGACGAGTATATTGAAAGCGGGGTGGTCCTATATCGTTTCAGCTCGAATATCAATTTCGCGGCCGGGACGTCTTTGTAGTTACTTGTAACGATCGTCGGGGAATCCGGAGCTGGTTATCACGCGTCCGGTTATTAAATAGCCATTACGCTGTCCATTCAATGGGTCGTTAACGATATGCACACCGAGGCCTCCGCGAGATTACACGGTTCGCGAGCCGTTATTATTACGCGAGCGCGCGCGGCGAGCTGAAAAAAAAAAACTCTCTTCGTTTGATCGCGGACGCGCGCGTTCGCGCTCCGCAAGTCGCGCGAAATTTCTCGCGAAAGGATCGAGAAAAATCGTTCGCCCTGACGAGAGCGTTTCGCGAATGCCCCGGTTATCAGCAGCCGCTGATAACAAAATAGCGCTTACGGTCGATCGCGAGTTCACGATTCGTTACCGGCAAATTGCTTTGTATTTACGATTATCGTCACACAGGGCCTGCGCGCGCGCGCGCCCCGCTCACCTGGATCGTGCATTTCAAACGAGCACGGAGAGTAGATCGTACCTCAAATGCCAGGCCGTGTACATAATTGATTGGCATTCGCGTGCGCGCGCGAACAAAGCCGAAACGTCACGAGGCAGTTTTGCGTTTTGAGCGTAGGAGGACCCTCTTTCGAACGAGGGCCGGTTCGGCGCTGTGTAACCGGATGAAATCACCTGATTAACGGCTCTTTGCCTCGACTAAATTAGCGCGGGATTAGGCGGACCGATTACATCGCCGTGCCGATACGCCAGCTGTTATGCCGCTACGGGCTACATGATTCAACGGCGGCGGGATCGTCGCTCGCCGCGGATTATGCGCGCGTTGACAAAGTGACGGACAAGCCAGCGAGCGAGCGACGCGGCGTTAATTCCGGAACGCGAGAGGAGAGAACTCCGGCCTTTCATCCGCTCTCTCTCTCTCTCTCTCTCTCTCTCTCTCTATCATCCCGCGGAAGTCACGCGCGTCCAGTTGGTTCCGCATGTTTCGCCCGTGACGGATAGCCGCCGGGCGTGCTTTTACTAGGTACACACGACTTTATTAAATATACGCTGCGCCGCGGCCTAGCCGACATCCTCGTCGGAATAAGCGCGCGCGCAGGGAGGGGGGGGGGGGAGACCGGGGTCTCCCCGAGCCATTAGCGGTGCCGGAATGGATCACGTCTGATTGCGCCGAAGCTATATGGATCCGCCATAATAGGAGCGGTTATCGACTCCGTCCGGGACGTAACGTCGACGCATTGGTCACCTTCGGCGGCTGCGGCGGAATCGTATTATGCGCTCGCGCTCGCAACGCGACAGACAAATCGCCGATAGCCGCAGTCGGAGCCGATATCGGTTCCGAGATGTCCGCGCGCCTCGGCATTTCCGCGTCTCCGTTGCCGAGAGATAGCGTTCTCCGTTCTCCGAAGCGCGCGAATCGCTTCATATTTCACGACTCGCTCGCGTTTCACGTTTCGCATCTCGCGAATTTGATTATCTCCCGCGGGAGATAAGGGATAAGACGCGAGAGCAGGCGGATGGGGGAAAAGTATCGCGCAGTTTGGCGTCGCCGTTCGCCGTGAACGACCGGCGCCGAACGCGACGCCTTCCGCGCGTCGTTGATTAACGCTGATCGAGCGAGCTGAGCCGTTTACCGTGCGCGCGAGCCGGACGATATCCGAGAAGAAACAAGGAATCGCTAATTCTAGCCGATTAATCAAGGCCGTCGGATCCAATTGAGTTTTACGGTCAATTATCTTGATTACCGGAGCTTTTATCGCGCTGTAAAGCGTAGACTAAATCGCGCCGGCGGCCGGGATTAACCGGCTCGGATAATACAGGCGGAAGGAACATATTTTGTTCGCCGGGATTAATGCTAATTGACGTTGGTGCAATCGGCCCCCGAGATTTATCCCGTCCGCGCCGGTGCCGTGCGCGGCAATTATGAAGTGTCGGGCATTAACGAAGTCGGCAGGCAAAAGTGGAGGTGGATAAAGCGATGACGGGAGATCGCGAGTGTCGGAACGAAATGCCGTTGTCGCAGCCGCAGGCGTGTTCGGCCACGATGAAACCGGGATGATGACGACGCGTAATTGCTTTCCCGGATAAACAGGCCCCGCGTAGGTGAAGTTGAGCCGAGAGCGGGTAGCAAGCCGCGGGACTCCTCGCCGGTAGCTCTCGCACCGCGACGCGGAACTCGCGATCGAGGGGCGGCTTTCGCGGCGAACGAGAGGGAGAGAGACGCCCCGAGACGTCGGGTGTATGAAACTTTGTTTCGTCACGGCGGGAATCGTTTGCCGCACGGCGTAACTTACTGTTGTGTCGTGCTAAACGTAGTTACGCGGCGAGCAAGCCGCGCGCCGGGCGCGACGCGACACGCGGGAATGCATCGCGAACGCAATCCCTTTCACTGTCATCGTCGTCGACGTCGTCGTCGTCGTCGTCGTCGTCGTCGTCGACCCCCGCGCACAAGAGGTGATACTTTATCCTCGGCCGGCACGCCATTAATTCGCTTCCCCTTGACGTACAACGTGCCATGCCGAAACGCGGCGTTTTCTCAGAGCGGGCGAAAGCAGAAATTTCAGATGTCTCTTTGTGCGCACGGTGGGCGAGCGCTCTCCATTCTCCATTTACTCGCTCCCATCAGCGCGGCGCGTTCGCGGGCACGCTCGCGGTGCCGCGGCGCCGCGCTGACGGCGCGCAGACAAGTGTGCTCGGGAATTGCGCGCGATGTGAAAAGAGAGCTTGCGTGGTCGGGCAAAGAGCCGAGGTACAGCCGAGAGACTGGCGAGGGGAGGAAAAGAGCGGGCGAGGGATGTGGTCAATCGCGAAACGAATCGCTTGGCGCGGCATTAATCCCTTCCTCTCCCTCTCCGCAAGAGTAAGAACGAGCGGAGATCTCGCCCCCGTCGGCTGTCGCGGCTACAGTACCATTACGTCTAATGGCGGATTCGCGGCGAACGCGCGGTGCGAAAAAATATAGATGCGCGAGATCCGATAAGCAGGAATCGCGAACGAGATCGCACGCGCGTGGAGGTATCTCGTCGCGCGGGGTGCGCGATATCCGCTCGCATACAACGGTCAACGTATACAAACGATGAAATGAGAAAGCACCGAGAGAGAGAGAGAGAGAGAGAGAGAGAGAGAGAGAACGAGCCGTTGGTACGAGATATGCATATTTCTGGTGTTAAAAAGGTCGGCGAGTGATGCAAGGGACATTCGTTTGGTATAACAGTATTCCGCGGACGATCCAAGCGTGAGACGCGGCGAGATAACCACTTGGCGCGCGGGCGAGCGGATATTCGCGCCGGTGTAACAGGTTTCGAGTTGTCGTCATTAACCGAGGTAGTCGCAACATTCCCACGTTTGACCCGCGAATACCGCGCAGGGCCACTCGCCGAGGGATGGCGGGTAGTACGTCGCGCGGCAGTCGACTTATTTCTATCATTTCCGCCATGCGATTCCGTCTGGCCGCGACGCGGCTCGTAAGTATGTTAGCGAGTGCCGAGCGATAAGGGAAAGCCTGGAATCCTCGAGGCCACTCGAGGAGCGGCGTGCACGGCGACGGGGTAATTTACGAGTGTTGCGGAACACCACGCGCTAGACAATCCGCGATTGGACCATCTGATTTATATCGCCGACATGTACCGCGAACAAACGGCGCCGAGATATGCGCTTCGTTCTCTCGAGCCGGCAAAAGCTCGCGCGCGCGCGCGCGCGCGCGAGCGAACGGTCGCGAGTGCGCGCACTTTTGAGAGAGCGCCAGCAAACTGGCCGCTTATCGCTGCTTATCAGACCGCCGGTGACCTTCCGTAATCTCCGCGGATGTCGCGCTGTCTCACGCAGCGTTACGCATCCAGCCGCGACCGAGGGGTGACCGCGAAGAGGTTGAAGTGCAAAGAGAGAACCAGTCCGTTTTCCATCTTGGAATCCCTAATGCGATATGTGCCGTTGGCCGAGAACCGGATTCGCCGGGAACCGCCGCTCGTTGCGCCGGGAATCGCGTTTTCGCGCGGCTACGCGCCGATAGCCACGCGAGCGCGTAAATCCAGGTCGCCGCATGTTTGCCGCGTGTCGGCTACCGGCATGCCATTCTCTGTCGGTCAAGGTACGAGAATGTCGCTTGGTCACACAGTTTGCTCGCGTGACGTTCTGCCGTGCGTCGGCTAATCGAGAGATCGCCATATCGTCGATATCTTTTTACTTGTCATCGGAAGTCTCCGGAAAGATTTTGCCGCGTCGAAACATCGTTCGCGCGCTCGACCGAGACACGAAGGAAACGAAGAAAGAAAGAGAGAGAGAGAGAGAGAGAGAGAGAGAGAGAGAGAGAGAGAGAGGGAGCTGAGGACCAGGCGCGTGCTTTTCCACGAGAGCGGGCGTAACGCACGCGGACGCGTATCAATTTTCACGGCCTGACGTTATTATGGCGAAATCTGAAACGGCGTGACAACGTGCTGACGCTCCATGCGTCGCGGGATCCTCAGCGCGCTGAATATGGATGACTTGTTCTCCTGCTCCGGCACGGGCCAGCTATTTGTGGTACATTGAGCTGTCACACGGCATGTGGAATTACGGTGGAAGGGCCGCCCAATGATAACCCGTTAAACGAGCACGCGGACGATGGACGTAGCGGCTAACAGACACGCGGGGCGATAGTCGGTTCACGGTCTCGTGCTATCTCTCAACGCGTGTTAACGATGTCAAGCAAATAACATCCGGATAATATCGATATCTCAGGCTTTTAAGGAACTCGCCTCGAAACGAGCCAGATTTATGTCAAGGATAGAGAAGCGTTCAGCGTTCAGCGTTCAGCGTTCAGCGTTCAGCGTTCAGCGACGTGATTAGCGTTTCAGCGATCGCGTTGCGAGAACGCGGAAGGACCTGATCCTGGGACCAGTTGACAGCTGGACAATTTTGGACGATCTTGAAATAATCGTGACAGAGAAGCTGTTGGCGAGCGGGTTAATAACCGGGGGAAATCTTCGAAATTGTGATCGAGTGGGTAGCGTCGAATAAGGCGACACAGCGCTCGGACGCGGAGCGTTCCGCTTCGCAATGTCGCGGTAGTGCGTCACGCACTTTGTCCCACATACAGAACGGTGCATATCGCTGTACCGTTGCTGGTCCGAGACTGGAATCGCCGAGCGAACGGCAACGATCCGCGGACGATTGACGCGGGAGCATCGAGCCAACGATCGATTTATTTTGCCGAGAAGCTGGCGCGTTTCATCGGCCGCGACGGTAATCTAATAAACGACAGCGTGATCTTAACAAACGACGCGTTCTTGGACGCGCGGACCGCGCGAAAGAGAGAGATGGACAAGGGGAGGCGATAAATACCAGCGGAATGGATGCAGTTCGCGCTTCTAATAACGCGCGCGCATGCGCACGATTGATTGGATTTGCGAATAATTTAATGGGCAAATGATTTCAGCTAAATAGAAAGAGCTAAATAACGATCGGAACGGTCGGTCGCAATCCGGTTTCTGCAGCAAGTTTCACGCAACTGTACATCGCTGCGGCATCGGCTCCGTCCGCGGCGCTGCACGAGGATCGCGTCTGCGTTTGATTTACGCGGTAGATTTACACCGGGAGTTAATTTACACCTACAAGAAAGCATCGGCGCATCGCGCCAAGTGTATCATGTATAACAGCGACTGTTTCGCAACTAAATTAACGGTTATAGCGTTGTTGCGTGTGGCAGGCAGCAACGTGCGCTCGAATTATAAAATCCCTCGAACAAACAGATGCTCTCGTGCTTATTATTGCGATCGTGAGAAATGCGCGGCCTCTTTTCGCCCGGAATGCTTCTTGTTCTCGTCGACGACCAAAATGGCGTAATTTAACGCCAACTCTCTTTCCTACCGGCGCACGCCTGTCCCATCCGAGGAAACGTCTCTCGTTGCCGCGCGCGTTGCCTCGCGAGATGAGTCCTCCGTGAAAATTTCAGCGAGCAGTTAACCGTGCACCGATGTGCACATGCAATCTGCGATTTCAACAATTAAATTACGAGGTGAGTTTTATCGGGATCCATCGCGGGATCCGATCAAACTTGCTCAATTCATCGTTCATACGCACCACGCTGAAAGTTTGCCCGAAAGTTTCGCTGAAAGTAACGAGGCTCACGCGTACGTTAAGCAACGTTAGTACGTTGATTTGCTAATCCCGTGAAATCTCCGGCAACGGGAAATCAATGGGCGATTTCTCAAAGGATCGCCGGCTGAAAGGTGCGCGCGCGCTTTCCCCGAGTGCACTTCGCTCGGGAGTCCCGATTAAATTTTCACGGGACGTCACGGGATCGCCGCGGTTACGATCATAAATAAATCGATAAATAAATCGGATCGCGATAGTGGGCGTGTTAAAAGGTGGAAATGGATTCGCGTTCCGCCAGCGTTTTTCGGCCGGCATATTAGACGACTCGCGCGTGCGAATACCGTTACAGCGGTTTAATTTTTCATCAAATGACAAATATGATGAAAGCGCGCTCCCATTGGAGGAACAAGCCTCGATCCCGCGCGTCGATGCCGCCAACCCGAACATATCGCCAAATTGCCAACGTGAGCGCGCCGCTCATGGAAACGAGACGTGGGTCTCTTCCTCTCTTGCGAATTTCACGCGCGTGATATTGGAGACCTTAATGGACGGCCATTAATTATCACGCTCGGGTCCCGCTCTATGCCGAGAAACCGCACCGTCCGGTAGTCGGACATTCGTCTTCGAGGATTCCTCTCCTCCGCAAACACACCCACGCGCACGCACGTGCATGTACGTGTGCAGGTGTGTGCACAGGAGGAGCAGAGGAGCAAAGGGAAGGAAGGAGCGGTTGAAAGAATCTGCTGCACGTATCGCGAGGGATATGGTGTCTCGGTGCCGCGCGAGTTCGAGTTCGCGAGACAATCACATCCGCGAATTCACGCGGATGTGCAATTACATTTTCTCGTGGGGACGTGGCGGTTCTTCAATTAAATATCGCCGTCTCCGCGGGGATTCTACCTTGACTCGATGTCGCACTCGGTAACGTCGATAAGCACGTCGAGTCGCACGACTTTCCGCAATGTGACCCCGTCGCTTTCGCCAGGTCGCTCCCCGACCGATCCATTAATCTTAATAAACGCTTTCTTTCTCGCTCCAGGCGCCTTGAGCCGATGAGCGTCTCGGAAGACGGCTTCTTTCTCAGCCGTTGACTGAGTTACACAGTTGGCGTGTTTGCCGTATCGATTGCTGCCACGCAATGGTGCCTCATGCTGTATCACTGCGCTCCTATCGCTTCTACATGATGATGACCGTATGAGCATAATAGATCAGAAAACGCGCGCCCGCAGGGTTTTCCGCGCGCGTTATCGCCAAGCGGAGCCCGCCGTCCAGCTTGAATTGGACCGCGAAGATTCGCAGATCGTCTCGGCGGAAATGCTCGCGGCAGAGATTCCAATGCTCGTGCCGCAGCTCACGGCCACCTTCTTCGGATCGCAATACCCACGCGTCGGCGAAGAGAGAGAGAGAGAGAGAGAGAGAGAGAGAGAGAGAGAGAGAGAGAGGGAGAGATCATTGCCTCGGGAAAATCGCGCGAGACGCGGATCCTTCCGAGGCGATGTCCGGCCGGCGCGAAACGTCGTTAATCACGGCGGGGTTCGCTATCGAGTTTCATCCCCCGCCCCGAGGCCGAGAGCCTAACTCTCGCCGTGCGCGTACATCTGCGTGTCCGCAGCATCCGCCTGACGACGCCGACCTCCTCCGCGCCAGGAGGAGTCGCGCGGCCTTCGCGCGCGCACCGACCTTGGTGCCTCCTAGATGTGGGCGCGCACGACACGGAGATTTCATCCGCGATTTCATAATTGAGACGATCATCGCGTCGGTCGGCACTCCCGCGGGCGTGACCGGCGAGATTTTCACCTCCGTGCACATTGATTCCGCGCCGAGCGAGTCGAGCGTAACGCGCAAGTTGCGCGTCTCTCCGAAAAGGGAGTTTCCTCTCTCTCTCTCTCTCTCTCTCTCTCTCTCTCTCTCTCTCTCTCTCTCTCTCTTTCTCTCTCTCTCGGTTGCGAATAAAATTAAATGGCCGAGTAATCCGCGATGCTGTGCCGGCTGAATAATATCGTATTAATGGCGCGTGGTACACGTGGTAGGCGTCTCTGTTTCGTTTGCACGCGGAAGAGGATGGTAATTAAGAGAAACGTCGCCGGACGTGTTCGCGAATTTGCCAAGAGTTTTTTTTTTTTTTTTCCTCCTCGAAGGAAGAATGCCCGCGTCCAGGCATCGCGAGCGACTAAGGCCTCTGTAATACCGTGGAACGAGGAGTCGATGCTGCCGAGATACGAGATGGGACACCTAAACGATCCCGCAAGCACGCATAATGATCACTCTTAATGCCGAGTTATCGCTAAAGCGTTTACGCTTTCGACCGTTACCTTTCTTGCGCGGCGAGCGTTAATTATCAAGAAATTAATGGAATAGATAGAATTTTATTTCGCGATTACGGCGGCTCGAGCGAGCTACTAGCCGGATATCTCCGGTCCCATCGGGTCTTCGCCACGTAAACGGTTGTCAACGCGATAGACGTCTCGAGCAATTTCCACGGTAATTTCCGCAATGATTTGACTTTCGTTGAACGCGGACGCGTGTTACGCAACGGCGTAACACAGAGAGAGGATAGGAGAAGAGAGGATTTAATCGCGGAACGAATAACCCCGCGGGATGAAAACCATGTCGGCGTATCGTCGTTGTTTTCGCCACGTGCGTACACCACGTACGGATATTTTTATCGGTTTTAATTGCGATTACAGTTGCGCGAGCCCAAGCCATGCGCGTCCGCGGCTTTCGTCAGGTACCGGTTTCGTATCCGGAGCAACGTGATAAACGCCGATCGCTCGCTCGGTCGATAGTTTGATATCCCGGAGTCGCTCTGGTTAGCAATCGGCTAGTTGTTAATCGCGCCAGCCGATCTCCGAGATCGAAAACGCGCGATTGTGAGACGCGGCTCACAATGACGCGCCTCACATGCGTCGCGTCTTGTGTATGCCGATGAGTCCGTCAGGTACGTCCTCTTCGCATTCTCCGTAATATCCGGAATTTCAGGCGGCGAGCAGATCCGCGCCAGATACCTCGCGTGGATAACTTGTAGCGATAACGTTTATTACGGGATGGCTGGATGATATACGCCGCGCGTGCGTATTAACGTGCATCGCCACGCGAGGCGGCCCATCTGGCGGCATCAATTATATCCTGATCGACCTCCTCTGCATCTCCGTCTCCTATATAGAGCGGAACGCTAAAAATCGGCTCCTACATCCCGCTGACAGCTATGGATACGAGGCGCTCGCGTCGCAGACGCCCATGAAATCGTTTACACGCGCCGATATTATGCGCGCACGCGTGTTCCTCGGCGCTTCCTGTCTCGCTCGTACCTGTCATCTTGCGATGGCGCGTGGAACGCTCGTTACTTTACGCTCTCGCGCAACGTACGACGTGCCTCTCGCACGTGTTGCATCCGACGCGTTAAAATGGCTCCGATTATCATCTTGAATATAATCGGATTATCGGATACGAGAATCCTCTCGCGTTTAATCTCACCTGCGACCTGCGACTTAATTCTCATCGACTCGCACTCGCCACGTGCTCTCGCGTTAACGTTTCGTCGCGCGACGCGTCCTTTCAAACGACTGAAACGCTACGCAAGGACGTTCCCCTTTAATCACGGCATCTCTGACGAGTTCAAAGTTGCCTTTCCCTTTTTTCTTTTCGAATAAAGATATCGAGTAACGTCCATCCCGTAGGATGGATGCCCTCTCTCGGTCGGCTTTTTAAAGCGCGGCATGTCGCGCGTATCATCGCGGCGGCGAGCGAGCTCGATAATCAGCAACGCTAAAACCAAAGTTTTGCCACGAAGACGTGAAAAGCCAAGTTTCCCCCTCAAGCGCATGAAATTCGGAGGTTTCGCCGCTGAATAGCGGCTAATTGGCTCTAAACGGGCAGCGCGTCTCGTCGAGGCCAAACCCCGCCATTTTTAGCTACAATATACCCACCTCGAGAGAGAGAGAGAGAGAGAGAGAGAGAGAGAGAGAGAGAGAGAGAGCGCGCGAGGAAAGTTCCTCTTCGTCCGTCATCAATTATTTCCAAACTCGCATTCACGGGGGACGATTATAGCGCGCGCCATCGGCCGAAGTGGCCCTCTCTCTCTCTCTCTCTCTCTCTCTCTCTCTCTCTCTCTCTCTCTCTCTCTCTCTCTCTCTCTCTCTCTCTCTCTCTCTCTCTCTCTCTCTCTCTCTCTCTCTCTCTCTCGGCTAGAACGTCCGATCGATCGGGTTTCACGAACGAGAACGAGATAGCTTCCTCCTAAAAGCGCGCGGATACACTTTCGCTCGACGCGCATGTCGCGCATGTACGTGTGCGCCTGATCGTACAAAACCTATGCACCCTCTCTCTATCGCTTGCCCCCACACTTCCGCATTACGTCCTGCTAAGTGGATGACATAATCCCCCGCCGGATTACCGCGCTGGCTAGCCCGATAGTACGTCCCTTTCGGGTTTTCGGACTTGGTGGCCGTGCCATATCAGCGCGAGAGCCGCTTAATTTTCGAGCGATCTTGACACGATCGCGCCTTCCATCCATCCAGCAGGTGCTCGACTTTTTCTGCCGCCGCATTCTCGCGAATCGTACAAGTTTCTTTCCCTTGCCGGAGGAATCTGCCAGCGTCTCCTTTATTTTTATGAGCCGATCTCGCTGCGCTATCTCTTGTGGTTCTCGCTGAGATCACTATCTACCACCGCGTGCGTAATTCCCGTTGATTGCGCATTCCGAATGAGATTTGGCGAACGCAGCTGATAAGCGTTTAGTAGAAGACGGCAGCATCGACGATTCTCACGGCGTTTTGATCTCAAAATCTCAAGAGAGGAATCCCAAAGTCGATAGAGAGCACGCTCGACGACTCGCAATCTCGCGTTCCCGAAGCGGCTTGGCAATATCGAACGGTCCTCGATGGGCAACGGGGAGGGTGGAGGTTATTTTCATTATGATTCGACAATCTGCTAGATAGCTGAATGATCGAGAGCGAGCGCGCGCGAGTTCCGCGAGTGCCCTACATGCGTACACGTCTCCGGTGGATTCAGGTCGGAGAAGCTGAAGACTATGCCCCGAAGACACCGTCGCGGCAGACAGGCAGTCAGACAGCGCCGTAATAAATTGCTACCGTATTAATGGCATTCCGACACACGGACAGACGCGCGCGCGCGCGCGCGCATCGGATCGCGCGGCGGGGTTAGGTCGTGACATCCTTACGAGGCACCACGAGCTCATGCGCACGCGGTACCCTCTTGCCTCGCGAGGATGACCCGCGAGGTGATAATCAGAAGCCCGATATTGATTCCGGTAATTTCGCCTCGTTATTGCGTTATTATTTATCCGGCACAAATGCACTCGTGCCACCCCCGTGGCACGGATAATCCACACCGGGCACGTTCGCCTCGTAAAACAGAGATTATCACTGCGCGATTCGTTTACGTTCGTTAAGGATAACGCTATTAGCGTTACAGCGTTTCGTCGTGACAGCCGTTGTTGTGACACTCGTTACGATGAAGCGCGCGTATCTCCCTCCCGCTTCTCTCCCCTCCTGCTCGTCGTTATCAATCAGTCGTTGTCACGTACTTTACTCCGCCAGAAAAATGCGATGTCTCTCTCCGCGATCTCAGATAACCCCGCCGCCCCCGCCGTCGATTATAATTATCGCGTTAAAGCGCGCGCGTCCGAAACTTGCTTGGCAAGCGAGCGGGACAGCGCGAGTCCGGCTCGCTCGAGACAATCCAGGTAGGTTGCGAGTTCTCTCGTGCCGATAGAACGTTTAGAAAAATGATTTGATTCCTGGTAGGGGCCCTCGGGTGCGCGTGATTTGTGTTCGAGCCCCACGCCATTTGTCATTGCCGGCACCGTTACGTCCCACGGGCCCCTCGGGACCCGAGGTCGAAAAGCCGAAGTTAAATTTAACAAGCTTAACCGATAACTCCCGCACGGATCGCCGCGGATCCGATCTCCCCGCGCGCGTGTCCTCTCTCTCTCTCTCTCTCTCTCTCTCTCTCTCTCTCTCTCCCTCTAGGTCGCTCTTCCTGCCTCTCCGCGTGCCAATAGAATAACCGTCTGTGCGGCTAGGTGGCGAAGCCGCGCCGATGCGATCGCGCGTATCGGCTGATCGGAAACAGCGACACATTCGCCGTCAGCTGACACATTAAATCGCGTGTATCTCGTTCCCGGCTGACGCATCGCACAGCATCGCGACACCGTCAGAAATCCGCGAGGGACGCGATGCCCCACGTGCGCGAGCTGACAGTCTTCTCTCTCTCTTTCTCTCTCTCTCTCTCTCTCTCTCTTTGATTCCGGCGATATTACGGTTATTTTTCAAGCCGACTGCCAGTCCTGGCACGCTATTAGCGCGAACGCGATTCATTAACGGCTCGGCTATAGTCTATTGTATTACGTTATGATTGATCGCGCCGAACGAGCATGTCCGCTCTGTCACCGATAGATATCCAATTTCAACTTGGAATGATATATAAGACATCCGAACGTCGTGATTTTTAGCAGCAGCAGCAGCAGCCGCCGTCGCCGCTGCCGTCGCGTAATAGGGTCATTTATTAAGAAAATTGGCTGTTGGGGAATATTCGCCGTCGTCGTCGCCATCACGTTCACGCCGGAGAACGATGCGTTACGTCGCCTCGTGCGACATCCCCAGACGGCAAGGAGGAGATTCTCTCTCTCTCTCCCTCTCTCTCTCTCTCTCCCTCTCTCTCTCTCTCTCTCTCTCTCTCTCTCTCCGTCATTACATTAGGTTAACATTATCTGCGCGTAGATGACGAGATGGATAGAGTGCGCGCCGTTTTTCACCGCTGCTCAACAGCGCAAAGCGAGTAGATTTGTTAGACGGCGCGGTGGTACTTGTCGATACGTCACGTTGTCTTAAAAGAGGCACGGCCAGACCGAGGAGAGCTGTCTCGGCCTTAGCGGTGCTCGAGGCACGCTTGATCGCCGGTTTCCGGGTCGTTATGCGAGTCGGACACGCGACAAAAGTAAATGAGAATCCCGAGAGAATCCCTCCGGGAAGATTATCCGTGCTGCGTGGAGCTGCGTCAGCTTCGATTCTCGCTATACGGGCATGTCTTGGAACTTGAATTTCATCCTCACCGAGGAATCGAGAGCGATTCTTCATCCCTCGGATGCCTCGAATCTCCGACTCGAACGTGTCGATATGTACGTACGCGTACACGCGCGCGTGTCTTACTGTCGCCGGCTGCAGCCGAGATGAAAGTTACCTCGTTACTTTCGCGAGAGTTCCGGTCTTAGTTTCTGATTACGCGCGCGATCGTTTATCCGATCGACGCCCGTAAATCGCTCGCAAGTGTCTCCGAAGGCTGAGACTATTCGTCATACTTGGACTCGCGGGGGAACTCGACCCACTTGCGTCGACCCGGCCGCGAAACATCGGTAATCAATGCTCTCAACGGAACGCCAGGCGACATCAGAGACAACTTCCGCGAGCGGCGAGATAATTAACGCTGACTGAGGAGCGTGATCGTCCCCGCACGCGCGTTCGATTATGTCGATTATGCGCGGGTATCTACGGATTACACGTCTGCACGCTCGCGCGACAGTTTGGGCGCGAATAAGTGATCCTGACGTCCCGGTTAACGTCGATATCGTTACGAGCTACAAGCGAGCAACGGGATCCCGACATCAGGATTCCGACATTTCGCGAACGGCGCGCTGTTCCGCTCGACAAATGCGGTTATCGTAAAGAATTAAGCAACAGTCGTTGCGTGCAACGTGTACTCGTGTACAGAGATCGGGTACAGGTTTATCGCGACGTTTATCCCTCGTGAATCCGAAGCAACGTATCGCTGCGTCTCGCGACACAACGCTGCGGCGTTAACCAAAGCGGCAGTCATGCTCGTCGATCGCAGACAGAGATCATAAAGCGTCACGTTATTGCCGCGGAATATGGAACGCGAGCTTTCAGCCTGTCTGTCTGCGAAGTTTCGAATCGAAAATTCTTTTGTCGCCGGGAGCGAGCGAATAAAGCTCCGGGGTGGAGGGGTAGATCGATTTTACCGGAGTACATTGGTAGTATGCGGCAAAGGTTTCCCTCTTACGCTATTCTCGCGCGCGCGCACGCGCGTCTACACGTATCCGTCCAGCGACGCGTCCCGACGACGCGAAAACAGGGAAGGCGAGGTCTCCCTCCGGTCCTCTTGAGATTTATATTTACGGTCGGGAGTAAAACGGGAGCGGGAGCGAGATCGAAACTGCGAGAGCGTGCGGCGAACGGAGAAAAAGGGGACAGCCGATACGTCGCGCGAGTGCATCCGCGCAAGTTCCGCATCCGCGCGGCTCCGCGCAAGCGGAGTGCAGGCAGCTTTGCGCACTTTGTCACGGTCGTGGCCCTCGGGACTCGGATGGAGGAAGAGACGACTCGTAGAAGAGGGGAGGGAAAGAAAACAAAGAAAGCCGCGGAGATCATTATTAAGGAGTAATGAATAATACCGGAAAAGGGGCTCTCGAGCGTGTGCGAGAGTACGACGCACGACTTGGCCGGGCATAATTCTCGGCGATGGCGTCATTAACTCTGCAGCGGCGTGCGCGTTCGCGCGCGAGAGAAACAGAGAGAGAGAGAGAGCGCGCACGTTGCGGCGCACGAAGATAGAAGACGGGATGCATCGAGACGAGCGGAGGAGGACGCGCGAGGATGCACCTTCGCGGAAGGCTAAACGTTGTGAAGCCGTTGCAACAACGGCCGGCATTTGTTTATTAATTTAGCCGAACACGCGCGCGCATCGCAATCGCCGACGACCGGCCCTGCAACGGCTACATCTCTGCTAAAGACGACGCTCCTCGGAACGAGGAGCGCACGATTAGGACATCGGATTAATATTCTCATCCGACATCTAAACCCGCGTTTACCGCCTCCGTCGCCGAAGTTTGCTCGGATGTAGACGTAGCTCCAGCCGCACAGCTTCCGCTGGCCACGGAGACCGCACACAGATCGCATCGATGCTCGAATCTCGGGAACGGGAAGCGAGGGGGACGCAGAGAAAGATCCATCGAGCACCTCGCCCGCTCGCGCCCGATCAAAGTCGGTTCTTGCACGACGACAGATGCAGATCGGAGCAAACTTATCCGTTTTACGATCCGGTCATAACGTCCATCAATCATTGTTCGTTGCTGGTTCGCAGCCTCTCTCAGGCTCTCCTTCTCATCCGCATCGCGCGCGGGTCGCGCGGGTCTCTCACGCCGCCTCGGTTCCTCGCAGCGCTATTACGTTCGCCTTCCTAGCAGATAACATTTGCTCGTCAACTCCGCGCTAGTTAGTAATTTCTGGATACCCCCGTCCCGCACAGTTCGCGACGTACCACTTCGGACTACGACGCGGTCTCCCCGTAATGCGGGATTATCTATCGATTTATTTGGAGCGAGAGGCGAGCACGTAGAGCGGGCGGTCGAGTTTCAAAGTACCCGAGAGCGGGTACCCTGTCGCCTCGCATGCGAGATACGAAATTATCGCGATGATTCGGAACACTTAGCTTCGTCCACGGGTCGGGAATGGTGCTGCACAAAAGGGGGTAAACGGAGGGAGAGAAAGAGAGGAGAGTAAAGAAAACGGAACTGCTTCGCGAACGTATGCGCACTCGCGCAGATAACGCGAACGCGAGGCGGGCTCGCTCTCTCGCTCTCTCTCTCTCTCTCTCTCTCTCTCTCTCTCTCTCTCTCTCTCTTTCTCTCATCGGTCTATCTCTCCTTCTCTTTTTCATTTTCTCTCCTATTCGCATTAACGTGCTGATGCGGTCTCGAGCCGAGACTAGAGGTTAACTCTCGTGTCCATCTTCGGTCTACACGACGGATAATTCAGCGTAGCTTAACCGTCCAGCGCGCCGTGCGGAAGAAACGGCGCGGACGCGGCGTGTAAATCGTTTCAGGAAGATGAAGCATCGTTCGTTTGTCCCAGGACCATTTCCTCCGAGAGTACTTTCTTCCCTGACACCGCAAACTTCGTGGGATCCTGCCCGCGTACGATCGCGAGACTCTCTCATCGCGAACAGCGTCGGGGGGAGGGGAGGGGAGGCTGTAGAAGCTCTACAGGGTAGAGCATCCTGTGAGTGACATCAGTCCGCGCGTTAGCGGAGGGTGTTATCGATTACAAACGTCGATCGCGTGCCGAGAGAACACTTTCGTTCGGAAAGCGAAGCGAGCTTCCGTTCCAGCAGAGCTAGCTAATCGCTTGCTCTCGAAGCGGCGATGACGAGAGCTCGATGACGTTGCAGTCTCGATGCATCTGTCGCCAAAGTCGCTCTAGCGAGGACAGGGGTTTCGGTCGTTCGCGACCGAAGGGAGATAATCCTCGCGCATCGACCTTCTCAAACACGTTCCAACATCCTCGAGGATCGAGCGTCCGCGTAAGAAACCTTTCTCCCGATCGTCAACGCGGACAAAGCGGAAGACGGAGCGGAAATCTCTGTCGGAGTAACTCAGTCGGCGGACAATAATTGCGCGATAACTGACGACAGCGGTAGAATCCTACTGCCCCTTTGCCCCTTGTCCCTATTGATCAATCAGAGGTGCTTCAGAGACGCTAGAGTTGCGGTCGACGCTCGCTCAAGGCCGCGGGATAATAAATCGCGCGGATGCGCCGGCGGCCGAGCGGCGCTGATCCGTAGCGTAGCGGGGATTAATCACGGGCGCATAAACGACCGAGAGACTTTAATTCCGTTCCGCCACGTTGAATTTGATTAGCGCGCGCCCGGCGATAAAGAGCTCGTGACTGCCGCCTGTCGCTCGCGCGCCAGCGCGAGTTGCACTCCCGCGCTCCTCGAAGGGCAGTTCGAAAGAGGTCGGGGACACGCTCCGGCATTGTCTCCCGGGAGACAAATCAGAACGGTGTAACGAGACGGCCAGAGGTGAGAGAGGGAAAGAGTGGAAAAGGACATGTTTGTTCTAGAAAGAGAGTAGAACAAGTGTAGTGGCCGTATGATCGCCGCGGTTGACATTCTCATTCGTAACGAATGGCAGGAAGGTAAACGAGTAAGAGAGTGGCCCACGCTCGGGGGATCCCCCTGGAAAACGCTCCTTCCTTCACGCGTTTCCCACGTTTTTGATGCACGACTGCTCTGTTGCACGCGTCGCCCACCGCTTTCTCCCTCTCCGTCTCTCTTTCGCCGCTCTGCCCGCTATAATTCCACGTTCGCCATAGTTTTCCCGGTGTTATCTCCCGCTTTAACCCGGCCGTTTCACCGGCTTGGTTTCAGGTAGGAGAGTCAATATTTGCTCGCGCTCGGACGAGATACCTCGCACAGGGCGCAGGGGACGCACGGGGCAAAAACGTGGTCTCCCTGCCGAATACCGTAACGCTTTATTGTGTCGGAAGATGCAGTATCGCCTCTCGCGATATACTCGGGATACCCCCGTCAAACCCGGAAACAAAAATCCCTTTGTCCTTGTCTCGAGGTCCCTTTGTTCCGCAGAATCAATGTTTTCAACGACACGCGCGAGAAAGGCGCGACCAGCGTCGACACGATTACGTACGTCGTACGTAACATCGGACGTTACTTTAAAGAGTCGTGCACGCGTGGGAACGCCGATGTCGCGTTGGATGGCGTCTCTCATCTCACTCCGCGAGTGCCATTAGAGCGCGAGGTCGATTCGCCGATCGGCACCGGGGGCATAAAGAGCAGGCGGCGAGCGAGCGCGTTCCATATCGATCGCGTTATTGTACGAACGGTCGAATAAAAGCGATTTACTGTTACTCGAGGACCACCCCGAGACACGATCGCGCATGCCGGACTGCGAAAGGCGCCTCGTCTATCTCTCCCGCATCTCGCGCTCGGATACATTCCCGGATACCAGACCGGCATTAAATCTCGTCCGCTGCCGAGATTCGTCCGGCCGCCTCGTTCTTGCGCCTAATACCCGATCCCGTAGCAGTCCCGTGAAGGGTTCGCGACCCACCGCGAGTCTACGGAGAATCATGATAATTATTACGTTAGAGTTAACTGCGCTTCCTATCGATACTCGCTTTACGGGGCCGCCTCCCTGCCTCCCCGAAAGATCGACGTACGCGCACGTGCGATACGTGCACGCGACCGCTCGACACCGACGCAGTGTACGCGTATGTGTGTGCAACGCGTACAGCGTACAGCGTGTAACCGCGATGAAAACTACGACAGGACTACTATGACGATGACGACGGCCGTATCGCGCGCTGTGCGGACTAACGGGCCGCAATGATCTGATAATTATTTCGATGCCGAGGGTTCATCGTGTATAATTGAGAACGTGAGTAAACGCTCAAGTGACTTTGATTCAATTTTCTCCCCGCAGCATTCGTCGTATATTATCGCGTGGCAAAGGTCCCGCCGCTCGCCGCGGCGTTCCGGCCACCCCGGAAAGTAGTTCCGTACGTAACGCGTGCTGCGAATCGGGAGGGGGAGGGGGGAGAGGGAGGGCCGTTGATTCTAATCTCGAGCGCAGATCGAGCACGCATAATGCACGCATACCGCGTGAATAGATTTAATTGACCAGCGTGAGATTTAATCGCGCTGAGATTACGACGTGCGTGCCAACAGCGCCAGCGCGATGATTAAAATAATTGACGGGTCGAGGTGGAGGTGGCCAAGAGAGCCGGCTCGGCTTTCCCTGAAACCGAGAACGGTGTCGCGAAAGTGCCGGGGGAGCGCGCGACAGCGTGCCCCAATACTCCCATACCACCTTTTGCCTCGTCAATGTGCCCGCAGCCGCTCGTTGTGATGTCGCCAGAGTGATCGCCAGAGTTAGCGATATTGCGGGACGGAAGCGGGAGGATTAACGCCTCTTACGCGGATCGCCGTCTCTCACGGCACTCGATGAGAGGAACCCGGGGACCTTGCGACACCCTTTGTCCCGATAACGACTCTGCGCGCGAGCGAGGATACCCGCGTCGTTTGCAAGCGATCCCGCATAATTGCAGTTGTGCAATTCACCGTGCTTGTGCTGTACATCCAGGTCGGGTCACAGGCGACGACGGAGCGCGGCGGGGGAGGGGGAGGGGGCGATACGCGGATGTTGGCGGGCTAAGAGGCGGACGGGCCGACGACATGTAGATACGGTGCAACGGTATAGATAGCGAGCTAACGGGAGGAAATTGGAGCTTGGACACCAAGGAGTACCGAGGTTCTCTCGCGCGAGCGCGATCGCGCTCGCCGTGGCCGTATCGCTCGGCTCTAATTGCTTCTGCGTTACCGTTGACGCATTAAGGAAATTAAAGTTCTCGCGATACGTCGATTCTGCTCCGCTTTCTCTGCATCGGCGCCAGTCGCCAGTCGCGGGCGGCCTTCTCGCCGCTTGTTTTCGTTGCCGGCTGTCGCCTCGGGCCAGTCCTCCCCAGATGCCCCTCTGCCCCCTCCCCCGTCACCGGGGAAAGGTACGAACTCGTCGCGCGATATCCCCGATTCCGGCATCCTCCGATGTGCGACTCGGATTGATCCCACGGACGCACGGAGCTCGCCAACTCGAGATCGTGTCACGGCGGGACGTTCCTGTCGTGGCTCTCGTCAAAGCCACGCTCGGAGCGAGGATTCCGACCACCATCGGAGGATGGTTTGCAATCCGGCGGGTACCGTTAAACGCCATGGCCGCCCGTCGACGTGGCGACGAGTGCATGCCGCGCCATAAACAAAGCAACGGACGAGCTCCTTTTGCAGGTAGCCTGGCTGTCCGCTGCCTGGTGGTCGCGGCATCGCGACAAGAAAGTGGGACGCGTGAAATATGCGTCTGGCTACGGCATGCGCCCAAATAACACGTAACACCTCGCGCGCGCGCGCGCGCGCGTGGGATGCGCGTTCGCTGCAAATGCGACATGCACGTAAGCCGCGCGACCGATATAAACGGCGCCGCGCATAAACGGTGTTGTCTGTTTGTCGCCGCGATAAATGCACGCGGCTTTCCGGACGACACCGTCGTCCCGCGAGATGTCATTAAGCGAATGTGCTCGCTACACGATGATCGTGATCCTCGCATTAGCATTGTGAAACAAGAGCGGCTATTTCTCGCAGCAGCGCGAGAGACCTCTCGGCGTGCTTTAAACTGTCGCAGTCTCGTCAAGCGTGCGACCGAAATGATTCGGCGCGGAGCCTAGCGTGTCCGGGTCCGTGTCCAGATACTAAAGTATCCTTTCCGTTTGCGTTAGCGCGAAAGCGTACGCCACTGAGAAACGGCAGATTTAAACGCAAGCTAAACGCGTTGCGAGCGAGCGCCTGTCGCCGCACCGGCGAATAATTCGCTGACGCGGCCGCATTTCCGCCTCGTACTTTACGCGAACGGTAACGCGAAACGTTACCTCGGCGTGATATCGACGTTTACGCGCGGCTCTCGCTCCTCCCGCGAGACCGAAAATCGCCCGAGCGCGCGTAAACGTCGATATCACGCTGTTATTTAGCATCGACCTCTCGCCTCTGCGTTCCTCCTTCGCTCGGGCCGTCCCGGTGCGCGACCACCAGCCGACGATTTATGTGGGCTACTTATGAAACGAGCGCGGAGCTTGATTTCTGGCTAGGTCAACGGATAGGGCCATCGCTCGCATACCGCGCTCCGACCGCGTTCTTCGCGACGCGGTTTGCGGTTAATTAACGTTTCGCCGCGCGATCGCTGCGCGCACCTGGCCGCGCCAGGTCACTCACGTCAGTCGTGTCGGGTCAGGTAGATCACAGATGCGTGACGTGGAACAATAGCCGCGAACGCAGATGAACCGATACTCCTAGACTTATCCTCCGCGGCTGAGTGAATTCCGCGTGACGTCATCATCGAATCGCCCGCGAAGCGATCGCATTTCGCAAACTTCGATCGTTATCATGGCCTGACGGTGCACGCTCGCTGACGGAACGACCGAGAAAGCCCGAGATTCCGCGCGCGTCGACGCATTCTTGTAAACGCCGCGCCACTCGCTCCGCGAAAGCGTATACGTCGCGAGAACGGCCACGGTTACGGTCCGGCTCGGTCCGTTTCGATCGGAAATCAGCAGTCGGACGATAAAACGTGAGGGAACCCAGGCGAATATTCGGGGACGGGGACGTGATTCCCTGGAAGGGAGATGCCTCTAGGGCGAAATGTGCACGTAGCTCGTTCCACGGTCGCGGCAGGTGCGTATTACTCACGTTTCGTCCGAGACGAATCCCGCGCGAATTCATAAAGCGGTCTCTCGCGCGGCTCTCTTTTATGGAAATTTTACATGCTCGTGTCCGAATTTACGATTGACCAGGCAGCATGGGGGGAGGAGAACGCCCGCTTCGGCTCGGAGAATCTCTCTCGCTGGCGAGATCGTCAGCTCGTCCGCCTGAGAATTCCACCGCGCGACGATTCTTTGACGATCCTGCCGGATGTCGGCGCGCGACTCGCTCTTAATCGCCCGAAAGCAGACGACGAACGTTCCTCAGACGGCGACTCTGGCGGCTCGTTAACGGCTGATCCGAGGGAGAAAAATGGGAATCGCGATTGGTCCCGCGAAAAGCAATCTGCCTGAGCGCTCGCTCGTGCTCGCACTTCCGCTTCGCCTTGCTTGAGAATTGAATCCAAGGCCTCGCGCGCGGAGCGAATTCAGTTTTCGAGCAAGTCGCTCGAGACGAGACGTATGGGTCAATTTTACGGTCAACCGGTCGTGCGCGCTTCCCCCGTGACGTTATCGAGCTGCGGACACCGGTCGATCGGCTGCGCTGCGACCGATAACGTATCGAGCTAAAGCGCTTTCCCGGAGATCACACGATGTTAATTATCTACAAAGTACTCGCAAACTGCCGGAGCCGCCCAGCGCGACCGATTTACGCCGAAATTCTGCACGCGCGTGCCGGCGCGCGGAATTAAAACGGTAAAGCGCCGGACGGATAATCACGATCGCGCTTAACACGCGGAGGAGTCTAATCAACGTGCTAATGAGCGATCGCCGGACGTGCGACTTTCGTGCGGAACAGCGAAGTGGCGTTATCGCCCATGCAGAGAGAAAGAGAGAAGGAGAGGAAGATTGAGACTGGCAGATCTAATTAAAGGAGAATCGCGTCGCGGACGTGCGCCCTTATCACGTGCGAAATCACGGATCCCGCAACGCCGTCTACCTCACATCGGGCCTTCCACGGTCTCTCGCGTCTCTCTCTCTCTCTCTCTCTCTCTCTCTCGCGCGCGCGCGCGCGCGCGCGCGACGTGGGCCCGCCGACGTTACATATATCAGCTCGCGTATAACACAATGCGCTTGTCGCCCGCGCGCGCTCCTTTAATTTACTCGCACCGCCCGCGCCGAGTCCCGACGCGCGTGCTGCAACGGACCGTATCGTAGCAGCACGAGAGGAAAAAGGACCGAGGCTCTCTTCCGCTTGCTCGTCGATACAGGGGCATGGCTGTCCGTCTCGGATATACGAGCCACTTAGGCGCGCGGCGGATCTCGTATGCGCATTCCTGCCCCGCGCAGGAGCGCACACGCGGCGCGGCCAGGCGCGGACAAGACCCCGGTGTCTTTAATATGCGACAGACAAGCCTGACCTCGCCCTTTTCGTGGCGGTACTTGTTCCAGACTATTATCCGAGTACGTACGCTCCTCCTCTCTCTCTCTCTCTCTCTCCCTGTCTCTCTTCGTCTTTTCTCTACGTGGCTACCTAGTCTGCGCTTACTCCCGGAGAATTTATAATAACCGCGCCGCGGAGCGTGCCGTACCGTTCGTTGCGCACGACCACGCCGTGACTGCACGGCGAGCACCGGCGTCGTGCACCGGTCGTATAATAGATCGAGAGAGAGAGAGAGAGAGAGAGAGAGAGAGAGAGAGAAAGAGAGATGGAGGCGCGATGTGTACGACGATGAGGTTCGGTTTCTGCGCGTCCGCCGCGCGGAGACGCGCCGTGACCGGATAAAAGCCGCTGACACCGGCTGAAGAGAGGATGCGAGGCCGCTCTCGCGGCCGCGAAATCATAACTTCGATTAGTTAATAACTACCGCGTGACGTAAATACGCTCGCCGGCGGCTGTCGCGAACAACCGGCGCAAGAGGGATCGCCCCTCGCGCACGTTGGAGAAGGATAAAGGGGCATGATCGTGGCAGTAAAGTCGGCCATTACAACATCGGAGATGTTGATAATTTATGTCGCGCGGGAGGGCAAATCGAGGAGCTGCGGATATCGCAACGTTGATGAGCCGCCGAGCCGAGCGAGGAAAGTAGCTCGGAAAGAAGCAATACCGAGAGAGAGAGAGAGAGAGAGAGAGAGAGAGAGAGAGAGGGACAGATCCTCAGAGAAACGGATCCTCGAGAGAGGGATCCTTGGCTATCGGCATGGAAAGAAGGGCAAAGGGGAAAGCTCAAGTGACAACCACCGCGGCGATGGCGACGGTGACGCTGACGTCGATAATGACGTCGTATCGACCGGTCACTCGTTGAAACGACGGTGATGGATTTTATATCCT
The DNA here is from genome assembly GCA_020341155.1 of Eciton burchellii. Taxonomy (NCBI): domain Eukaryota; kingdom Metazoa; phylum Arthropoda; class Insecta; order Hymenoptera; family Formicidae; genus Eciton; species Eciton burchellii. The sequence goes on from JAHMML010000023.1 coordinate 1,198,033, forward strand.
GTCACGGATGTCCAAGCGACCTCCCCTAGCGACGAGCATATGTCACTCGGCAAATGGCAGCGCCAAGCTGCTCGTTGCACTTTGCGCTATAAACCACGGGCCGCGTGTAATGCCTCTCTTTTATTCCCCGTCCATCACCTTCGTCTTCTGCCATTCTGTCGCTCCGCTCGCTCGCTCGACTCGTCTTCCTCGCCGGAGCGCGGCGTAACCATCGCGCGGCTTTCGCTCCACGGCTCGCTGAATTCCCCAGGAAGGTTCGTCGGCTAGCAATTGGACGTAGTTACGCATCGAATGACGATGCAACCGATGTGCAGGGGGTCGGCGCTATCTCCCTGTCTGTTCGTCCGCCTTCCCCTCACCCGAATGAGCTCGATTCCCGCGGGGGAAACTGGATCCAGGATACGTTTCCCGGAAAGCATTGTCCGCAAAATGCACGCGGTCAGCAATCGGCTGAAACTGCTCGTGAGTCTGATCACATTGTGCCGCCGCGTTCCTGGGTCCCGTCCGGCGCGACGACCGTCTAAAAGTTTCAGCTGTACAACCGAAAAGCTTCGCCTGTACAATCAAAAACTTTTTCATCGTACAAGCGGAAAATTTCACCTACTGTACAACCAAAAAGTCGTCACTTCACCGTGTGCGCGTCATTCGCGTAATAAAGTCAAGTTGAAAAAAGAAGGAGAGAGAGAGAGAGAGAGAGAGAGAGAGAGAGAGAGAGGAAAAGAGGGAAAGAAGGCCAATGCGTTGGATGACTCGATCGCATCAAGACGTTTCAAGTTATCCAGCGCTGGCGCGCTCTTGGCTCGAATTCGCTCGAATTCCAAAGATCGCGCGGCGAGCGATCGGCGAAGATCGCCGATCCGGAAGATCTGATCATGAACGCGGAGCAATCCGGAATTTAAAGGGGGAGACGGGTTTATACGACGGGTTTATAGGACTTGCGCGTCGTGCTTTATTAAAATTTCACGTTTTTTTAGCGTGGAAACCGCGTTCGGAGCATTTCATGAGCTGTTGTTCGGCCGTTACATCCTCCATCTGCCACGAAATGTCGGTAGAGTCGCGCGTGTTCTTCGTGCGAGCCATTGCACTCGCCGCGTCCGTTCGGGGATCCCATCTCGGTTTAACAATCCACCCTCGTGCGCGTTGTTAACCCGACCACGCGTGCCCCGCCATTTCTTCCATTACCGACTCGCGGGACGGAAATTTATTCGGCCCCCTTCCCGCCAACCCCCTCCCAATCCCACCGAGCTGAGTCTCACGGGTCCGTTACCACTACGTATCCGGAATATGAGCGGGGCGCGCGCAGTCTCTGCACCTTCTTACGTCGACGACGGGCGAAAGAAAGAGCTGGAATTAATATTTCTCTCTGCAGTCGCGCACATCTCATACCCTCCCCGCGTGCCCACACCCCTTTCCCATCGCTCGTTCTCCGAGGCGGATTCCCGGGGAAACTGCGAAAAGAATTTAAATTCGGTATCCCGCGCTCGTGCGACGATAGGGTGAGAGGACTATATGTCATATCACAAAGTTCAGCGCCGGCGGTCGCTGCGCGACGTCCCTTATTCCTTACTTTGATAAGACAGAGTTTGAATTTTTACGCGTTCGCCGGCTGAATATTTCCACGCGCAGCCGGAATAACAGTCTGCCCCATGTGCGAGGGGAGAAATGAAAATTTCCATCGCACATGCCTCTCGATATTCGCGCGTTCCTCGAGCGCGAGCGCGAGCGCGGACGGGAGGATCGCGCTGCGTGACGTAAGCTCGCGGATTGTCCGCTTTGCAGTAAGTAGTCTGATGGAGAACTCGTTGTTTCTGTTGCAGGACTCGGAGAAGCATCAGCCGACGATTCTACAACGGTGAGTGACGTACGAATATTTCGATATACGCCGAACATTACGACCGAACTTTTGGCGCCGTGGAGAACGGCGCGATGGCGCTGTGGGTTAATGGGAATCGTCCCGGGCGCAGATAAGCTAACGTTACTCGGAGTTCAGCCGGGCAAGTTTACGACTGCTCTTTGTAATCCCGGGTTTTACTCGATCCTAGATATTTGGAAATTTATTAGCGGTACGCGCCTAACGCGTACCACCTCTCGCCGCAATAAGCGCAAGCCGCAATCGCGACGGCCGCGTTTCGATTTGGGATCTGTATTTGTTCGGGAATTGTTCGCGCGCGAGCGGCTGTTTATTACGTCTAAACGCGCACTTTAGCCCAAAGTCCTGACTTTTATCGCCTTCATTAATAAACCCGATAAGAAGCTACGCTCGAGACCGAGAGAGCACTTCTGACTGCTAACGATCGAGAGAAATCTCGCTCGCGCGGGAGGACAACGCTAAAATCGCCGCGAGAGGAGAAAGGACTTGCTCTCCTTGCTCGCTAGAACGCCTCCCGACAACCCAATCATTCTTTTCCCGACCATCTTTCGCTACCTATGAAGGATTTTTATACGCGTTGTCTTTGCTTGGAATGTTCTTGGATGTAAAGCATATGTCGAATATGAGTCACAAACCCAAGGGATTAGGTCGCGACAACTTTGTCGAAACAAACAAGGATCGCGCGGCAGTTGAAGCCAGCGGCTTCAAAAACAGCGTCTTCAATGCTTGCGAGAAGCCAGAAGCAACGGTCGCACATTTCCCGGCTCACTCGGATAGAGCGAGCCAGATATCCTAACTGTTAGAAGTTGTTTCGTTCTCTAATGATTCTCATCTTTATCGAATACACTCGAACCGGCAACAAACAAATACATAAACAGTGTTGCGCGAATCATCGAAGGCGCGTTAACGCTAGCCATTTTCCGTCCACCGTTCCGCTGTTTCCGCCAACAGTATCGGCTACTGTGTATGCGCGCGCGCGCGCGGTGCACGTTAAATCAATTCCACTTCCACTCCTGCGGAATTCCCTTTTTGTTTCCGCTATCACCGTGAATCTCTGGCCGGGAGGGGCGGGAGAGGGGGAGAGACTCTCCCTCGACGGAAGACGATAGCGGTTGGAAACGGCTCGGGCCGCTTAACGGCCGCGGCTGCGGCGGCGGCGGCGGCTGAAGATGCTCGATTACGCGGAATACGGAACGGCCATTAATAGAATCGCGCTATACGTGTAATCCGGTAGGCGTCTCTCGTTAGAGAGACTGCGAATTATCAATTCTCCGCGTATCCCCACTGCGGTGCGGCCGGCTAAAGTGCGGAATACGCCGTGAGCGCGGGCGCACTTGGATATTCGCGCTCGCGAATTCTGTGTCTCTCGCCTGGCTCCGGCTTTATAATTGAAACACAGAGATTACCTATTCCGCGCAGGCACGAGAATCAAGGCAATTGACGCACAGAATGTGTTTATAACAATGCCGCGGCAGCCTTACGCGGGACGTAAGCCTTCGCGGCATTGAAGCGCGAAAATGGGTAGCTCCCGGGACCGAATACGCATCAATGATACGTATTCATTGATAATTCTTGCGCATAAGTTTCCTTCCCACAACGACGCAACGATACTTAAAAGGGAACATAAAACAAGAGGAATGACAGCTGCTGGCAAATTTCCGCGGATGGATTGAGCGAAGCGAGATGCTCCGCTTTTATCGAAAAGTCTGCGAGTTCGTATCCCGAGCGACAGGATCGGATGCTTAATTAAGAGATTCGCTTTGAGGATTCATTGCACCGGGAAAAATGCGGGAATTACGATGCATGGACATGCTCGAGGTTTACTACGTCTTTGTATCTACAGGCATGTCGGGATCGCTCTACGTTCGATCTACATGAAGAACACAAAGGTACCGTTGATACCGGCTCGGTCGGTACCGCGAACGTGTTCCTCGCGGACGCATCTTTCCCGCAATCTCGCGCAGGCGAGACGCGCCTGAGATGGAGAGGATCGCGTGCTGGCATTTCTGAATAAACGTCGGAATTTGATCTTAAGTTTATGTCTCGCGCTCTCGCGATCCCGCGAGGAGGAGCGCGAGCGATGGAACACCGGAGCGAGGGAGAAGCGCAAGGCGGAGGGAGGGAGGGGACGGAAGAAGGAGCATGAGGAGGGATGAAGAAGAGGAGAGATCGAGTTGACGATTTCCCTGTCTTTGTTCGGCCACCGCGAGATATCTCGGCCGCCGGTGTGTAACGCGGTAGAACGGTACGTAATTAACGCCTCATGTAGATGCTATCGCTGTCGTGGACGATACGCGAAGGTAGTCCGCGTGACGACCGGTGATGTACGGTCTTGCTGCCGTAATGGAATATTATTATCGGTCAGCATCGGCTCTGCCCCTCTCGCCCTCCCGCCGGAGTCCCCGGATGATGCTGATGGTGGTCGACCGAGCGACGCGGCGATGGTCCGCCAAGAGAGAGAGAGAGAGAGAGAGAGAGAGAGAGAGAGGCGACGACGCTGCGACATAACTGTCCGGCGCCGTCTCTCGCGATCGGCGACAGCCGCGAGTTATGCGTCCCCGTGTCGGCAGATATTTCTCAGCGGGTTGCGCGCGAGAGACGTGCCGGTTTATCCGGGTAGCTCTTTTATGGGCCGCGCGAGTCGCGGAATACGTGAAATTATCGGGCGAGATAAAAGGAAACGGCGTCCGCGCGTTTTAATGCGCCTTTTAGAGCGTGAGAAGTGTCGCAGGTTTCGTAAGCAGTCGCCAACGTGCTCTCCGCGTCGCAGCACTCGCTCTGCATTCGGCGACAGCTTAAAGCTCGCGGCCGGGCGAATGCGATTTAAGTGCGTGCGATTAGCAAAAGTAAAAGTCGCGATTGCGTAAAACTTATCTCGGCACGCGACGAAGCCAGCTGGCTGGCGGGATCGTAGGCGAGATCAATTACGGGCGATTGAATGGAAGGGCCCGCGTGTAATCGATTGGCGTAATGAAATGTACATCGTTTTATTCTCTCAGCTAACGATTTTGCGCAATACACAATCATGCGTGTACACATACACAAATCCGAAAGTTCGTTTCGGTAACCCCATTTCCTCACGCGGGTCGTGCGTGTATTCACTCTTTCCAGCGGGATTAAAGCCCGGAACTCAATTACGTCCGCGCCTGCGGTAATTTCGAAATAGTTTAACGAGCGGCGCGGAAACCCCATCGGGGATAATCGGCATAAAGGATTTCGGATCGGCCGTATTTACCGAAACGGATCGACGACGGACAGTCGACGACGCGCAAAGACAATAGCGGCGCGTAGCTGCGGAATCGGAAAGAACAGGATCGATCCCAAGGGAAGGAGGGGGTCGGGGACGATCGCGCGGTGCCATTGTGCGAAATTCGCTGTCGAACTTTGTTGTGACTTCTTAAAAAGTCGTAAAAGACGCCCCGGCGTAATGCATCCACCGCTGACGGGATGTCCTCACCACACTTCCTCCGCCTTCCTCGCCCCTGCACCGAATTGACTTCGAGGACGTTTTTCCACGCTTGTTTGCGCGACGTCGCGTGACACGCGTCTTCGTCGCTCGCTCTTCCTTCCCGTTTGCTTCCGATCGGCGGAAGAGCTGTGGCAGCTCCCTGGTCGGCGCTTCGAGTCTCGAGAGAAACGAGATTTTTCGCTGATTAATTCGAATACACGCGATACACGCAAATCTCTGAGGAACCTCATCGGCCCTCGGCACTCGTTCGCCTCTTTCGGATCGCCCCTTCGCCACGCTTCGTTGCGTTTAATAATTTCGTAAAGGGGATAATTGCCGCTCAACCGTTACCGGTTGATGATCGGTCGCAATCGCGCGATTGCATAATATACCCGCGAACGAGCTTCCTACCACATTTTGACCATTTCTGCGGCAATCTCTCTTTCGGCGAAGGAGATCTTAATCCATCGCGCGCAAGTGCGCAAGATTGCTCCCGGGATAGAGACTTTAGACGTCATTTAATAAAGTGCATAAAAAGCGAAGGAAGGAGGGAGAAAGTAGACGTGCCAAGTACGAAATAATGGCGGGGCGGCAGGATATACGCGATTAAACACGGAGGAGCTGCGTATAACCCACTCGATCTCGAGTACAAAGAGAGAGAGAGAGAGAGAGAGAGAGAGAGAGAGAGAGAGAGAGAGAGAGAGAGAGAGAGAGAGAGAGAGAGAGAGAGAGAGAGAACGAAGAGAGAGAGAGAGAGAGAGAGAGAGAGAGAGAGAGAGAGAGGGAACGAGGCGTTCCCTTCGAAGTGAAAATTGAGTCGCGATTACATACTTTACGGCTCCGACAATTTTCGAAAAATATTGCCCGACGCCCGACGCGCGTAACAGCGCGCTCGTAAAATCAGCATATTCCCGTACGAGTTCGGTATTATGAATTTCCTGGGGGAAAAAAGCGGGGCGGGGGAAGGGAGGGGGCGCGTAAAGCGAACGATGGCTCCTCAAGGCTGGGCTTTTATTTGCCGAGTTTACGTGCCGGACCGGCCGGATGGATTTTCTTTCCATCTGTATTCCGCTCCCGGCGGAGCAAACGTAGCGACGTGATTACTCTGACGAACCCACGAGAAAGCGATTCGTACGTTGTCGATCCGCGCGCGCGATACGGGATACAATCAGGAGTAACCATTCCGCGCATTATGGCACGGCCATTGCCGGCAGACGACGGCTGATTACGGTACGGGATGACGGAGAGGTCTCGTCTTAAAAGGGAGTCGTTTAAGGGAAAAGAGAAAGGGAAGGAAAAAAAGGAAAGAAAACGAAAAAGGAACCCGAGCCGAGCGATTATCCGGCGTGTCCGCGTGCAACGCGGGTGCGCGCGCGATGCGATCGCGCGCGCGGCTCCTCTATGGCGCGATGGGATACCGAGATATCCTCCTCGTCGCCGCGCAATAAAACCGGCGCACGTGCACCGTCTGCCGGAAGCACCGGTTTCATTTTTCCTGCCGCGCATACGCGAGTTTACGCAGAGATGCGCCAGCTCTCTGCCTCTTTTCTCGGCGCGTTACGTCGCCGCGCGCAAACTATCATTCATTCCGGAGAGCCACGCGTTCGGCGTTACACGTACGCGCACACACGTACACGCGAATACCCGCATCCGCATCGCTGCGCTGTCATCTTCCCAATTTCTTTCAACAATCTTTTATCGTTCCTTTCTTACGCCCGCTGTTCTCGTTGCTCACAGTAGTGTACTACTCGGCGAGCGTCAGCGTCCTCGATCTCTCGACCCTTCGCACCTTTGACAGACGCACTCCGACGCGCGTAACTGCACTCTCACCCCGTCGAATCGCGCCGTGCGAGTCTCGGCGCGCAGCTTCCTCGTCACGGCGATGTCTCTTCCCGTCCGGACCACGCGCGCCCGATTCACATCGGCATAGTTGACGGAGCAGGCTTGCCCGCTTCTCGTGCCCCTTCTCTCTCTCTCTCTCTCTCTCTCTCTCTCTCTCTCTCTCTCTCTCTCTCTCTCTCTCTCTCTCTCTCTTTCTCTCTCTCTCTCTTTCTCTCTGTGTGTGTATGTAGGTGTTACGTTTGTCGCGCTCGTGGAATCTCCGTCTGCTCCCCATTCAGAGCAGGTTGCCTACCCACGCCGTAATTCATCTAACGGTTCGCGCAGAAATTGTGGCATATCGAAAGCACGAATTGCATCGACGGCACCATGAAATTACACCGTATCGGCGGACTCTCGCGGCCGCGTCTCGCGCCGCTGCCGGCACTTTGAGCACGCAGGAAACACGACAAAATGGTCGTTAATATGATTGATGCGTAACTGAATATGCTGAAACCCTTCTGTCTTTCTCTTTCTCTTTCTCTCCCTCCCTCTCTCTCTCTCTCTCTCTCTCTCTCTCTCTCTCTCTCTCTCTCTCTCTCTCTCTCAAAAACCGATTTATGTTCGCCATTCGGCGCGGTAATCGAAGCGACCGCGCGCCTATTAGACACGTTTAATCAGATCAGCAGCAATCTCTCGTGGAAATGTCGATGCACATTTCGGCGCGCGAAATGCATGATAATCCTGCCTCCTCCTTGCCCTCTCTCTCTCTCTCTCTCTCTCTCTCTCTCTCTCTCTCTCTCTCCCTTTCTGGTTTTCTAAGCAGTAAAGAGGAAGTCGACGAAACGGTGTACGCGGATTTTAAATTCGCGAAGATCGATAATCGACGCGAGAATTAGTGAGATGCGAAACAGAGATGCGGGTCTTGAGTAGAGAAACGGGACGCGCAGACAGACAGGCAGACGCGTTGGAGTCTGCGCGAAATGGAGCCATTATCCGGAACGGAGTGTATACGGAAATCTAAACAGCGTCTTGCAAATTTTGCCTTTAATGAGTCTCGCGTTATTAAAACGTCTCGGGTAGCATTATTTCGCAACTCGGTGATTCCGTAGCGGCTCTCTCTCTCTCCCCCTCTTTTACTCACTCACACGAGATGATTGCGGGCGTAATGCAACGGCAGTCATTGTTATGCGAACGACACTGAAGAAGTGCGACTGATTTACCTTCGGCGCACGTCGACCAATTAGAGCGCGTCGTCATCTATTCGCCGAACTTAGATTGCAAACGTGCTTTAATACACGTATTATCTCCGCGATCGTCGGGAAAGGAAGCCCATCATACGCGATATCGCGTATCCGCGTCACGAGCAGCAGCGAACGTTGGAAATTTCGATTACATTGTTGTTCGACGTAAGAAAGACAAGAATGCGCTCTCCCTTTTTTTCTCCCTTTATCCGTGTAATTAGAAGAAATAACGCACGTTGATGCTCGCACATGTTTCCCTCCCTCCGGCCAGCCGCGCTATTTCGATCGATGCATCAACCGAGCGCTGGAATCCACGGAGTCGATCTCATTACTTGCAAAGTTCACATTTCTGAAATATTTCCGCGCAGCGTTATTGCTCTCGCGACTTGCAGCCGCGAATCTCTAACGGCCGCCCCCTCAAGGATCGTAGACCCTTTCAAAAGGCGGACTGTGTACCGCACCGCGCCGAAGAAGGAGAAACACTAAGGGGGGGCGGAACGTAACTTTGCCGCATTTTCGTCTCGATGGACCGAAAAACAGACGATTCGAGCGAGCGAAAATTCAAGGGACGTTATTTACGATCGCGAGAGGGGGTATTTATCGATGGCTAGATCGATTCGAGATAACGAGTAACCGAGAAATCGCCGAAATTCGAGTGTCGTCTCGTGTCGCGGCGAACAGAGCGAGACACGGGATGAAATGCGTAACCGAAGCGCACAATGAAAAAGAGAGAAACGCCAATTCTTAAAGAACGGAGAGGGATAAAGAGAAGATGGATCCCGTAGTCCTGTTCTGGGGACAGGAAGCCACCCGTCCTCCTCCTCCTCCTCCTCCTCCTCCTCCTCCTCCTCCTCCTCCTCCCGACTCCTTATCTTACTTATTCCTTTTGCCCTTCACTTTGCTCGGCTACATCGAGTAGTAGTAAAAGAACCTTTTCGACAAAGAGACGAGAGATTAATCCCGGATCCGAACGGATAAAAGGAAACGACAGGCACAGTAATCGCGCGCTGTCGGTTATGCCCTGCTGTCCCCCCTCCCCCACCCTCGTGTCTTTGTGCTACGTGCGCCACGTCTCCACGTTAAGGCAACTCGTAGAGAACGTTTAGCGCAATTTTCGAGCGATATCGAGCGGCTGGCGTCGCTTCGTTTTATCGCGCAGGGATTCGCCGAATGAGCGCGCCGCTGACTTCCCACAGGTGCCTGCTCTCGTAAATTATAAGCCGACGTAAAACGAGCAATTCGCGCCGGACGCGACTCAGCCTCCCTCCCGCTCTCCTTCTTCGTTCTTTCGTTAACCTTCGGCCGGTTTAATTAAGCAGCCTGATCCTTTTTTCCGCTCGCTGTACGAAATTCCCCGATAAATTGGACCTCCTCCTCCTCCCCCCTCGCCCCTCCCCCACTCGTCTGATTGTTACCCAAGTTGACACGAACCATGTGATTATCCCCACCACTCCTACATTTTCGAGCCGTCGTCGTCCATCTAACCCGCCTCCCGTTAAGTTTGCGCGGGTATTCGATCTTCCGAGATCGAACGAGAGGATCGCGGCCGAAGGTAAGAAGAAGCCGAGGGAGCAAGAACGAGGAGCAAAGTACGGGTGGGAAGGGGATGAGGAACGTTCGCGGGAACAGACGGGAGAGATACGAGGTGGATGGGGACGAGAAGAGAAGAGAAGAGGGCCTCCCATCGAAGTACCAAAGTACCGAAGACAACGCGAGGGCACGAGGGGAGGAAAGGCGCTCACATTCCTTCACGCTTATTGGTTTCATCAGATTGCTTTGCTTCTATTAGGTGGCGCGGTGTCTATACGGGATACCACGTATCGCCGGCACGTTCTCTAATACCCCGGAGGAACACCAAACAAATGAAACGGCGTGTTCCACCCTTCGGCCTCCTTACCCCGGCTGCTTGCTTGCTCTATCCTCCGTGTATCCCCTCCTGCCGTACTGCTCTCCTTCTCTCTCGCTCTTTTCCTCTATCTCTCCTCGCTACGATCCGCGAGGGATCGTTCAATACTACTTGCGCGAGGTATAGGGGCGAGAAAGCGGAGGCGCACAGGCTTTAACGAGCGCGGATTGTTCGCACCCCCCTCCCCCGAGTTTCGCGTTTCGATAATTCGGCGACTCGCGCGGGCTGAGCGCGGCGAGAGATCAAGACGAATGATAAAACGAACGGAGATTCGGACGGAGAAGAGTGCCAAGAAATCTTCGGAAACAGGAAGCTGCGGAATCTCACATAAACATCCCGCATGTGTGCGCGTGTTAGAAGATACGGCGGTCACGTCATCTTCTTATCTCGTTGAGGCCGCTCGCCATTGATCGACCCGCTGTCTATCGCGAGATAAGTATCGCCGAAGAGCACCACCCAAGAGGAACGACGGGGACGGGAATAAACGAAGAGGGGACGCGGGGGATGGGTAACACAAGGGCGAGCCGAAGGCGCGAGAGCGGTACGGCGCGGTGGCCGGCACGTTGGAGACACTCGCTCTTGTATCGATCACCATTCAGCTTCAGCGCGGGAAGGAAAGGGGGCTGACGCGAGGGGAGGGCGACGGAGTCGCGGCCATTGTGTCGCGGTCACTTGCCGGAATATCATCTGGACCAGACACCCGGTCGCTCGCTTCCGCGTCGCGCGCGCTTCCGCGGCTGAAAACCGCGCTGGAACCGATCGAGCGATATTACCTTTTTCGACGCGCACGAGAAAGAGAGAGAGAGAGAGACGATGTACGCGCGTGTTGCGATCGTCGCCCGTCGCGGTGATGAAACGCGCACCGTCGAAACGCCGCCGCTTCCCGTTTTCACATCGGCCGTTTTTGCCGGCGCGTCCGGAGCCGCGCTCTTTTAGCCGTGCACTTTATGCCGCGCTGCGGCCGAGCGACGATTACGCGTCTCTCTATACGCTACGTTTCGTGAATTTCACGTCGTTTTTCTGGCCGATCTGCGGCCGCTGCCGCTCGCCTGGCCGTAACGGCGAAGCGGACTAGTCGCGCGCTAGTCGCATTTCGCCGGGGATTCCTCGGCAGAGGACGGGAGAGGACGAGAGGGGCCTTTACGCGCCATCGCCGGCTTTTTACCCGCGAATTTCGTTACGTCCGTCCGCGCGCGCGGATCGATCCAATAATGATGCCGTGCCGCAATGCCGAGTGTATACGTGCATACACGTGTAGCGCGTCGGTGTATTTGCGGTAATTTTACATTCGTTTTTCGTAACGTCCGCGGCCGTTCTGTATGCCGGATACGCGTGCCGTGACGCGCTACATTCCTCTCGTAACAATGAAACGGCGTCTCATCGCCGTTAATCCCGTTTTATAGATTTCGCTTGTACCGTTCTGCTATTTATGAGCCGCACGTAGAACGGCCGGCTGTCTCGGGCATTTTTGTTTCTCTCTCTCTCTTTCTCTCTCTCTCTCTCTCTCCCTCTCTCTCGCGATTCCCATCAAACCTCACGGCAATCGAGCGGATTTCAACACCTTGCCTTTAATTTATTAAACCATAAATCTCATTATACGGGGAGGAATTGATATAATATGACGCGATTTAAATCCCGTATAAAAATCTGTCGGCAAAGGAGGGAGGAAGGGGAGATGGTCTAGCTCGGCGCGGCGCGCGCGTGTATCGTTAACGATTACGTGAGATTTTTGCGTAAGAGATTCCCTCGGCATCTCGTTATCTGTCTCGCTACATTTTCAAAGTTAATACGAGACTTCTCGTCCCTTCCGCGTGTAACGGTTTATAATCGCGCCGTACTCTTAGCGCTCATTATCATCCTGATCATGAAGGCAGTTGGGGTAAACGGCGTAACAAACCGCCGAGGAACTTTAACACCTTTGTGAAGTCACGTCTTGCTCAGAATCCGGGAATACGATATCGCGCGTTTCCGCTTGTCGACGGGGAAACCGCGAGCGGAATACTTAGCGATAGGATAACGTTCACTTAACGGTATAAAAAGGCCAAAGTGTGCGTGCGCGCGTGTACGCGTGTGCGCCCGCGTGCCTCCAGAGTCTCTCGGGTTCCGCGGCGCGGCTGGGACGGCTCGTGAAAATGCACGAGCAAGATATAAATTCGCCGTGATATACCCGCGGCGCTAATTCTCCTCTTACAATTTGTGTTTTACGATTCGTTCGAGCGCTCGGACATCACGCCTGTATTTACACACTTCCCAGAAGGTAATGGACGAGGCGGCTATTTTCAGGAGCGGTTACGAGCGCATACGATGTCGCGTTTCTCCTCCGCGATGCACGCCGACACGGAGAAGACGGCTACACGCCGCCAACAGCGCACACGCGAGCATGCACGTGGCATTGTCCTCTTCCTCGTTCGACCCTTCATCGGTCTTGTTATCGTGTATCCGCGGTTGTAATAAAGCGCGCGTTATTACCATATAATTACGAGTACAGTTGGCTGTACAAGACGATGGTATCCGCCGACGACGCTCGTCTCGCCGGATATCCGTCTTGCGTAACGAGATGAATATTTTCTCCCAACCGGGCTCCAAAGCGCGCGCTACCGCTGCGCCTCGCCGTTTCTCCGGCTGCGGGGACCTTTCCTCGTGCCTCGATCGTAACTAACTCGCCGGCGAGTTTTTCCGCCACGGCGATCGCAAAAGAACGTCGATGTGCGCGCGCGCGAGTGAACGAGCGAACGCGAGGAGGAATCCTACTGCCAGAGGGTAGGCGGACGGGGACGGGCGCGGGGGAAAATATATCGGAACCTATATCGTTAATCAAGCAAAAATCTCCGCGGTTTACGCTGGCACGAAACGATGAGAGCGGCTTTGGACAACGGCCAACTTGCCATTTGAGGCGCGTAGAGCCGCGGCCAACGGATCCGCCAGCGGAGAAACCGCGGAGCGGCCGTCGTGCAATCCGTGAACGACAGGACGGAAGGGAGGGAGGGAGGGTCCCCGTATTTTTGCGCGAGTCTCCCGGGAGACTTTTCCTTCCTTTCCTTTTTCCTTTTTCCTACTTTCCTCGCGGAGCGCGCGTGCGCGAGTTCCCGATCGTCCCGATCATTTGTCAATCCTCTCTCTCTCTCTCGCGGCCCTTTTATCCGTAGTCGTAATTATCTTCCTCGCGGCTCGGAGATGCCTCGCCGCGTCGAAGACACGCGGAGCGGGTAATGCGATCGCGATTTTCCGCCTTCGATTAGCCAGGCCCCGCTCGTGCCCGCTCGCCTCATCCCGCGCAGCATCCCCTCCTCACTCTCTGCATGCATCATTTGTCCGGGCTGGCCGCGGTGGGGAGATCCGCGGAGCCCTTCGGGAAGAAAGTGAAATACGTTACGATCTGTCTTGGGCCGGCTCTTCCGCGGACGATACGTCGTGACTGCTCTCGATAATGGGAATCCTCGCGGCGGGTGGAATATAATACCCGGCGGACCAAGAACGGAGAGAGAGAGAGAGAGAGAGAGAGAGAGAGAGAGGGAGAGAGGGGGGGGAACGGGAAGGTAACGGGAGCGAAAAGGATGGGGGCGCAGAGGCAGAGATGAGACGAGGGGCTCTCCTACGAGTCCCGTTATTTCGTAGAGGTTCTTATTTACCTTGCGTCCCTGCGCTCGTTCAATCTCCTCCGGATGCCGTTCGATATTTTCGGCCGCGCGAGACTCCGATACCGGACCTCGATCCGCTCCGTGATCGAGCGATCAGCCAGCTTTGCTACGACGCGGGATGACATTTGCGAATACTCGTCGGGTTTATTATGCGAGCACGTGGCGCGGCACGCAACCGAGAGACGGCGAGAGATGTACGAGGAAAACGGACTGTCGCGCGATTCCGCGAGACACCGCGAGAAGCCTCTGCAAGAGACTTGGAATGCTCCTCGCGCGATTCTGATTCCGATATCTGCGACATCTTTACTATTGCCGTAACTAAAACGTATGAAGGTGGATGAACGCGCGTGCTAGCTTGAAAATATTCAACCGCGAGGAAAGATTCTCGAGCGGGATGGATTGGAACGACCATCCTCCGTTGAAATTTTTCTCGGCTATCTCCCGAAAGGTTTAACATTTTAAAACATTGCGCGATTAATGGCAGCTATTTTCGTGTACGCGAGCAATCCGCGTCAGGAGCACGCAGGAGAGAAAATTGATCGCCACCCTGCGTCTAAAGTTTAAAGTGTATGCTGAAGAGTGTATCATGTCGAGATTAATAACGGGGGCTGACTGAACTTTACGGGCATGAGGGAGGCGCGCGCGTTACTGCTGGCGGATGCTGAGAGAAATCTGATGCCGTTGCATCGAATCACCGGTCCACCGGCTGAAGCACGTCCGCGTTCGCGCACACCACGCATGCGCGGGGGTACGGGTGTGCACTGCGAGTGGCATTTACGCTAAGCGAATTAGCGTAGCACCGGCGGGCCGCACCCGCGGGTCAACTCAGGCCGCGGTGGTACGCTCGATAGGTCGAACTCGCCGCGGCGGGATCCACTCGAGGGCGGCGTCCGTCAGAAATTGCCGAACGGCGGGACAAAGTGACCGCGCTGTTTGGAAATAACCGCGCTCAACCGAAAACGATGCAGCTCAGCGTTGGCTTGGCTCGGCGAGCACCGTTCATTCGAGCACCGGGCCGCCGTGAATCTCCAGAAACGGCTAATTTGCGCCGATTCGCGTGAATTTGCGAGCCTCGCGCCAGCTGCGCGCCAGTAACCAACGCGCGATCTTCTACGCCTCGTTCCTCCTCGGTTTTCCCTTCCCGGATATCAGATGCTGAGATTGCCGAATATTCAGATGAGACCTCGTCGGCCGCGCGATATGTCGATAATCGAGGCAAGAGCGGAGGGCGGAGTCGCGTTACGCGACGCGACGCGCGTATCGCGAATTCGGATTCGCGTGTAGGGAATCCTTTGCGGAATCTCCGCTGGAAAGCAGGATGCTTCGGCGAGACTATCGAATCATCGATCCGATCTTTCTTTCCGATTCGTAAAATGATAACGATGCAGCCTCCCCGTTTTATGCCGGAGAATGCCTTCCCGTTTCTCGTTTGTGGATTACGCGCCGCGCAGCGGCCAATAATTACAGACGCTCCTGAATGCCATATTCATTCAACGAATGCTGTAATGTGACGATAAAAATTAACTTTTGCAATTAATTCATCGCGTCATTCCCGAATATCTAGAGCCTGACAGTCCCTCAGGGCGTTAAAATTCATTCCCTTTATGTGTCGCGTCGCGGGCCGAGCATGAATTTCAGTTGATCACGAGATATCTGCTTTTAACGCGATACTCGCGACGCGCTGAATTATGACGAATGCGCTTTTTATTCCCGCGCTGAGGCTCCTCCTGGATTTATTCCCGCCAGCGCCGGGCAACAAGTATACGAGTTTCCTCTATTAAAGACAAGTTCGCAACATCCAGCGCGGCATGAATCATATTATTTCGTTATGAAACACAACGGGACGCGGTCAACTTCCGCCGGCTGATCGATGCGGTATTCGCACGATCGGCGAGGAGAACAGAGCCGGCGGAGCGTCAACGGGAACTTCGGCTTCCCGGCAAGGTCTAAACGCCAGCGCGCCCGCACTGGCAGAGAGAGAGAGAGAGAGAGAGAGAGAGTGCGCGCGAGGGAAAGTGCGGCGCATCCGCGGCGGCTCGCAATCTGCTTTGAGTCCTGAAATGTAGAACGTAAATTCCGAGCGGTATCAAAGGCTGGGGCGCGAAAATTTAATGCCCCGATAAATTAGCATACTAACGAGAGCGCACGGGGGGAAGGGCAGAGAAGCAGAGAGAGAGAGAGAGAGAGAGAGAGAGAGAGAGAGGGAGGGGGGGGGCAAGGCGCATCCCACCTCCGCCAGTTTAGCGAGCCACGCTCGCAGTCAGGTCGGTCGGGCAGCTTTTCCTGCGATGGTAATCGAGCAAAATATTGTGGCAACGGCCGCGGGCACTCTCTCGCCGAGGTTCTTGACTCCCTAGATTCCGGTTGGGTCCGTCGCACTGGTATCTCCAGCAGATTACCGGACTCTCTCTCTCTATCTCTTCCTCTCTCTCTCTCTCTCTCTCTCTTATGCTCGTTCCAGTGTCCGTGGGTGCCATCCCCACCTTTTTCGTTCTTTCTATCTCCGGGGGACGGGCAGAGTCGCGGAAATCTTGGCGCTTTCGTTACCTCCGCCGTGCTGGATCGCGAAGGCGCGGGGGGAGAAAGGATGAAGAGCGGCGCAGGAGGACCGCGGAAGCGACCGACAGAGAGAAACGAGCCAAAGCGCGCGCCCTCGGAGGCGGGGAAGGCACGAGAGGGAAAGAGCTCGTGGAGGAAGAAGTACGGGGCGGTGAGAGGGCGAAGGAGTTAATGTGGAAAAGGGGGATCGAGGGGATCGAGCGCGAGCGAGCGGAGGAAGACGAGGGGCGGAAGGTCAACTGGCTATCCGATTCCGTGGCACCAAGCCGACGACCACGGCCTGGTCCCGAGCGCGGCTTGCAAAAGTTGGCAGGAACTTCCTAATGTACGTGGCAGAATCGGTCGGTCGCTGGCTGGCGTCCGTTCTACGACCGGGCCGGTCCTGCAGGTCGTGACCTGTCGATTCCCTCCTCCCCTCCCGCCAGGATCGTCGGTCAACGATCGGTCTCTTACATCTCAAAGTCGCCTCGATTTTATCGCTCGCATTAGTTTCAGCGCCGATCTTCCGATCAGAACGAACAGCCGGATCGAAGAAGAGACGGGGAGGGGGGAGGAGAAGAGGCGAGGACGGCAAAGGGTGCGGGCGTCCCGTTTCGCGGCCCGGACGTTCCCGCGCGTGTCCTCTTGAGATTAAAAAAAAAACCCGCTTGCGCGCGCGCGCGCGCTATCGCCAGCGAGAGGAACGGGATCGTTCGGCCGCTCGCTAGCTGCATAACCGAGGCAATATAGTTGCGAGATATGTATCGCGCGGATTCCTTCCTTAACATTATCGAGCGTATTAGATCTAAGGATGGTCCGCGGCGGGCGCTCAATCTTTCTCTCGCTGATTGCGTGATAATGTGTGTACGGCAGACCCGTTAATGCACCATCCCTCGCTTCGGTCTCTCGGTTCCTCCCGACGCGAATACGGCGCGGAACACGGAATCATCCTGGCAATCCTGGAGAATGTGGACGCGCGTGTACGTGTGTACGCGCACAGGAGGGGTAACAACGAGTGATTACTTCCCGCGGAATCGAAATTACGCGCGGGCTTATTAGATAGCGTGAGTTAGGCGCTCGGCATGCTCGATTCATCCATTTCGCACGCTCTTAACGCCTCTCTTTCTCTCTGTGCATATATTACTAAAGTTAATAACGGTCCGTGATACGAGACACGTAACAATGGATCCTGTCGTAATGGCGGATCGGTCGCGGAACGAGCGCGGAACGCGAGCGGCCCGCGAGATACAGATCGCGACGCGCAATTTAGCTTTATGCGTTATCATTCCGTAATGCCATTGTGCAAAATGTAATTCCAACGAAGACGGAAGGTGTGGACAGGGGAAGACCGATGGGGCAAGAACCTCTCTTACGAATCTGCCGGCGATCCACCGCTATTCCCGCCATTGAAAAATCCTTTTCTCCCGACAGATAATCCGTCGCGGATGGGGAGATTCCTCGCCGTTCGAGTGGAGAAAGATTTCAGATTTTATTCCATCTCCTCGTCCATCTCCTGAGATTTCTCTCGGCGCACCGAGTACACAAAGTACATTAAAATTATGATTAAGAGGTCAAGTGACGACAGCAACAGCAACAGCAACAGCAACAACAGCAACGGAAGGTGTTTAATGACGAAAGTCCATTAGGCGACGATGGATGTATCGAATCAACGATGATAGACTCCATTGAAAAATTACGATCGAAGCGTCAGGTCTCCGATGATAATTCCGGAAAGCCACGGTATTAAAGAGATCCGCGCGTTTCCTGTTGCCGCGTCTTCAACTTCCCTCGTCTCAGCTGTTTTACGCTTTTACGACTCGCAAAGTCGCGAGATTGTATCCGCGATTCACCTCATCTTTGAATTAACGGCCAGACATTTCTTCGCGATCGCCATTTCGTTCGGTTGTTGTCATAATCCGCGTGTACGGAAACGGCCGCCGTAAAATTTACGAGTGAGACGAATTGTGCCAGTTATCGTGAACTTGAGCGTTAATAAAACGGAACATGCCCGCGGCGCATACGTAACGACACGATGAAGTTAAAGTCAGCCAGCGGATTTCCATCACAATCGCTGTTATTTTATGCGCATCGTTTATCGCCACGCGAAGAGCACTTTCGCGAGATTAAGTACTTTGTGCACATCGTAATCGTTCGGGTGAAAACTTACGCATATTCCCCGGCGTGGCAGTCCTCGTCGGGTCCGAACCAGTCGCAAAGTGCTTACCTGCGATAAATAAAAATTGAAA
The DNA here is from genome assembly GCA_020341155.1 of Eciton burchellii. Classification (NCBI taxonomy): domain Eukaryota; kingdom Metazoa; phylum Arthropoda; class Insecta; order Hymenoptera; family Formicidae; genus Eciton; species Eciton burchellii. The sequence continues at coordinate 1,216,741 of JAHMML010000023.1, forward strand.
TTTAGAGTGCGGAATCGCGAGATCGTGCGAGAACCGAGAACCCGGAACCCGAAACATAATTATAATCACTCGAGAGCGACTTGACGCAAAACATTACGTTTCTCGCAAGAATCTCGAGAAAGTATCTCCCCCCTTCCCCCCCCCCCCCCCCCCCGCCCCCCCCCCCCCAGCCGAACGAGCCGTCGAGAGAGAGAGAGAGAGAGAGAGAGAGAGAGAGAGAGAGAGAGAGATTTGCGGCAGATCGCCAAAGGTAAGGTGTCTTCCATGTTTTTATTCTCCATTTTCACGCCTTCCGCTCCTCATCCTCTCTCTCTCTCTCTCTCTCTCCCACAATTCCTCCCCCGCTCTCCCCCAGAAACTCCCCCCCCCCCCCCCCCCCCCCCCCCCACGCGCGTCATACGCGCATTCAGAAGAATCTCCCCGAGTGGGGAGATTCTTCGAACCGTCGCTGGGACTTTCCTCGCAATTCCCCGCCGTTGTAGCATCCATAAGCTTTTCTAAATATTAAATGTTGCGCACGCTTCGATCAATGCGGATGCGATTTACTCGAACGGTGGAACGCTCCTCGAAAGGAGATGTGCGCAGCTGAAGATGTACACGAAATATTTTGCGAAAGATAAATGCTGCAAATAGCCCTGGCTGGCAGAATTAAATGAACCGAGGTGACAGAGGAGAAAGATAAATAAGTTGCAGAGACGCGGAGGAGTCCGTTTGCCGATGTCAAAAATCAACACAAATTGAAATCAGCGACGGTCCCGGCCTCACTGTTGACTGTAGAAAATCGACGTTTTACTTTTTCATGTCTGCGAGACTCGCGAATCCGCTGTCGCTGCATTTTTCAGACTCTCGCCTCCGCCCATACGGATTCGCAGGAAATCCTGCGGGATCCGCACCGCTCATCGCGCTAACTGCCGCTTCGTCAAAAAATTAAGAACCACCAATTAAGAACCGCGAACGCATCTCCTTCCTGTTTCGCGAAATGCGAATGCGGGGAAGGAGGAAGGCAAGAGAGAATCGATCCGGTGCATCGCACCGGAGGCGCATAATTTTCGAATCAACGCGCGCAGCGAAGAAGCGAACGGCGCGAATGAGCGAGGAATTTCGCGAGCGCTCGCAAATAGCGCAGTGTGTCGGCTCGGGGGACAGGGGAGAGGCTTGCTTCGTCATCTCGCGGCAATTCCCGAAAGCCCGGATCCCTCGTCGACCCGGTGCACCCTCCTGCTTTCCTCTCGAGTGAGCGGAGTCAATTAGGGAGCCGACTGGAGATTTTCGATCCAGCCGAGATTACGGCGATGCCGTGTAAACGGGGAAACCGTCCAGCTCGCAGCAAAGCAGAGTTGCTGCAAGCAGATTGTAACAAAAACGCCGGATTGTAAATCAAACCGCTTTCCGACAGAGGCGTTCGTTCTCTAATGCGCATTCCTAATGGCTCGTCCGCGATTCTTCCGTTATGTGTAGCCACGCTCCGAGGATCCAAACAAATTGCCATTACGCTGCCTCGTGTGTACGCGCGCGCGCGCGCGCGCGCGCTAAAAAGACCGCGTGATACGCACGGAATTAATTGCTCGACGCGCAGAGAGACAGGCAAACAGAGAAACATAGGAAGAGAGAGAGGGAGAGATTTTGCGTCAATAATTCAAGGATAACGTATGGTCCCGGCATATCTGTCTAATATTCAAGCCAATTAACAAGTACCGCTGAGAGTGCTGCTCTCATCGCCCGTAACTGTAATTTATAAAATTTCTCCTCCCTTCCCGCGAGTCTCGTCAGCCTTCGTCCCCCCCCCCCTTCTTTTCTCTCTGATCTGACGTACGCATACATCCTCAATTTTCCGCTGTTCTCCGCTGTTTCGCAGATCGCAGATCCTCGTAAGAGCCCGCGAGGCGACCGCGTTCGCGCGCTGATCGAATGAACGAAACGGAAGGGCGGGAAGGGAAATTTGCATTGATGATAACGCGTCGCGTGTGATTAGCGTAGCATTTTCCCGGTCCACAAGAATTCAAACGACATTATCCGCGTAGCTAAGCAATTAGCACAATGCAGTTTCAATAAATCCAGCCTTTATCGGTCGCGATTCCACGCGGCACGCGTGTGTGCGTCTGTCTGTCTGTCTGTCGTCATGCGTATGCGTGCCTGTGATTACAGTGGCTATTAATTTCTTGCTAATCTCCCGGTGCAGCACGCGAGGTGTATCGAATATATTAATTCCTCGATGAAACCTCTGTCGCGTAAGAAACGAACTAAATCGTGCGAGCGCATTCAGCGACCAATTAAGCATATATCGACTCTGAAATATACCGACGATGAAAAGAAGTTCGCGTTCGAACCGTTTCTTTTTGCTCGTCGGGGTTTATCGACCTCGTGCGTAGACGTAACGAACAGAATCATAACGGGTGTCGGTGCCGAGCTAGCCGCGATGAAAACTTATTAGTTTGCGGTGGCGGATGAACCGTGCGCGCGTGCGCGCGCACCATCGTTTACTCAGGCGACGGTAATCCTTCACGTATTCTCATCAAACTCCCCCTGGTGTTTCCAACTTCTGCCCTGCCTCTAGGAGCTTGCTACCGCTAATTATTAGAGCAGCGCGGCGTCGCGGTACGCGGATTCGCTCTCGCGGACCTCCGGGCCGACTCCTATCCTTCGATTTCTGATCTGATCCCGACGTAATGTCACCCGTAATTAATACAAGTCGCAGTACCACGGGCGGCATTCCGGTTTTGCACCGGGCGTGATATTAGTTGCGCCGGTAGTCGCACTGCTCGCAGAGCCTGCGCGTAGATAGAGATCGGCATTAGATAGGCTCTGCCCGGTCGTCTTCCCGGTAACTCTGCCTTGCCGCTCCCGCGCGCCCTCCCTATTTCCTGCTACAGTTAATGGAAATTCAGAAGCGTATGTTTCCTAATCTAAGCAATTTTGCCGTTCGAATAGGCTCCTTCGTGACCGTTGCGGATCTAATGGCCCTGGTGCGCGCGAGCGCAAGGTCGATGCACACCGAACGAGCCCTCGGAACGGCGAGCGCGTTCCTCCTAGCTGCTCGTCGACTCGTTCTTGAGAAATAATAAATGAAAAGCGATGTTTGGAATTTTTCCGCTCAACCGCTTTTATCGAACAGCTTAAGCGAGATCTCTACCTCGAGACTTGAACCGATCCGACTTGGAATCATCCGAATCGCAAGGCGTATCTCGGGGATAAGTTTCGCTCCGAGCTCCGATGAAAATGATAAAGCAAAGAGAGACGGTGTATCGTAAACGGACCGATCGAACGATCGTCGACTGTTCCAGCGACTGTTTGTCCAAAGCCCGAGTTGAAATATTTCTGCTCCGAGATGGTCGGAATTTTTCTTCGAAATCCCGACAAGCAGAGGCGACACGCGAAGGGCACGATGGAACGAGTGTTTGTGTGCATCTACCTTGACGCACGTGTGCGCACAGTGCGCGGTGTTGACGGGCTCGAGTAAAACTCGCGCGTGGTCGATGATGACGTGAAACATTACCGTTCGGAATGCGTTTCCGGCATTGCGCGAACCGGCGAGCGCTTCTAGCCCGAGTACGGCTGAGAAAATTCGAATTCGCGAGGCGGATTCTCTCACGCGGGAGCGAGCGAGATTGTCCGGCGAATCGGTGCCGCGACGAGCGGCATAAATATGGATCGCGTCCGATCAAGAGATTCAATGAGGCCGTTTTCGAGCCACTCGCGCGATCCTTCTCAGCCGCAGCCGCGATCCGCAGTTTTAATTTCCTTGCCAATTAACCGTCCCACGACACGGATGCCATAAGCAGCGCCGCTTAACGAGGGATTCGCGAAGATTGCGTAGATTGCGGGGATTAATGAAATTGCTAATGGAATCGCGCGGCTCTTCCGAGCGGGTGTGATTATTGATCGTTAGATCCTATCGAAGACCGCTGCCTCTTAATGAATCGCCTGATTGTATCGTCGGGATCCCTAATCGCCGAAACGACGGGAAGTCGCTCCGTCTGATATCAAGACGAATCCTCGTCGGCCCAGCAGCGATAAATCTCAACTCGCGGTATCCGCGGCTGAATACGAATAACGATCGGGCAATTGCGGGGAATCGCACGTCGTAAAAGCCGGGATGCTTTTTCGAGTACGTTGAAGCACGTTGGATCTTGCTGGCGACAGATGTTCCCTCCTCGCTCTCGTCGCATGAATCGCGCGATATAATATTCGAATACGCGTCGAATATCGTTATTCTGACGCATTTCTGAGCGTTGCTACCGTTTATCGAAACGTACGGGGACATAATCCGCCGCTCTCGATCGCTCGCTCGTCTCTCCCGTTTGCTTTTATGCATCGTTTTTCGTTCAGAATCCCTTTATCTCGAGTTTACCTCCAGTTGGAAAGTGAGCTGAATAATCACCAAGGGTCACGATGCGGTCGGGTCGAAAGTTAAAAGCCGATTTCCGCTATCTGATACGGCGGCATTATCCGTTTTAACGGGGAGCTAGCGTACGCACAAGCGACTTTTGTCGCGCTTCGTAAATCGCGCCGAGATTAATTCATTCCCTCGAATTACGACGCTCGCGCGATAAAATTGACGCGGGCCTATCGAGAGATCAACGCGTCACTACTTTCCCTCATCATCGCGTCAAACTATCTCGATATGAAACAGCTGTCCGCATCGATTCGACGTGGCGCGTCTATAAAAAGGAGATTTCCGAAAAGTCACCAGTGTCGCATATAATTGCGCCGTGAAAATTTAATAGTCCCACGTCGCGCACGGCTTGGCATTTGCTTTTATTCTAGAAATAGTTGACATTTCCCTTTTATCCTCGATAGGAGACGAGTATTCTCAGCGCGATTCGGATTACTCCTTGAAATCGCCATGCGGTTAATCCTAGAAGGTCCCACGGTCTCCCGGGAGGTTCACAGTCTCGCAGAGAGAGAGAGAGAGCGCGCCTTCATTGATCGCGCGCGTGATACGATCGTGCGTTGTCCCGCGTATCTGATTCCCGACCGAAAATTGAAACAACAGTCGCCCATTGTCCCCTGGCACGATAAAACGCACTCGGTAATCCCGCACGGGGAGGTCCGATCGCCCTCTCCGTCCCTCACCGGACACGGCGGATGCTGTCGCCTCGCGCGGTTTTTCACACAGTCGTCTCCTTGTTCCGATCTTTTTCTTTTTTACCCGCGTACCGCCGCGACGGTTCTATCTATCCCGATAGATAGTTGTTCCTTGACGTTTAGCGGCACGAAACGCGCGCTTTGTGCGGAGATAGCGGCTCCGAACGAAAGCGAGAGGAGACGCCGCGCTGGCGCGGGGTGGAGGTGGGTGGGATGGGGGGGGGGAGAGGGGAGGAGAAGAAATCCACGGTAAAATAGCGTCACTGTTACGGCCACGGTACGAACTGTCACTGGTTTCCGCGCGTTTCTTACTCCGCGGCTCCTTTTATCCGCGGTGACGGTGCGAGTCGCGTCGTCGTGCGCGCCGACAGAATTTTCTGCTCTTTTCTCCCTCTCTCTCTCTCTCTCTCTCAGTCTCACCAGCGACGATCGAACGCCAGCGATCGACTCCTCTTTCACCTCCGTGTCTCCGCAACACGCGCGCGAGGATCGGCAATACACTCGCAAACGTATCCTATTGATGTACGAGGACGCGGCGTCGCGGCGTCTCGACCACCGCGTGGTTTCTCCAGGCCACCGAGTGCACCGACACGCGCATGGGTACAGGTGCACGCAAAAGTAGAGAAGAAGATAGAGAGAGAGAGAGAGAGAGCGCGTGCAGAGCGCTAGCCGAGCAAAGCGTGCGCGAGGCGTGGAAGAGCGCGCGGAGCGCGCGAGTGAGGTGCGTCTACCTTGCTTATTACGACATTACTCGCGCTCGGCGTCCCTCCAGCGTGCGATTATGCTCGCGAGGGAAGACCCACTTCTGCAACGCACGGGCGCAATTCCCGAGGTGTATTTTAATTTGCGCGCTCCGCGCGAGCGAGCGCGCGCGCGCGCGCGCGCGCGCGCGGACGCGCTCGCTCGTCTTTATTCCCTTCCGGCGAATTTACGGCGCGCGGCAAATGAACGTTTTACGTTTAATGTAATTAGCGTGCGTGGCGCGTAAATGGCCGCGCGGAAAAGCCGCGGCGGGTGGGACGAAGATGGAGGAGGACGAGGAAGAGGAAGAGGGCGAGACCGGACGGAGGATGGAACTCGCAGCGGCGAGTTCTCAAGCTTAACGGCTTGACTCCGCGGCGCACGTCGGGATTACGAGGAAGCGCCGTGCTTGAACGGACATCGGAAAGAATTAGAACGGGTCGGAACTCGCTCAAGTATGAAGCTGTCAGGTTCTCGTGGCGCGGGCATCTCGAAAACACGCTGCCGATACGTAACGATTTATCTCCCTTTCATGACTTACGAGCTATCGCTCTGTCATCCTCCGTCGCGTTGCTACCCGCGGCATGCGACGTTACGCGAGTAACATCGTTAAGCGAGCATCGTTAGGCGACTCGCGAAGAATGACCGGACCGGATAGAGAGTTTTTAATTTGAAAGACGATCCCCGACGATTTGAATCCGTCGCATCCGTGCCATTTGTTTAGTTGCCATAATTATCATTACGATTCTAAATTTCGCGGCGTTTACGCGCTCGATTATTCGCATCGACACTGCGTCGAGTTGCACAAACGCGCTCCGTTCGTCGGTAATTACCACGTGTACACGTATGAGGTTCCGACGAGCATGCATACCGAGCACGGCAACAGGTATTTTAATGGTTCTGATGAAACAGATATTCGTATCCGTTTACATAGCATCTCCATCATTTAACTGGTCTCTGGACTCTGGCCGGGTCGGACTTTTCAGCCGCGCCATTCGCATCAACTCGCGACTAACGATCCATCGAAGATCGCGTTGAGAGATGCATCCCTGCCTAATGAATTTCCGATAAATCAATGGTGAATTAGAATTCGACGCGCGTCACTCGCGACACTGAATCGCATCCAGTGAATCGCGTGTCAAGTCTTTATCGCTCTTTCGCAGCGTACATTCGCAGCAGGAAGGAAGAGATATGGAATCGTTATTACGTACATTGCGCAGGTAGGAAAACTTGTTGCACAAAAGCCCCGGTCGTTCACGGGGCTTCCCCCATCATTTCGCGGATCACGTGTAAGCCGTAAAAGTTTCCATAATGCAGATTAAATCGAAGAAACTTTGCGAGAGATTTATTATACATCCGCGGCCAACGTAGCGTGCCTCGGCTAGATAACGAAGGGACCCTCGGAACCCTTTCTTTACATAACAACATGCGGCGCGGCGCGGCGCGATAGGATGAGGCCGATAGAATTCTGATGCAATCCATGGTAGCTCCCTTGGCCTGGTCTTCTTACATTACTTCGCAAATAACCTCGTTGAAAGACTAGCTCGCGGCTCGCTAAGCGGCGAGGCGAGGCGTCCGTTCAACCACCACCAGCATCTCCACCACCACCACCACCACCACCACCACCACCACCACCACCACCACCACCACCACCACCACCATCATCATCATCATCAGCACCATCCCCGCATGTTGCACGAGTCGTAAGTAAGTAACTCGCCGCCCACAGCCGATTATCATCACTCGCTCGTACTCCGCATCGCCCGCGGAAGGTAACGTCCCGCGCGCAGAGAGAGACAGACAGACAGAGAGAGAACCCTTTCGGCTCTCAGCATCTCGGGTGACGATGCGATCTCCCGCGCTCTTTATCTGCGCTCTCGTTAGCCCCGTTACAGACCGACGACAACGGGCCTCCCGCTCGATCGCCGGCTCGTTTTCTCTCGAGGCCCCGCGGCTCGCTCCCGATCGATTTAGTGCCACCTTTGGATATTCGTAGCGGTCCCAAGGGTATTTCACGGTCGCGGGACGAGGAGAGCTCCAGCCGGCGAGCGGAGCCGCAAGAGCGGAGAACGCGGGCGGACGCAGCTTGAACAGTCGGATAAATATCGACGGAATAGCGGTACACGGTGTCGGCGTCGTTCGTAGACGAGCTGGCGAGGATAGTGCGCGATATCGAGCGGCGGGATTCCGTATTAATATCGAAATGGGAAATAATGCCGAGATAAATGCGTCCATTCGCGCGCTCGCCGATACGCGCGACGAATACTGATTCGAAAAGCAAGACGGCTATCTGCGATCCTCCTCGCTTCTCCGGGGACGGGATTGATAAATAGAACACGTGGCGGGGCGGGAGCGAGCGGGATGCAGCGGTTCCTCGTTCGCTACATCTCCGAGTAATACGACGCCGGCTGCGTTTCACGATCGGCATCGCTCGTAACGGGAATCGTTATGATCTTTGTTCGAATCCCTTCCCGCCGCATCGATGATCTACGATGCCGGCAGTGGCCACCGACAGGCGGCTTGTTATCCATCGGATTTCCCGGTGCATGCATCGCGAGCGGAGGACTCGCGGGGATCATCCGGAGTCGTTTAGATCCATCGGTCGGGGAGGAAACGCTGAATTTCCATCATCGTTTTCGCCGGTGTACTTCGAGATTGTAACAACCGCCGCGAAACGGTACTCGTCGACGATCGATCGCGCATCGTCTCCACTCCCCATCGGTTTCGCTCTCCTCCGCATCAAAGATCTCTGCCGCGGCAGAGAGCGCGACACGAGCGTATTCCGAGGAGCGCGTCGCGCTTCCTCGACGGCGTGCTTTACCCTCATAGATAGGAAAGAGAGAGAAATTCCACGCCGTTGGAATTCCGCCGTACATAATACGCGCGGGCTAGCATAAAACTCTCCGCGCAGCGCGATTGCAATCTACTGAATCATCCATCTTGGAAGCGCGCGAGCAAAAATTCGCGCGGAAAAAGCGGATTCCATCGCTAATGGGTATTAAGCCATTAATTAATCTAATCCCGAATTATTAATTAAGTCTGTATTTCCGATGGCCAAGAGGTGCCTGCTAATACCTAGGATGAGTAATCATCTCTAAAGGATCACGATAGAATCGTACTAGGCGTTTTAGCCGCGCGCGCGCGCGGGCCGAGATCATCGTTTCACGCGGCAACGGGTCAGAGGCCAATAATTTCGCCCGCACGCCGTACCGGCGCATTATCGCGCCGGTATCTACCGTACGAGCGTACCTTGATAAACGCGAATGGCGAATTCAGTCGTTACCGGGAATCGGCTCCGCGCCGATGCGATGCACGGCTGTATCGTTCGCGTGGCCTCTCCTCTGTTTTCCCGAGAGCCTCTGTCTCTCGAGCGCCCTTTCTATCTCTCCGTTTACCCCTTAACCCTCTCGGTGTTCTCGCTGCATCGTCGGCCGGCTAGCCGACACACGAGATGAGCCAGCATTGGAAACGCAACGCGCTTACGCTGTGGGATCTCTCGAGTAACCAGCCAGCCGATCGCGCGGTGGTGGCAGCGACACGATGACGACGAGGACGATGAAGACCACGGGCGAGCAAGATCACGACGAGGATACGCACGTATCGCCGAGCGAGCACGGCAAAGCCGTATCGAATGCCACCTAGCGATCTAACGAGGACGATTGTCCGACTCGCAGAGCGATTTTCAGGTACCTCGAGTCCGGCAGGGAAAGGGGGAAAGCACGGGGCGAGGGTTACATCTACAAGTGTCGCGGTACGACCGCGCTCGTGCGTAAACGCGCCGCTACGCCGAGCAGTCTCCAAGAATCTCGTCGGAATCTCGAGATTCGCGTCGCAGCTGAGGTTCCTGGATGCTGCGCGAGATTCTAAGCTTTCCCGTCTCGGGACGTTTTCGGCGTCTATCAATCGCGCCTCTCGCAGCGCGCGGTCGCGCGAGCCGCGCGCGGCGCGGTATCCCGCGGCAACGGGATACGGGAGGTAGCAATTACCGTACGGGAGCGAAATAATCTTTGCGGCTCCGCCAGCAAATTGCTGGATGAACTTCCGTGTAACTCACTCGCGATGGGACGCGGGCGCGCGAGTGAAATAACAGTGGTGAAGTGTTATTAATGTATGAATTGTGTCGTTGAACCCAAGATCACACGGGGGACGCCGGCGACGAGGATTATTAGCTTATGTAGCGACATATTATCGTGCCCGAGGAGGATCGCAGTCGGAGCACGATGTTGGTACTCGGTACTCGCGCAGCGCGATACGACCGGCGGCACGGAAGGACCGGTCGGSGRGGAGGGGGAGGGGGGGGAGGAGGGGAGGCGCGCCGCGATGTAATGGCTCGACGATAGGGAAGGAGGCCACGTAGAAAAGAACAGAGGTACCGCGACCGGGATGATGGCGGAGGTGGAACGCGGCGAAACACAAACGGATATATATACGGCGGGAAGGAGAGAAGAAGTAAAGGGGAGACATTTGTCAGAAGGAGAGAGAAAGGGAGGGGAGACCGAGGGGGTGGCTGGCGAGAGCGAAAGGAAACGAACGGCAGGTTTATACTGGGGATTTAGATGCGAACGTTCCGAGGCATTGTTCGATATAAGACACGACTTCATTAAGCATTCAGGTAATGTCCAAACGTTGTACATTGAATCGTACTCCCCTCCCGCGACGTCCCTCCTCGCGCTCGTTCATTCCTCCGCGCCGTCCGCGCGATCGTCGTCCACCCTCTCACCAAGCGTCTCGTCACGAGTGCGCGCGCGCAGCAACGCAGCGTGCAATGAGAACATCGTCCCGAGAGATATGCCGCAATATCGAATAATGTATAACTATATCACGTGGCGAGGGAGACGGAAAGGAGGCTGGAGCGAGGGGGAGATGCGAACGCGTTTCGCGGCGTGGCATACAGCATCGGCGAGCAGCGAGATAACGCGATATATCTAGCTCGCGCGCGCGCACGCGCGCGCAAATACATCACCATATAAGTAAAACCCCCGTGGCCTCTGGGATCACCGTGACCGAGAGTGCGCGGCAGTTGCTTGCGGTTGGTGCCTCCTGATTCACGGCGGCAAAAGAGCCGCCGCTCTGCCGCCCGGCTGCGATACCGCGGCGTACTGCTATTTCACGTCTTTCAGCGGGTATCAACGCGCCCGGATCACCGCGCGAGTCATTTCCCTTGGTCGGGAATTCGCGATCTCGTACCGCGAACGGTACTCCAGCCGGCGCTGTGTCGTCGTCGCATGTTCTTCGGGATCGGATCAGCCGCGAGCGAGCGAGCGAGCGAGCAAGGCGCGGGAACGACGTCTGCGATTTTATGTTAAGCAAGCAGGGCTCTCGTTAACGTTTTAACGTCTCGGGAGTCTCGACCGCGAGCATCGTGCCGCGTAATGGCCCTTTTACGCGGCGGCGCGGATAACCCGCGCGCGGAACATTCGTTCGGCGCGACCGCGCGCTTCCAACGGGGGATGCTATCCGAGTTTTCAATCATGTCTCGAGAGGGAGGGATTTCTGTCGTATCGCGCATGCAGACGTACGTACGCGTGTTTCTTACATCCAACCGTGAAAATCGTGAAAATCGAACGGAAACGGCGCCCGAGATCGATACGCAGAATGTGGATGTGGACACAGGTCCATCGCGAGAAATGGACCCGATCCGACGAGCTTGCCGGGCGAAACCCAATAATCAAGCGCTCCTTCTCGTCCACGCGTGTCCCGCCGCGCCATTTCCGCAAAAAAATGAAAGCTAAGCCAGCAGGGCCATTTCTCAGAGAAGGCTTAGGGTGTCCACCCGATCACGTCCGCATGATTTACTTCCCTTCGGCTAACGGAATGCTTTCGAAGGACGTACGGCTCAGTCGGGGCTTGACATATCGTAACGTGCTTGTCATTTTTTTACCCGTTAATTAATGACCCTGATATATATATATATATATATATATATATATATTACGGTAATTTTCTCGTTCTTAATAAAGTCCGCTATAAGGGAGCATGGCTCCGGAGTGAGCGATTCGTTCCTTCGCTTGCGCGAATTACCGTGTCCGATTAATACGGCATTATGCCGCATTAATTATTTCTTTTACAAATGTTTTTGCACGATGTATAGTCCGGACGACTATAATTCCTCAGAAAAGGACGAGACGACGTTTACAACGTCGGTATATCGCGGAGAAAGAACGGTAAAAGTATCAGTATAAGAGGATATAATTTAATACGGTCGCCGCGCACAGCGCGGCGGCACTTTCTTACCAGATCACGTATTACTAATTTACTAAAAGATGCATAAAGTTATAGGTACGTGGGAAAGTGTTCTCGGGATGATGCGAGCCATATTTCGTGTCTTCCGTTTTGGTCACGTACGAGCCCCGCAAAGTAGAGCTTTTTCGCGGCGGTATTTCATAAAAAGGTCCTACCGGTTATGAGGCACGTTTTAAGATCGCGGAAGTACTCGGTTTATGCATGTACAAAGTTGTATGGGCCCCGATGGCTCCCGCTACGACAGCATAAAATTTATACCCGCCACCTCTAGTAATACGCCTCTCTTTTTACATCCGCGTATAGCTTCAGTCCCGTCGTATGTGAGATAGCGATCGTAATTTCGACGCAGATTGTAGAATCGATATCTCGTGCTTCGTATATCCCCTCGACTTGTAAGCGCTCGGCATCGGCATCGAAGAAGATGCTCTCATCTCACCGTGAGATAAAAGATCGCGTCTTGTGCGCGATACCTTTCCTCTAATTGGGGAATCTATCTAATATCAACCAATCTAATAATTGGGGAACAAGTTCCTCTCGCGATCGGGGCTAGAAATATCGCCGGTATGCTTCTTTCGTTCCGTGCACGAGTGCGCGATTTAATCCCGACAATTTTGATGACATCGCGCTTGACATCTCGCCGCAACGTGTAAATTAACGAGCGGCGCGAGTGACGCGACACAGCGAATAATTTCGATTCACGATAGTCGCGATCGGCAGTTAATCTCGTACATGCGTGATCCAGCGTGTTAGCGTCGTAAATTCGTTCTCGTAAATTCGTAGGAACGACGGTTGGGAGGCTGCGCGGGATTATTCGTCCCGTAAAATATAAAAACTTCCCCGAACAGCCCTGTTGGCGTGTCGGCATTAATCCGTCTCCAACTTGGACGTACCGGGATTCCGAACACCCGACACGGTAACGACACGGTAACGACACGGTTTCCCATCCGTCGATGTACGACGAAGAGATAAAACAACGGTAAGAAAAAACGACGACGATGAGGGTTTACGGCCAGCAGGGATGCGGGAAATTTTCCCGATGTCGGCAAGGCGAGGAGCTCATCTCGCTCGGTATCAAGGTCGGCGCGGAAAGCGCGTAAGGGGATAAGATGCGGTCGCGAGAGAGTTGGCCAGTTCTCGTTCTGCCAGCCTCGTCGGTTGGCTCTCCTCAGCTCTGTCTCACCTTTACGCCTACCAGCCATCCAGCCGGCTGTATCTAAATGCATTCCGCAGCTCGTAATTGAAAACGCACGGCGCTGCGGCGGGCGTGATAATAATATGTCGCGAAGAATTGTGACCGCAATTTTCGACTAGCCGAACATCACCGCCGCCATCACCAGCTTCTTCCCGTTCCTTCTCGCGTATCACCGTATTTTTCGCTCGTCTTTTTGACTACACGTTCAACGGCGCGAGGGAGAAAGCAAAGGATATGACGTTTCCGCTGGACGCGAGCCTTAATGACATTGTTAACGTAATTCTCGCGCGGCGCGCACGAGCGGCCGCATAACTTAACGTCGAGCGTCAACGGGACGAATTATTTTGAAGGAGATACAGACGCACGGCTCACAGACGTGTCGTATATACGCACGTACGCGCCAGGTGTGTGTGTGTGTGTGTGTATGTGTAGGTGCAGAGCGAGCGTGGCGCGTCGCGGGGATAGAACCGCGATTTAATGGATTTTCTTGCCCGGCGCGAATAATTAAAGGATTCGCGTAGCGTTCGGCTGCCGGGGGGGAGGGGGGGGACGGAGGGGGAGGAGGAATAATCCGCGGCGAGTGGTCGCGGCCGAGTGTTTATACGAGCGCGACTACTCGGACGAAAAAAGAGGCGATGCCGGCGCACGCGCGAGACGCGCGTCGCGCATAAATTAATATTCACCGCAATCCGTCTGTGTAACGACGAGGATTTAGTAATGCGAGGCGTGTTTGCTAAAACCCTCGTGCGTAATTGGCGCGCGTCGAATAAATGCCGAATTTATTACGGTAGGATAATTAGCGCTATTCGATGTTTCCCGATCGCTGCGATAATAAAGTCGCGCGGCGGAAGCCGCGCGAGCTTATCGCTCGCCGATGCTGCGAGTGTCCGATGCTCTTTACGACGATACTCATCGTCCTTATTAAGATACTGACAGCCGTAATTGTTGTCATATTTTTTCCGTAATGAGTACTTACAGTTGTAATAAATCCGGTTTTTAATAGCCCTACACGCGCATTCTGCCTAGCCGCCACCGGTCTCCTGATTTACAGGCACGCTTAACTTTATCTCCCCTTCCGGGCGTGCTTTCGCTTCTCTCCTCTACATGTCGCTTTCGTAACGAATCCCCGTCTCGCCGAATGCATCGGTGAAGCGTCGGGCACCGTGTCGCAAGGGGCACCGTTCACCGTTCATTAACGACGCGGGATAATTGGATCGACTGACGGTAGATTGCGAGCTGACAGCAGCCTTGATAATCGGCTGAAACGAGTTAACGGTATTCCGAATATCCGAATCAAACGCGCTCCGTCTCTCTCTCTCTCTCTCTCTCTCTCTCTCTCTCTCTCTCTCTCTCGGTCGGCGCAGGGTGGGGAGGAGGTCTGCCCGAATTCCGGTGCCATCGTGGCCGCTCTGTGACCGGCGACGCAGCGCGGCGAGCTGGATGCTGCGGCGCGCGCTGGACCACGACAAAAAAGCTATCGCGCGGGTAGAGCGGCACGTCGGAAAGGGAGGCGGTGTGGCGTGTAATACGCGGTATTCGTGTATTATTATCCGCGCGTTCTTAGGGCGTCATCAGCTGGCAATAAAAAGGCGCTACGACCGGCCGCGACCGGCCGGCAGATTGGACACCGGACTTAAACGCAGCCGCCGTATAAGGCGATCGAGCGATTAACAGCTCGAAAACGTGGCGAGTGCGCGTATGTATATGGCTGCGGAGCGTGCGAAGACGAAGGGAGCTTGCGAGAGCGTCGATAAACCGTTCAAACGCCGTAACGAGACGCGGCTACGTCGCTCTTTCGCCCCGCAGAAATTCCAGGCGAGCTGGAATTGTCGAATGAATCGATACGCACTGCTCATCGTCCCGCTCATGCGACACGCGTTTCCTTCGCCGGCGATCCGGCGAGATCTGATTACGAGGATTGATCTCGGAGGATCGATCAGGCATTAACCAGGCCGGGGAGAGTAACGCGCGGGAAGAGCGGTAGCACGGCCGCTCTTCCAGCGGGAATGCGCGAAAAATAACGTTGCCAGGGAGACGAGTTCGAATCACGTCGATCATTGAAATCCCGTGACGTATGTCGGACGAGATAGGCATCGACGCGTCAATGTCGGCGCAGCAATTGGACCCGGTTCGCCTTCATCTCCTCGATCCCATCGGATGTTAATAGAGATTATCGACCTCCGTCCGGGAAGCTGCAGCTCGCGAGATTTACGAGGGACGCGTCGTTGGATCGTTGTCGGCGAGCCTAGCGCAAACGCGAACGCAAATAATACGCGCGTAATTGCGTTATTCGACAAATTTATACGATTGCAGCGGCGCGAATTCACGCGAGCGCGAGCGCGCGCTCGCGCTCGCGTGAATTCGCGCCGCTGCAATGTGTCATAGTTGTTTAGGAGAGCGGCGGACGAGAGGGAGACCGCCATTTATCACGTTGAAATTCCGCGCTGCCCCGCTGCTTCGGGCGTTATAAATTTCTACGCCGCGGCCTCATTCGCCAATTATTATTTCTCCGCCGATCTTAAAATTGCACGCCGTGACTGATGGACGAGCGCCCGTCGCAGCGATGGGCATTCGTATGGGCGCTCGGTATGTTCGTGAAAAATCTATCAACTAATAAATACGGCAGGACGCATCGCAAAATATCGCTAGCAATCGGATAGCCGTAATTCCATATCGAGATAACTCTAGCGTAACTGCAATTTAAAAATACAAATCCGGATGTATCATTGAAATGCGTTGTATATTTTTAAATTACACGAATAGAATATCCGTTCTAGTTTCGAGATAGATTCGCGGATGAATGCATGCGTGCATGTGCCCTCCACATGTACGCGCATATCGCAATGTCGATTGTATCTTTCATTCTTCCTGGGGAAACTAGCGTGCCCTTTCTAGCAACAAGCGAGAGATACCATTCGAGAGATACCTAATCGATCGCATCTCTCGACGTCGTCTAAGACGACGACCGGATGAATCAGATGACGCATCGGATTAAAGCGGACGGAGGCTGCTTCGGCGGAACGGCCTTTCGGCAAGCGCATATTAAATTTTTGATGGACGGCGACACGGGCGGGATGGACGTCCGCGCGCGGCGAGCGCGCGGAATGTGGAACAAATACCGGTTTCATGAAAAACCGATATCACCCCTCGCGTGCGGTATCATGCGAATTCCAAACGTCGCGACCGCCGCCAGCCAGCGCTTGTTGTTTCGCTCCACGTGGGTTATGCGGATAGAAAAATAGCAGGGAACAGCAACGCGAGTACGCTGCTCCGTCATGATCCGCCAGATTCCGATTTTAATGTCATCCCGTGACGCGGCTAAGCGTCTCATTATGACCCTGGATAACCCTGTCGCCTCGATTCTCGGTTCTCGTGGCTCGTCGTGGCGTGCTGCTTTATCCGGAAAAAGTCTCCATCTTTGATCGAGGTTACAAAATTTACGCTCGCTATTACGCTCGCTGGAATCGGATCGGTTAATCGAGGAATCTTCAAACCGTATCTCTTCCCTCTCCGTCACTCTCGCATCTCGCGCAGCGAGAGATCTTCGAGGTCCGCGTGCGGTCGCGACGCTCGCGAGATGAAACACCTGATGCGTGCATTCTAACGATTCTCTGGCAAATATCGACGCTTAATCAAGATCATATCTCATCGTATAGGAGCACGCTCGTGACTATCCATCATTAGCCGGCGAGGGAATCACGGCTCACCGGAATACACTAACGCATTAATATACATCGGCGAATATACGAATGGAGATAAGCAACTGATTGGATTACGTCACGCGTCATTGGTCACGTATTCGCGCGGGCAAGTGCGATGCGTCATTTTGACAGACACCGCGGGTATATCGTTTAACACCCCGATGAACGCGCCGCACCGCAGGACGAAGAGACGCCCTGCGAGAGACGGCGTGACGCGACGCGGAGCGTCGCTCTCCGCGCGCCGCGCGAGACGCGCGTCCCTCGATTAATGATTTCGCCTCCCGATGTAGCGGGCGATTCGAGGACGGCGAGATGACAAATCGACGTGACCGAAAGACGTACTCGAAAGATCCCGGCGCGACTAATCAGACGCGCTCGTCGGATTCACGTCTGCAATCGCGCGCGCACGGGCATACGATAAAATCGTACGAGAGATATCTTCTTCCGCTCGTTGGAAAAACGAGCGCGTGCACCGTTCGGAAAACTGTTTCGATCGCGTGAAAATCAGCGTCGCGAGCGATATTCTTAAGGATGTGTTGTTAACCGTGTGTTGTCTTTTTTTTTCGGAATGTTCTCGACGTAAACAGGCTTATGTCAATCAATTGAGCTTGCCAAAACAAAGATCGTTATCGCTCGGTAACATCAAGCGTCGAAAGATTAGTGTCTTCAGTGTCTTGCCAGAAGCAATGGTCGCGCGTTCGCTACTGAGTAGCGCGAGTACCCAGATATCGTAACTGTTAAGTCATTTGATACGATTAAAGAAGGTTGGTTTGTTTTGGTTTGTTTTCTAACGACTCTCATCTTTATACACTCTCTCGAATCGGCAATAAATAAATATGTAGAATATATTTCTATCCTGATGGAATTGTTAAGTATGATGGGTTTTCGACGCCTCGGATTGATGAAACAATAAGCAAAGAAAGTCTTTATTCATCTTCACAAGGATACAACGCAAAGACATCTCGATAGACTAAGGCTGACTCTACAGTTACTCGACCATCATCACTCGGCACTGTTACTCTTTTACTCTCCTGCCGCATCCTATGTCGTCGCCCTTTTTATATCCAAAAGTGATGCACATCTCAGAGTTGTCGGCCAATCGCTCTACATATTATCATTCGGTCTGGACGAATCACGTCAACGCGAGTGTCAACGATTTCTTGTCCTTTGTCTGGACGCACAACACACGCACGTGCGCGTCGGCTTCACCGGTTACAAGCTTTTGATAGATGCCGCTATAATCCCTTTCATCTATACTACAAATATATAAATGAATCATCGAAGACGCGTCAACGGATATCCTTCGCCGAGAAGGAACGAGAGCGGGAGGCCCTCGCGTTCTCGTTGATTGAATCATTTCAAGAAAAACATGCACGCCGCGTTCACAGAAGCTTGTCCGCGATGATGCAGGCGATATCTGCGAAACCTACGTTCGTCTCGCCCTCTGCTTGAACGTTGTTCCCGATCGAGGAGAAACGTCGCGCGAACAACCGTCCGTTGCAGGATTATCAAAGGGACGATCCCCTCATCGGAAAAGCGCATGTTTCGGGCGGCAAAGTCGGAAAGGGCGAGAGTCGCCACGCCGGGAGAGATAACGCCGGCGTCTCCTTTTGACGATGTCTGATTAGTTTGGAAACATCTCGTCGTCGCCGCCGCCGCCGACAGCAGCCGACGTCGCTCGTCGACCCACCCTCCCCGGCAGGGGGGTTGCTAGCGCGTCACTGATGAAGCCATCGCGCATTGTTGCACAGCCGGCAGAAGAGGCTCCCCGCGGTAACACATGTAAACGTGCCGTGTAGACGTGCTTGCAGGGTTATGTATCGGTTTGCCGCATCCACGTAAACGCGCACACGTTCACCTGGCCGGTACATGACGCGTGCGCGCGCCAAACATACAGAGTGTCCTTGGATCCGTGTTGACGCACACGTACGTGAAAAACGCGCCGTTGTTCGCCTCGCGAGCCTCGCGCCGCACCGTTATCGGCATGCCATGGAGGATATTGTCTACTTTTATTGCTAATAGGAGGCACGAACCCGCCGATGAACGCGAGGCGCATGAAAACCCCGGCAACGGCGAAAGGAATTTGCTATTCGCATTCGTGGTATTTGTCGGGGCAAAAATGTCGGATAATGTCAGCGTAAACGGAAATTTACGTTTCCCGACAGGCTTCGACGGTCGGAGAGAATCGGGTCCGCAAAAATGCGATTCCCCGGCGACACATGGACGCTGCGGACGATACATTATTTATCAAAGAAAGAAAGCCTCGCCCTCCGCGATGACGAGCGGATTTTCCAGCGGGCGTTATCGCCATTTACATGTTTCATCTAGAGAACGCACCCCGTTTACCGGGGTCACCCTGTACGACACACGCGCGAGGAAACCGAGACGAAACCGAGACGAGGCGCGGCGAGGAGATAAGAAGACCAGGGGGGGGGGGATCGGGGGATGCGAGATAGCGAGAGAGTGTCGGATAGTGGCCAGAAGGCGAACTCTGTGCGAAGGGTAGAATATCTACCCGCCGTGGTGTAACACGTGCAATCGCAGCTACGATGCTTGCAGCGACGACGAAGACGATATTCGCCGACCGGAGAGCGCGGACGACCACGCGACCGGAATGCGGCCTTTTACGCTTGCTCCTCTCTTTCCATCGACTTCCGTCAGCCCTTCCCTCCCTCCCGCCCTGTGAGCCATCCCTCGTCAAGAGCGGGTTCCGTAACGTAACGCCCGCTCTCGCGCACCCAACATCTTCTAACTTGGTCGTCGCGGCTATCGCATCGCTCCCCGTGTGTCGCGATGACGGGTAAAGTGGCGGCGACGCCGCCATCAGGCCGAGGGTGCAGCGGCGCAAGGGTAGATTATGCGGTACCGACGTTACAAGTTGTTTGTACGCGGATAAGAGGGGTCAGGCCCGGTGTCGTCCATTTTTCACAACTTTCCTCTCGGTATCTATTCCGCGGCCGTTAACTTCCGCGCCCGCTCGCTCCTCTCTATCCCCCTTGCTCTTCCAATCTCTCTCTCTCTCTCTCTCTCTCTCTCTCTCTCTCTCTCTCTCTCTCTCTCTTTCTCTCTCTTTCTCGCTCGCGCTCACCCTCTTGGTGGTGCGGATCTATTAGCAAGCGGCCGGGTTTACTGCGGTTCCACCGTCGCGTCCTCCCGCCCATGTATGCGGCTCTCGGAAAATCGTGGCTCGGGGATGATCGATATCTCGAGCGTGCGAGCGCGCCGAAAGCATCCGCCGTCCCATAATTCTCTGGGTCGGCTTCCGCTCGTTACTGCCCGCTGGAATTTTTGCGCGACAAAAACACGTCTCCTCCCGATAGCAGGCCAGCGTAAAGACGGAATGATCGTCGGGCGTCCGGTAATTATTCCGGATTATTCGGGATTCATTGGCGGATACCGGGTGCGCGCGGCCGGATTCCGCGGCGCCTTTCCACGCGCGGACGATGCAACTTTCGCCCTGTATGCCGACAGGGCGAACGGCAGGGCGAACTTTTGCCAGAGATGCGGAGGCGCGGATGATTATTCGGCGGCGGCGTTCGCAACTTGGTAGCAAAGTTCCGACGAAATTATTTCCCTGATAAAAGTTTCTCAAGGTGTCAGTGGAATCGGGGCCAATGTACAACCGGATATTACGTTTCTCAAAGGCCACGCGAAGCGGCACTTATATTCCGGGGGATGATAGAGGAAGTTTATGGCGCTTTGGGAAATGTAGATACGCGCGAGGCGTTGATAATATTCGCGCACGTGCTTGCACTCATACAGCGGCAACGCGGACGGAAAATATTTTCAGGATAAAACGACGAAATAAAGACGAGAGATTATAACGAGTCTCGAAAGGAGTACCGGAGGGAGAGCAGAGCGGGTCGCCTGCTACTATTTCCCTTTTAAAAATCAAACCGCGTGGGTTTGGAGAAAATTAGCTGCCGTCAAAGCGTGGAGAGGATCTCTCCACGAAATTATGAGACGAAGCGGCGAGGGAGAAGTTTATTCTGAATCATTTGCTGAAACGCCGGGGGTGGGAAGGTTAAGCGACTGCTTAAAGTCAATCCTTTACCACGTAATACTTTCTTAAGGAGAGCCGGAAGAGATATCATATTTAAGGGAAATCAGGATTTCGAATAGCGGAGCAAAAATAAATAAGCCGGGTATTAAGCAGCGACGTTCCGGGATCGCGGGATCTCGTTAAGTTCGCCGACGCGGACCTCTTCAGACGACAGGCAAATGAAATATTTTTCTCTCATTCCGCACTCTCAAGACGCTCAGCCCGCGCGCCAACTCCGGCGCAGCCGTAGCGGGCCGTATTCCGCGTAACGTATTCCGCATTATGCGCGCTATATAAATGCTGGGAGCGACCGTGGGGACATTCTCCCGCGGCGAATTGTTGCGGATGTAATTTCGCAATCCCGTCGCGTCGGGACTTAATTACGCTGTAGCGTAAGGGCTCGCCCTTACACAGTGGAATCGTTTCGTTGGAATCGTTCCGATAAAGCTGACGTAGCGCGGTGCGCGATCGCTGCTCCTTGAGTGACCAAGATGGACGTGACCACCACGGTTTCATCAAGGGACGTGCGAGTAACGACGAATAATCGTAAACACGAGAGACAACCACCAAGCAGTTGTCCAAAGAGAGAGAGAGACCGAAGACCGTTCCGTGCGGGAAGTAACGCGCACTCTCTTGTTTCGCGGCGAGGCGCGGCAGTCTTGTTCGGATCCCAACAACCCCGCGTGTAGTACAGGCTGCGGGGATATTCGAAATCTAGGGTGGCGACGGGCGATCGCGAACGGATCGCCGACACCGAGATTTATCTTCGTCGCGCGTGTTGTCAGGCCGGCGGTGTTCGCGGCGCTGGCGCGCGGTTCTCGCGGGACAAACAATCGGCGAAAATGCATAACGGACGAGCCGCCCATCGCCCGCGAGTTTTCGGGGATGAGGCAGGGAGGGGGGGGGGGGGGGGGGGAGCGAGCAACTTCGTTCCGGCGGGCAAAACGATAAACGCTGCTGCAGCCCGCGGTCGGCGTGGACCGAACGCGCGGCGACAATTTATGTGTATCCACGAATGGCCGCGCGCAACAATGCATAAGTACGTATCTGTATGCGCGCGTGTACACGCGATCCATTAATTTTCGTCCAAGCTGCTTCCTCGCCCGCGTCAGGCGCACCTATATCAGTGGTAGAAAAGTTGGTCGATTAAACCGGCAATAGCGCGCCGGTCCCTTCGCCGTATCCGAATCATCCATAATAAAGCAGCGGCGCTCCAGCTGCGACGTCACGCGTGGCTCGAAATAATTTAGGACACGCACGCGGGCGGTACTGTTGCTCCCGTCATGCCGTCATGACTCAGCCCTCATTAATAGATGCAACTGCGTTGCAAAGAGAAACGCCCGCCCAATTTCGCTCCATCTTTGCATTGTCGGGAGACGCTTAACGCGCGCGCGCGCGCGAATTGTCATTCGCCATCTCTCCCGTTATCGAGATATTTGCACTTACGACTTGCTTACGATCGTTTATCCGTTATCGCGCAGTCTGTGCATAATCCCGCGCATTGCGCGTAATGGCGGTTCCAACTTGGTTTGCGACTTCATAGGCCAGCAGATAGAGAGCATATTTTAATTAGTGCCCCATAAGCCTGGCGCTGTGTACGTAACGCATCGCATCGTATAAATCGGAAGGCAGACGCGAGCCGGGAAGGAGCAAGATAAGATACGATTTTCAATCAGGCGGCGCTTACGCACATATAATTAGATGCGCCAATAAAGTTTTCCAGCCCGGCTCTTGTGCGCGGTGCATTCATTAACGCATCGTTATCGCTCGCATCTCGTCCATTAGCGCGTTTCCGGTTGTGTCGGCCGTTGAAACAGTCATCGCTATAAGTCTGGCCGCGCGTAACAATAAATAAATATCGAGCGGAATTTCTGTCGCGTCCGCTCGGCCAACGCAACACGCCTCCTTCTCCGCTGGTAAATACATCTCCGTGAAGGATGGGGAAGGCGTTTCCAGAGATCTTGTTCCGTCCCGAATGCGCCGACACGGTTCTTCGTAAATATGCACCGCGACCGCGCGGACGCGATTCTCGCTCGCCTCCTCTTCGAGGAGGACGCGTTTGATCAATGCCCGTAGTCGCGAGAAACAGTTAGGCTCCTAACTCGCGTTCAGCCTCGCGCTCCCTTCTGTCGGCGCGTACGTAGGCTTCTGCACCAGAACGGAGATCGGATCCTTCAGATATAAGGTCTGACCCGCGGCTGCGATCGCGTACGAGTGTTAATATTTCTGTGTCGACTGCTCCTGCACGTAACAATATCATACGCTGCGGCGAGCGGAAGTCGTGTATCGCGGAAAGAGAATGCTCTCGCTACTCTCGGGACTCTCCATTGTACACGCGTGGATACGCGTTACGTTGCACGGCAACAGACACGATCTCTCGCGCGCAGCCTCCCCGCGCGGTCCTCCCCGCGCGGTCGCGATCCGAAGGTAATCCGCGTTTCGGATCTGCCGATCGGCGACAAAGGGCACGCGGCGAGAGGCGATCGAGGGCGATCTATTCATAACGCCGCGATCGCAATCGGGACGGCCCGCGCGAATCGGAGCCGCGATCGCGGAAGTAACGTCACGGGGATAACGTAACGCACGTCGCAGAGGTCGCCGGGACAGGACTGGTTCTGCTACGTGCGCTGATGGTGATGTTGCTACGCAGCTTGTTGAGTTGTTCACCATGGCGAGGAAGAAAATTATGAATTTTCCAAGTTTTAATTAAGCCTCTTAGATCTCGCTATTTATGCAAATCGGATCGCGGCGGAAGCCGTCTTCGAAATACTTGATATACCCACCTGAGGAAAAAGGGTTCCCCCGGTTCGCGGGACAGATTCGCGATATCCCTTCCTAGGAGAAGTGCACGTTGTCGTTGTCTTAATCCTCGACATTAGACAGTTTTATGGTCTCGCGCTATGGTCTCTCCGAGACCATAAAATTCCATTGCGGTAAGATCTGCCTCGGAATTAACCGAGATGACCATGGGAGATGACCACGGCCAGCCGTGGAGCTAAAACTGTAGTCTGCCTCTAGGTGGACCACACCGGCGCGCAACGTCGTGTACGTACACGCGGGAGATGCAAATGCGCCGATGCAATATCGGCATTTTTTCCCGGCTGGACTAATATCGCGCCTTTGGATACCACGGTGGCGGATATCATCCGGTCTCTCAGCCGCGGCGATCTACATGTTAGGAACCGGAGTACCGGTTCGAGTCGCTCTCGGCTCTGGACTCCGGGAGAACCGGTCGCCGTTCGGATGCTGCCGCTTCTTTTCGACGTTGGCGGCGCGACATTAATGATCGCCGATCGTGCTCTCGCCTTATTGCGGTCTTTACGGCGTTATCGTATCGGGAGCGTAGATTCGCGAACGAATGCGGAGCATTCGACGTAGGAGGAGCTCAGGCGATCGTTTACACGATTTCGCTGCGCGAGCTTTAATCGTTCTCGCGCGCTTACTTACCTTGCTTACCTTACAAGACGGAGTCGTCCTTTTGCGCATTCGACTGCAACTCGTTCCGCGTATTTCTTTTCTCACGCGCTGTGGGTTACTAACGATGTTATCTGCGCGGACATGATCATTGACGGGAAAGGAATGCTTATCCGCAATCAAATAGATTACGACCGTTTTATCGCGATATAAATTATTCCGGTGTTATGGGCGCGGATAATGCGCGCGCGCGCGCGCGCGCCGTTGTGCGATACGTTCGTAACAATCGTACGTAAAGGAGCCGATACCAGTTCGCGGCAAGATCTCTGCGCGTGCCAGCTCGGCTGTGACCTCTCGACTTGATGTCAAACCGCGCGCGAATCCACTGCGGGCGCATTCAGCGCCTCGCAGAGAGGATCCTTCTAGTTGGCGAGAGAATGCGCGCGATAACAGCATTTCGATCGGCGATCACAGCGATCCATGCTTTCCTCATCCACGTAGCGATGCATTAAGTGCATGATGCAGCGCGATCCGTTTGATCCAGCGGATCAAACGAGTCTCGTTTCGAGAGCCGCGAGGAAGCTCGTTCTGTTAGCCGAAGGTCACGCGCGGACATGGGTCATGGGCTAACGGGAGCTCGGGATTTAGGGTACATCGCGGCGATTTTTCATGCAAACGATAGCGCGGGCACGATTTCTTCGGCCGGCGCATCCGTCAACGTCGCGCCGTCGACTCGCAGAAATTTAAACCGCCCGGAGAAGCGGATGGCCAGCGTGCTTCGTTCACGATCGAGGGGTTGACTCACCACCACGCGGACAGGTCGGACATGTCGGTGAAAGAAGTCCGCCATTTATATGCACGTCGCACCGTGCGACATTGTGGACCGAAGGAACGATCGTTTCTTGCAGTTTACCGCCTTCGATCGGACTCTTCGTGGATGTAGCAATTTTCATCGCCATCCGCTCGCGTTCGAGATCGAACGCGTGACCGATGTCGCGCGCGAGATATCGCGAGGGTGAATTAAAAATCAACACTGCGACTTTGGAACACGCCGGCGCAGGCGTGTAAAGTCTATAGGCGCGTTTATACGCGAACGAAATGGAAATCCAGTTGTCGCTTCGATAATCACGATGGATTCGTTTGCAATTTTTATCGCTAAAGTCGACCGTCCAGGGCACAAGATTCTGGTCGATCTAATATTCGATCGATCTTTTCCAGCGGAATTTGTTTGTTTCGAACCGGATACCGCGGATTTGTTTCGATACACGAACGAGAGATATGCATCCTCTGTATCGTTGCGTCACATTGTTTTACAAAAACAATCACTGATAACCAGAAACGATAACATAAACATCGGTTCATCGGCCGCGATTTAATTAATCGCAATTCGAAGAAACAATCAAATATCCCGAGTATTATCGCCACGTGATAAAGTACGTTTGCCCATTGAAAAACGATATCACTTTCATTTTGCGAATCGGTGCAAAGCGATACTCGATATCAGCGTAGTTTATTATGTCCCGCTGAAACGTGAATAATTCGTCCCTCCACGCGAGATAATTGTGTCGAAATAATGAAATCTCGATCCGTCCGTCCCATTTCACGGCTACCGTGAAACATTTTCACCGCCCACGCAATAATGGCTACTCAAATGTCACGGAACGCGCGATTTAGCGTTCAGGCCGCGGGAGGGGGAGATAGCGTGCTCGGCTATCTGCTGGTTATGGCGCGTTACGACGGCGCGCAATTAAAAGTTGCGAGTACGCTCGCAACGGGCTGTCCCGTGCGTTTCGCAATTTCGTGTCTGAAAAACAAGACATCCGCGGCGAGCGCACGCGGGAGCGCGGCGCGCTCGCGTCCCTCTGACCCTCGAGACGAGGGCCGCGCGACCGCTCTTTCCGGGCAGCTTTAATTTCGTTTCAACGAGCGAGGAATGTCGGCTTGAGACTGAGAAAAAACGCCGGACGGCGTTGGAAAAAGTGGAGGGAAAAATGCCGGAATCGAGGGCTCTCTCTCTCTCTCTCTCTCTCTCTCTCTCTCTCTCTCTCTCTCTCTGTCTCTCTTTCTCTTTATCTCTATCTACCCATCCATCTCTTTCTTTCCCGCTTTCGTCCTCGGCGGTTTCGTTACTCGCGTCACCGCGACAGCGGTGGTGACTCTGAGGGTCGAATTAGATTACCACCGACTCGATTAAACCACCGTCGTCCGAGAAGCCGCGCGGGATAATCTCGGACGTTGCATTCCCAGTGTTCGCGTTCAGAGGGACGCTTCCGGCGTCCGGCGGGGAGGCCGCTGACGCCGTGCATTAAAATGTACGTCAGCGATGTCGAATTAAGCGAGACTTTTTTTGACGTATTAAACGCTTTTATACGTGGGACACGTGGGGCACATCGTGGGGCATTTGCTTTCCGCTGTCACGAGATTTTTCTGTCTTTCCCTTTTTTTTATCGAAGAAACGATTTGCAGCGTACTCTCCGCGCGCGTTCGCTCGCCGCATTCGGCGCGCTATAATTCGGCGATTTAGCCATCGATCGGCCAATGCGATCGTCCGCGCACGATTCGATCTGCACGTACGGACGGTGCCGCGTTGCAATCGTTGCAGGTTCCACTTACCGTCGCGATAAAATATATCGATAGCCCCTGGATACACCAATTTCTCGTATCGCTCCTATCGCTCGTATCGCCGGAATGCACTACGCGCTGCACTGCCGGCAGAAGAAATCCCGTGAAATAAGCCCCGGCGATCGCGGCCGTTCTGATCCGTCCGGCTCGCGCGCGATGTATCGATATCGCGATATCGCTATTGCACGCGAGTGCTCCGCTGCACCGGCGAGTCCTGAATCTCTCTAAATACTCCCGGTTTCCCGCCAGGACTCCCCTGCGCGCGCGCGTTATATCGCGGGGAATCGCGAGTACGCGGCGCGCGATACGCTGCAGAGAAATCCCGTGAAATAGGAGCGCGCGGCGGCGGTCGCGCGCGACGCAACGTGTCGCACCGGCCGTAACCGTTAATAGAATGCGCTAATTCACTTCCTAATCTCGGCGCCGAGCGTATTTACGCGTAATGGCGCAAAATACACTCGCTCGTCGCGACATTACCTGCGCGGGCGTGGCGATACGCTCGCTCGCTCGCAGGTCGCTGATGCAAGGGGGCGCGGAGAGGGGGGGGGCGGCGGCGGCGGCGGCASCGGGGGGRGGRGGGRGGGGGCTATTTGGAGGTATCTGCGGGAATATTAATTTGCGCCGGCGTTATGCCGCCGTCGCGGCAAATAACCCCGCAGGCGAACATCAGGCACGTAACGCTACGTATATCCAGGGAGGCGAGCGCGTGCGGGCACGTCGCGATTCGATTAATCCCACCGCGATAAAGAAGACTTTGCGGAAACGCCACGTAACTTTCGGTCGGACGGCAGGCAACTTTTTCCGCGGTGATATACGGCGCGCGGGATCCGCGCGCGACGCTCGTTTAGCAGCGACCGCGCGAGCGAGCGCGATATTTCCCCATCTCGCGAGATATTTGCAAAATGCTGCTTTAAATTACGTAATACACTGCGCGAAATTTCCCTGTCCGCGCCATTTCTGCGCAGTTAATCGCGCAGTTGGTCCACGACGACAAAGAAGCACGCCTGCGATTACATCCGATCGATGGCACGTTAATTTCGAATCAATCAGCACGAGATCAATGATCGTAACGGACGAATGGTAATGGTGAAAGATGTTAGAAAGTCGAGTTGCGGCCACAAATTCGTTCATTCTGCAGATATTACGGGCACTATCGTCTGTTAGAGCGGACGTTTTTGATACCCAGGCTGCTTTCAATCGAATCAATGGGATATCCAGCATGAAATTTTCATTTATTAAGTTAATTATGTCGGTAACGGACGAGAGGGTGGTAAAAACAAAAAATGGGGAAAGAGAGAATCCAGCGGTGTATCGCGCGGCTCGGATCGACGATTAATCGTGGAAGCGATGATAAATCCCGGTCGTTTCACCGCGATCGATCCATAATGGCTCTCGGACGCGAGAGAGTTTCGCTCGCTCGCTCGCTCGCTCGCGAAACGTCTGTACAACGGAGGTTTCGATTTAAATCGCACGCTAATTGAATACCGAACGCACGGGACCGTGCGCGTTTCTATTTAATGGAACGATAATGGTCGTCCGTGGGATTCGCAAGTATGAACTTTTTCGCGTATCAATTCGCCGCGCCGTGAGCTAAGTTCGCTTTCGCGTCGCGTCTCTGGACCCGGAATCGTCACGGGCTCGACCAAAGGGGAGAGGGGAAAGTTTCGACGGAGGCGGTCGACGACCTGGACAGACGGGCAAGAAAGGTTGATTAATACCCGGGGTATTGTTTTATGGAAATTTCTCGGGCCGTCAGGGCGCTTTTTATCTTTCTGGCTCTCCGCCTGCCCCGCCGCCCTCGTAATCCATTATAGGGGGAGGGGAAGGGAGGACGCTGAGAGCCTGTCGTATTGTCATGCTAAGACACTGATTTTCCTTTCTTTCATTATCAGTCCTGCTTCGGGGAGGTGAGGGAGGGATAAGAGGGAGGGAGGGTTGGGAGGGAGATCTGCGAAGAAACGCGAGAGCTTGGTAGAAGGATGTTCGCTGGATCGCCCGGGAAGTCGGCGGCACGAATTGGACACGTCCGTGAAGATCGCGGGAAAATTCCCGCGAAGGAGAGGGGGGGGGGCGAGGAGCGCGTGGTTTCGTTGACGAGAGGACGAGACGTGGAAAGGGAAGAAGCGATGATCAAAATTGACGGCGCCGTGAATTATATGTAAAACCCACCAAATTTGCGGTCGTGCTTGTTCTCCATGGTACATGCACGTATGTAAAAGAGGGAGAGAGAGAGAGAGAGAAAATAGTAAGCGTATAGAAAAGAGAAAAAGAGTATAGAATAGGACGCAAAGCGCAGGAACGATGCGGTATAAGCAAGAAAATGGGCTATTAGGAGATAGTAATCGCGCAAGTCGGCTCCCCTTTTGTCGTCGCCCATATTTTCACTCGATCTACCGGCGTACGGAGTGTTTCCATGTGGAATGCTCTTCTCGTGGTTATGGACTTCTTCTGGAGTCGCCACAGACGGGTTGGTGAACTCGCGCATCGGATTACCGGCCCGCCAACCCGCCGTGATGTTAATTGCGCTCGCGCAATTGGGCAAAATGTCGCATCGCGTTTGCGCTCATTTTCGATCCCCATTTCCAATTCCCATTTCCAATTTGCAAGGGCGTGTTACGCGCGCGATATATCTGCGATCGCGATATATCGTCGAATCGGTAATGGGCGCGGGATTCCCGCACGGGAACGCACGTGGGAACCGTGCGTGTCTGCTTCGGCTTTGCTCTTTTTTCATTGTCGCGCGTTATACCGGAAGTCGCGAGAGACTCGCTGGCGAAATGCGGGCAGGAATGCGCGAGCAGCTAAACGGGCGAGGCTGATTCCGCAACGCTGCGCGTGTATCGCGCGCTTGGACGAGGTCCTTCTTGGAAAACTGTCGCCGTGATAAGCCGTCGCGGCGAACGGTTGACCTGCCACGGATCGCTGGAAATCCGTGACGCCATTAGGCACGCGAGCGATAAATCGCGGCAGCCGACGCGAGTCCGATAGAACTCGTCGTGTCGGTCGACCGCGACGAGCGGATTCAGCAACCTTGGCTGATCTTGGGGAGAAACGCGGCCCGACGACCAAACCGGCATGACCGTACGACCTGTATCCCTGTGCATGATCTTGTCGGTCTAATGATACACGTGGCCTGATTAATCGCGACGCGAATCGACGAGAAATGAACACGAGATACACGAAGGATGCTTTAATCGCGTAGCTGTTTGTGGAACAGCGCGAGCGAGCGGCGCATTCGAGGAAAGTCTAGAGGCGATCGGCTTCGTCTCGATGCGAAGAGGGAAGCATCTCGCTAACGAGAGAGCCAAGAGGAACGGGATTCGTCATCGCTGAATTATCATTTCCGTGGAACGAGCGAGGTTGACTTCACCGCGGTGAAGTCACGCGGCGATTTCGGCGCTTCTCTTGAACGTGAACCTGAGGTGTAGGCAGCGATCGGAACGCGTGACGAGTTCGTTGACCTTCTCTCGAAATCCGAGAAACCAGAGTACCTTCGACCACCGAAGAATGTCGGAACACCGAGCATTGTACAAGCGGCTCGGTATTGCGCAACGCTCTCAAAGGCGGAAGAACCGCGCGCGTCTCACGCGTCTCGTTAATTTATGTGACTCTAGTCGAGAAGCGCCGATCATCACCGGAGCAGATGGACTCGTGAATTCTCGGGAACCTCGTCTGTTAATCGATAGCCGGGGGAACCGTAGGCAATGTAATTGGCATCGTTCGCGCCTAATTAAATCGCCGTTACCGTCTAACGAGATTTCGAAAACGCCGTTAAATCGGAAACGAACGCGCTCGATCTCCGCGATTGACGCGCGTACGCACACCGCCGGAATCGTTCCCGAGAAACTCGAGATGGAGACAGAAAGAGAGAGAGAGAGAGAGAGAGAGAGAGAGGAAAGGAGAGACATCTCAATCGTTAATTTAATAATGTCCGATGCGATGCGATAAGTGTCGAGACGGCGATTGAATTAGATACGCTGTATACGCGCGGGAGCGCGCGTGTGCAAGTAACGCGAAACTGGTTGGTTGGCCGCGTATAATAGAGATGGATACTCGCGAGTTTCCCAGCGGATATTATATTTTCTCGGACGCCAGAGAGCACACAACGCGGGCTAACAGCGCGCCTCGTAATTTCGTCCGGCACGGCGCCGGGCGTTCGCACGCTCGTGCGTGTCGGTTTCTACGAGCGCGATCGGCGGCCTGAGTAATTTCCATTGCTGTTAAGTCGGCGATATATCATCCGCGAAAGTTTTATGGTAACCGCACGATGACAGATTGCCGATTGTGCCGACACGCGTTTACTTTCACGCGGAGCACTATTACTTTCGCGGACTCGAGCGAGAGGCGACTTCCGCGATTCACTCGTGTGCGGAATTATCACGATTTTACGCGATCTCTTGGTTGCTTCGATCGCTCATGACTCTTTAGCCGTTAACGCGTCTATCTTAATAATTCATTTTAATTCTGCAATGGAAATTTCATTCAAGTTAATGGCCCGTCCGCGATATATTTTCGAGTTAAATGAATTCCATTCCGTACAGTCGTCCTTTATAATGTGGTTGCGTAACGCAGAGAGAGAGAGAGAGAGAGAGAGAGAGAGAGAGAGAGAGAGAGAGAAGTCACGTGGAATCCCAACGAGAAAAACTATGGGACCTGTATGGGATAAAGTTGCTTGAAACGGATAGATTGCCGGACCGAAACACGCGTTACGTTTTTCTCCGTGAGTCGGCCGTGTATTCATAACACGTTGTTAGCAGTGCTCTCCCTCGCGCGTACGGCGCACCACGCGCCGTACGATCCTTCCTCAGAGCCAATTATACCGTTTACCCGAGAAAACGATAAAAAGATGCTGTTAGATGCTGTAGGACCCAGCACCATCTGCGAGAACGGCTCGGCCGTCACGCCGATGTTCCACACGTTCGGTCTCTCGCGGGGATACCCTGCTTTGGAGCAAAAACGCGGTATCACGTTTTGTACATGCGGAATTAAATTTAACGTCGGCGAAGGAAAAAAGTGGGGCATGGAAAGGAGAGGATCTTTAACGATCGTCACGTCGCGAGTGATAATACCAAGGCGATCGGCGACAATAGGTCGCGGTCAATCCTGCGCGAAGGGAGCTCTTCCGCGTGGTGCACGTCTTCGCCGCTATTCGGCGAGAGAAATGAACCATCGATCTCGCGGTCAGAGTTCACGCTGCTCGTCGCGTTCTTTCATGCACGGCTGAAAATCTGCCAAAGATCCGCCGCTCGATTAACTGCCGCGAATATATCGCGGCTTACGCCATGTCCGCGTAATTAGCCGGTCTCGCTGCGCGACCGGCGCTAATGAAGGATGCGCACGGATGTACGCATGGTGCGTGTACGCGTCCACACGACTACCAAGTATCCGCGGATGACTAATCTCCGCTGATGCCTCGTTGAGGCCGATCGTTACGTGGCTCGGCCACGTAACGACACTCGCGAATGCCTGCCTTCCTCGCGTCTTCCCTAACGAAGAGGAGAACGTCGAAGGGCCGATGGTGGGCCCGGGGATAGAACGCCGAACGAAGAGGGATCTCTGCTCGCACGCACACCCCTGGGAAACGCTTAACCCCGCGCGATCGCATGATACAACTAATCGCGTCCGCATGCCGGTAGAATCGATGAAGCAACGACGATGATCGACGATCGATCGTCAGCCCTTAATCACCGTCGGTGAATCACGAGAGTGACGCTGATCGTTGCGAAATCCGTCTACCGACTAGACGTTCCTCCCCCTTGTCCCGTTGCTCTCTCACGCTTCCTCCTGTTTCACGATGGAAAGTTCGCGGCGGGGTCAACGAGCGAGATAAATCTGCCGCGGAGACATTGATAATCATTTTCTGCAGCTTATCTGCGCGGAGTCCTCTCTCTTCCGCCGTCATAAAATGTCGATTACGATAACGACATTCGTATGTGCCGCTCTTTTCGCTGGCCGTCTCCCGAGGGGAACGGAGACGGGGCAGCACGATAGATGACGAGAACCGGCGTCGCTCGATCGGCGTAATGCCGGCGTTGTAAGCAATCCGGCAGACATCGCTGGCGATACTGCAGGTGCATCTCTCTCACGATGACTCATCAGACGTATCTCTTATCGTTTCGATAGAGATACAATGAAAGAGAGCGAGGACCAACGAAACGCGCTATCTCTCGCCGACTCGGCTGTTGTTCGGATGCTGCGGAGCGGTAACGAAAGCTACGCGCGCGGATTTCTCACGGCAGACGCAATCATCGTTACGGATAAGGTACCGGGCTGCATGTCGCGCATTTACGTGCGCGATAGTGCACTTATCGGAAGGGGAGGAAGAGCGTGGAAGACCGGCGAGCTGATACGAGAACGAGGCGTTGTCGCCGTCGACGTCGCCGCCGGGGAGAGTTCAAGGATTTCGTTAAAGCGAAGGCGCCGCGCCACAAGCGGGAGATGAAACGGGAGATGAAAGTGACGATCCCGGCTTCGCGCGCATCTTGCCAACTACGAATAGCGGTGCGTGACGAAGATCACTGCGTCAGAAGAATCACCTTGATCGAGAACACCGAGAAGACGGAAGAGAGGCAGCGGACACGCTGGCTGAATGAGACCCGTGACTCGGAATTGTTATAAATCATCGCGGACACTGACCGCTGCTCTGTTCGTTACCGCCAAGCGTATGGGAAAATAATTTATTATTACGGGCGATGAAAGGGAGTAGAAAAAAGAGAAAGAGAGAAAGAGAGAGAGAGAGAGAGGGAGAGAGAGAGGAAGGAAGGAAGAGTCGCTTTCGCAGCATGCCGCGCCGCGACTCACGCGGCGCGCATTTGCAGAAATACAATCTCGCGATGGATTATTTCAAGCGGGTCCAACGACCTTGCCTCTCCCGAGGAACCTTGCTGATGGATAACGTTCGCGTTGCCGCGAGAAGTGAGAAAGGAAGAGAGGGAGTGGGAGAGAGAGAGAGACGGCAGAGTAACGGTTGAGGCGTTTCGCGGAGGCGCAATCGCTAATCCGCGCGATACCTGATTCAAGTGGCGGACACACCGGCTTTCAGGGCGGATAATCAGGATGCAATTAGATGGCTGATTCTCCCAGACCACTCTCGGGATGCAGGAGCAACGCGCCGGAGATTTAGACGTAACGCACAACGCGGCGGCATAACCAGTACGAGTATCTGGTAAGGCGTCTTATCAGCGAGGTCGAAATGGTCATTAAAATGCTAAGAGGCAGCGATACGCGACTCGCGCGATATTTCACGCGCTATCTGATCGATGTCGCGAGATACCGAGCGTATCTTAATAACGGTATTTATCCCCGCCTTAAATATCGAGCACCACTTGATAACTTAATAGTTGACCGTGATCGGAATCGGTTTCCCAGCGGCCCTCGCTTCTCCATTACGGGCGAATACGCGCTACATACTTTTTCATCGAGCTAGATCGTCAAGTCCGGGAAATATCCGTTACGAAATATCGGCAGCGCGCGAGCGCCTGCTTAATCAGGCGCGAGTGAGAGAAAAGCACGCGAGATAGCTTCGAGATCGGGATTTCTCGCCCGACGTATCCGAACTGGGTTAAGTCCGTGAAAGCTTCCTCGGCCCAAGGGCAAGGGAAGAAATCGCGATTCAAGACAGCGTGAACAAACAGGAATGTCGCCCCGCTATCTCCGACAGCGACGCCGCTAACGCGAGATTCCACGGAGCTGCTGAAATCGCGAGCGTTCGCCCCACGCCCTCCGCCCACAGCGGCCTCGGGTTGTCAAGGGTTGCGATCGGGGACGTTGCGGGGAACGCGGGGGGCCTGTTTGGCGAGGGCGGAGGGCAGCGGAGAGAGAGAGAGAGAGAGAGAGAGGGAGAGGGAGTCGCGTTCTCCGCTTCCGCGGTGTGTCAGGCGAGGAGGCACCGTTCGCGTTTATCAAACGACATCGAACGAGCCAATTTAACCGACAGTCATTTACACGAGGGGAAGGTGGGAGGGGGGATGGGTGGGGATTAATAAACGATGGCTCTGGGAGAGGCAAGGATGGGATCTTCGTAGCGGCGGTGCATCGCGTGGAATTCGTCGAATCCGTGAAATCGACGTGAAATCGATTTGAGACAGTCGCGCGTGCAGCGTCGCGGAAATTGATTAATCAATTTAAACAAGCTCGATCGTAAGGGTCGCAAGGTTCGCGTTTTGCCGCGTTTCGTTACATTGTTTCGTGCGTTGTTATTATCGGACGAGCGAAATATTGTCTCGTGCGGACGGCACGTGCTCGCGGATCGCGAGTTTTAAAGTCACTTGTTAAACGTCGTCGCGGTGCGACGAGCGTTAGCTCGCGCGGAGATAGATATTATGTAAACGGCGGGGAGATGTGCATTACATCTGGCCATTGTTGGCAAATTTGCGAGTCAGCTAACATGTACATTGTTCCTCATCTCTCTCTCCTCGCACGTCCATTATACAACCAGAATACAAACAGATTCACGTTCTAGCCGGTGTACATCGCGTGTGTATATCGTACGACCGTAACGCGCATACGGACGGTTATCCGATATAAATCATGCGGCCTTTAGCCGCAACGTAGTTGGCTGCGAAAAAAGCGACGCGCTTTCCGAAATGCGGATTGCCGAACAAACGCTGGCAAAGAGCGTTTCTGCCGACTATCCGACTAAGCGATCGCAAGCCTTTGAAGAAGCGATTAGCGCAGCAACCGCGCGAACTAACATCGGGGGATCGTATTGTTAACGATCGTCAACGATCATCGCGCGTGTTTAATCTTTAATTCCGTTGAAGGATCAGGACGACGCGTGTCGTCCTTCTCACGCGTCTCACGACTGATGTAAAGCCCGATAACGACGGCGGCAAGCTGCACGTGAATGTTACACATTCGCGCGGAGATAAGGATCGAGTACTGTAATGCCGAGGTGCAGAAATAACGCTCTCGATTACAGGGCAGAAGCACGAAACGCGGGAACAGCCGAGCGGCGAGATGCGGATTACGATTACGTCGTTCGCAATTAAAGCAGCTGATTATCGGCGAAGCGTCGTCGGCGATTTCCGATGAAAGCTTTAACGCAACCTCGCGCATAACATTCGCCGATAACGACGACGTTTGCCGATCGCCGCGACCGTTACCGCTCATCCTCGGGAACACGCGAGTCGTAGAAAAGCTTTTAAGGAGACCCTCGAGGCATCGTAGGCGTTGGGGATCGATTCCCTTGGAAGAGTCAGTCAACCGCCGCTTAACTAAGGTACAGCACGAGCGGCACGACCGAGCGGTTTGGTAAATCGAGCGTAGTTCTGAACTTATGTTCTGCACGATCGGGAAAGTAGCTGCCGTTGTCGACGCGGTCGTCTCCGTCTTCTCTGTCGTCAAGATTTACGCCGGACGATCCGGCAGCTTTCGTCGCGGTTATCGATCGCACGCGGAGTGAGTTAATTACTACCGGATCTGCCCCTGAAGCCACCCCGAAACTCTCCGATCGAAACTCTGCGATGCGAATTCATTTCGTCGCGATTCACGCGAGCATCGTTAATTAGCATCCCACGGTGGGTAGCGTGACCCACGGAGCGGCGCACAATGGTTTGATACGCAGGGCGGGCGTCGAAAGAAATATGACGTTATGTCATATGAAACTCGGCTGGCAGCGCAGATCACACGGGGGATCGCGTCAAAGTGCATTTCCCGCCGATTTATCATCGATCAGCGCGCGTCTCTCTCGAGCGATGCGCGCAAAGTGAGGCCGCGCAACCGCGCGCAACTGCGCCAAGGCGACGAGCACGGAAGGCAACGGTAATGACAATCAGAGAGCGGTAGTTGCATTATACGTGCGTAACCGCCGATTCACCGCTGCGCTCGCAGATGTCCCACGACCTTGCGCGAACGTTAGCCGCGTGCGCATGCGTGCGTGCGTAAGCATGTGTCAGTTCCGCCAGATGCACGTATCATTTAACGGAAGGGGGATTTAGCGGGAGGCTGCGTCTCGTTCGATCGATCGCTCGCGCTCGACGGGATCCGAGACTGGAGCTGAGACGAGGGCTAAGATTCCAGTAAAATGGAATCCCTTTTCGCGCCTTCATCTCCCTCGCGCCGCGCCTCGCGGATAATGCTCGTCGCTTGAATGAGGTATTCGATAACGCGCGCGCCATTCGGAAGTAGCGCCAGTAGTAGAAGTGCGCCCAAGTGCAACGAGCGTGGCATTTTCCGCGCGTTCTTCAGCGCGCGAGTATGCGGATACTAGCACGCGCCCGGAGGATAGATGTCACCACAAGCGTACGTTTCGAATAGCGGATTGAAAGCCGTGTCGAGCGAGTCGACCGATTCGCATCCCCCACGAGAGACAGATCCGGAAGAAAGAGGGCAGAATGAAGAGAGAAGTGTTATGAGAAGCCAGCAGCATCGCCGACGCGTCAGTCTTTTATGCAAATAGACGGTCGCAAGCGAGTACGGAGGCCCGAGTTTGCGGATCGAAATGCGCAGGTTCCGCTTCGAGCTCGCGACGAAATCTTTCATCGCGATTGAACGAGTCGCATTCCTCGTCCCTCTTCGCATTCCTTGCGCAGGTGAAAGAGAAAGAACGGAAGGAGAGGAAAAGAGAGAAAGCTAGAAACCGACACGGCGCGAAAGCGCTAAGGACGCGAATCGACGGAGGAAAGGGCAGAAATGAATACGAGAAAATACGTCCTGCTTGATACGTCCTCAAACGTGTCACGCGCGACACGTCGTCGCGACAATCGTCGTCCGGCGTGGAAGAAGCGGTGAACCGTGGCGCGGAATCTAGAGCGCGGGCCACATTCGCGTAAACGCCGACACCAAAGTTTAATTATCTCCTCCCCTCCCGCCCGAAATTCAGCCGACTCTGCCTTCTGCGGGAGACACTCGCTGGTCACTCACCGCCGGTGTCCCGGCGGGGACCGGACGATGCGGCAGATCAGCGGTGATCAGATAGCCGGCAGGACAAAGGGACGTGAGGAGAGAGAACGTGGTCATGTAGAGATGCGTCATCTCCTTAAGTCGCTCGTCCGCGAAGCGACGAGCCTCCATGCTCATGGGGTCCATCCTCGTGCGATTCGCTTCTCTCTCGTTTGATCTTTCCACTGCCTCCACCGAGCATTCGCGCGTCTAGCAGCGGCGCGAGCGCGCGCCGTGGCAGCTCACCCGTTTCACCGCACCGTTTCCCCTGCCCTCCGCTGTGTCCTCGTCGTCCGTTCCATCTTGCTCTCTCCCGCTCTCTCTCTCTCTCTCTCTCTCTCTCTCTCTCTCTCTCTCTCTCTCTCWCTCTCTCTCTCTCACTCTTTCTCTCTCTCTTCCTTTCTTTCTCTCCCTGCCCGTCTCCGTTTTCTCCGTGTTCCATCTAATTCTCGTTGCCGTTCCGCCCGCGCGCCCCACCGTCTCGCTCCCGTCGACGGTTGCTGCCGGTGCGGCGTTATGGATGGTAGTGGGTACCCACTTAGAGCCGCAGCAGAGCGCAGCCACGCATAAACCAGTTTCCTGGTTATCCGACTCCTCGCGTTTTCCTGCATAGCGCGTCGAACCCGCACACGGAACGTACCATTAACGGAGGCCGCCCCGGCTCGATTCCGCGGGACTCGC
The DNA here is from genome assembly GCA_020341155.1 of Eciton burchellii. NCBI lineage: Eukaryota > Metazoa > Arthropoda > Insecta > Hymenoptera > Formicidae > Eciton > Eciton burchellii. The sequence goes on from JAHMML010000023.1 coordinate 1,255,343, forward strand.
CGCGCCGCCGCGATCGACGATCGCCGGTTGCTCGAGCCGGCGCTGCTTGATGCGGCGTGGCAGCGTTCAAAGGTATACCTGGCCGGTATCGCTTTAGAGCGGACGTGTGCGAGGTCTCGTCGCCGGGCATCGAATAATTACGTAACGAGTCCTCTCGAACGACCACGCGTACGTGCGTCGCGCGACAATCGCGCCAGAGAGAGAGAGAGAGAGAGAGAGAGAGAGAGAGAGAGAGAGAGAGAGAGAGAGAGAGAGAGACGTTATCCGTCCGTCTGGTATGCGCCAGCACGCGAATACGCGCGCGACGATTCAGAGATCGCCGGCGAAATTTTCGCTAGCGGAATCGCCGATCGACGCGCCCATGCCACATTGGAATGGATTCAGCCTCCGGAGGCTCCGGAGCCTCCGGGCTGAGAGCACATCGATCGGAGAGATATTATCGAATCGATGGGCGAGCGTTTGCCGATGCATTCCAATAATTTAATCTAGCCGAAGTGCTGGGTACACGGAAACGGGATTCGGGAGGAAGAGGAAGCGGGACGGCGAGCGGTAGACGGAGGAAATTTCAGCATGTTTCAATTGGAGCGTTATTTCACCTAAGATTCACCTGCCACGTCCGTTCGGCACGGTCCCGAGCTAGCGCGCGGGACGCGCCGATTAGAGACTTATAACTCGAGCCGGCGCGAGTGAAGGGACGCGATAAAGCGCTGCGAATTAAATCACTCGTTGACTCTGCTGCAGAGCGCCGCTCTGTGAGACGCGGGCACCGTCTATAAATCTAAAGGGCACCGCCTAAAGGCACCTGCGTCTCGTAGGTATCAAGAGCATATGCCGATAACGCCACATCTCTCTCTCTCTCTCTCTCTCTCTCTCTCTCTCTCTCTCTCTCTCTCTTGTCGTCGTAGTCCGCCGCATGGCTTGGCGAGGATCCGCTTGACCGAGAACGGGTGTATCGAGAACGGCTCTACACGCCGTTACGCGCCGCGATAAGTCCGCGGCGCGTCCGCGAATGTCGACGCGTCGGGATTCACCGCGCGCTAACGTAACCCCGTGGCACGTTTGGCGGGTCACGGCGAGGCCAGGAAGGAAAGCGTATTGCGATCGGCCGGCAGCCGGGTTCTCACGCGACGCGTTCCCCGGAAAGCGGACGGAGAAAATGCGGCGAGATCGGGATCGAGCGGCTATAATCGAGCAGCGTCCTCAGTAACGCCCGGCGCAACGGAAAGCCAACGGGTATAACTACCGGTTAGCCGATCAATTTCCATACGGATCGGTCCTATCCGGAGCGGTTGATACAAGTTAATGCATCATCGGGCATGGTACGGGCTGCGCGTGAGACAGTACGCGCACGGTTCATGTTATTGCCGTCTAGTAGTGCTGCTGGTAATTATCTTATCGCGCGGCGTGATCGTTCCGCTCGCGTGTATCGCCGACGCGCTACGGTATCTTTATTAGTAATAACTAACGTGCACGTTAATAACCCGCGGACCATTCCGCGCGGCCGCGGACGCGCGCTTAATCGCCGCGCCGGTACCGATGATCGATCGTTTCCTCGGATCCCGCGGGAACCTGACGAACCTCCCGCTAGATCATCCCGTCCCGGGCGCTCGGTGATCTCTCGGGCGCGATGCCGATCCTGCCGGGTAAAACGGGATCGCCGCGACGCGAGCGTACCGAGACTTGCCCTGTACCCCGTTTTGTATATATATTACACACACATACGCGCACACGTACGCACACACGGTCGCCGAATTATAGGGCGAGCCAAGAGTCCCTTCCTCGGGAACGACGGAAATCGTCGGCTCGGTCACGGTGCTCAAGGGCGAACGGCAGCCGCTCGTAAATCGTCGAACGCCGTGATGGCGAGAGAAACGGTCGTTTCCATGCGAAATTCCGCGAGATAGCCGATTGCGATTGAACCCGATGGGACATTCAGGAACCGTTACTCCGCCATGGTGACGCGATGCCACGGGCACCTGGTACGATGCCCGTTCCCCCCTCCTCCCCCTCCCCCTCCCCCTCCCGGAGGGTCCCCTTCTCCTGGCCGCTCGTTCTTTCACTCGTTCTTTCCGTCTCTTTCTGCCGCGTTTCGCGAAGCGAAAAGGAGGCGCTTGTCCGCGCGAGCGCGGATCGAGCGTTTCCGCGCGGAGACACCGACCAGGCTCGACTCTCCTCGGGTCGCGCTGTTCACACGTGAACATTCAATTTTGCTTTCTTTCAGGCAACTCCACTTCTCCTCCTCCTCCTATCGGCCCCTCTTTCACCTGGTTCGTCGGCGGTGCCCTTGTCGCGGCGACCTTTCCTCCCCTCGGGCGTATAGCTCGCCCGTACGCTCTCGCGCGCGACATAATTACCATTTCGGTCGACACGCATCGTCGATTTATCCCGCGAAAATTCATTCCAACGTTTGCAACATAGAGTACCGACTAATGACAGAGAGCGAACGGGCCCGCGTCCGTTTATTCCGCGTTGTCTCTCGCTCCGCGCGTACCCGCGGGAATTATCCTCGCTAGCCGGGCGTGCACCGCATCGCGGAACGCACGCGGGATTCTCTGCTCGCGTTATTTACCGCGCACGATCGAGACCGCTCATTTATATCCCTCACGTTTCAGCCGGGCCCCGGGTCTGTTAATCGCGACCGGCCGATGTCGTTCGTACCTTTAACGCCGGGGCACGAATGGCAGCGTGGACGTGCGGTGCGTGCAAGTCGCGATCCCGAGGCGGACGCGAGATTCTCGACGAGCCGGTCCATCGTCGGTCTCGGCCCTCTCGCTCGCTCGCGCGAGTTCATCAACATTGCCGCTCTTCTCACGCGGGATGGCGGGAGCGCCGACTTACGAAATAATGAATTGATTTCGTGGCCGATTCGGTGACGGCGATCCTCTCCCTCCCCCCCCCCCCACTTCCCCGCCACGGGCAACCGTTCCGTTACGTTGAATTGGGCAAGAAGCAGGTACGGGTACGAGGGGGGGGGAGAGAGGAGGACGGGGCACGGCATTATCTCTGTCTCGCGGTGACTTTACGGGACCTTTATCGCCGGTGAAAAGAAATTTGGACGCGATAATGGGTCTAGTTATTCTCCGGCGACTGTTCCGGCACCTCCTCTCCGAGTGGCAGCTCGGCTGTCGGGACTCGACGCGAGAAAGGGAACAACGGACCCTGACGGAAGTGGAGGCTGCGAAAAAAAAAAGAATTCGCGAAAAAAAAAGAAGAAAAAAAGAAAAGTGGTCGCAACCATGTCGAGCGTCCGGTGAATCCGAGTGTCAGCGCGTGACTCATTAAGCGCGTTCAGATAACAGTCCAAGTGTCACGCGACTCCGACTCCTCGGACGCGTGATGTAATATCGGCCGACAGAATAGATCTCCGTGACGGAGAATAGATCCTTATTTGAACGCGCGTCGCGGAAGGCGGCAGGTGGGCGAGAAACGGCAGTTTGGGTTCGACATCCGCCGAAAATCCCGCACGGCGAAGTCGCGATCGTTGAGCCGATCGATCGGACAGGTACATGAAGGAGGAATAACGGTGGAGGAAGGGAGGAGGAGGAGGAGGAGGAGGAAGTAAAAAGGGAGAGGAGAGAAAAAAGTGGAAAAAGCGCGCGGGAATCTGGGCGGGGATACGGGAGAGGTGGCCGAGAGAAAGAGAAAGAGCCAGCGGACGACGCGGCGTCGTCGTGCTTTCAATGGCGTGTTGTACCGGCGATCGAATTGTGCGTACCGTTCTGTCCTCCTTAGACGGCAGCGGCCTCGGTCCCCTCCGGCAGACGTCTTCGGTCGCTCGAGGAAGAGCCACACGGCCAGGTGTACACCAGTGCCTAAGAGCCAGCCAGCCGACATAGTTATATCCCCGCAGCGAGAGCGCGGCGTGGCGGCGCGAGACCGGACGGACTCTCTTGGTCATTTGCCATTCGCGGATCGGCGCACGTCGCGGCGCGGGCTCTTCCCTCGCGATTTTCCTCCGACTTGGTGCCACCACGATTTATATATATATATATATATATATATAAATATAAATATATATATATATATATATATATGTATATGCGATCGGACGCGCGGGAAGCGCGTTAAGCAGAAGCAAATCCGTCCTCGCTGACTGTTCTTCACTCGCTGCTGGAGTCCTCCGTTGCGGACCGGCGAACCGACGCGCGCGGAATCGCTCTTGGCCCGCCGAGTTCGAGTGTGTTGTACCGTTTCAGCAATTGTGCGCCGCTGACCGGCCATTCCCTCGAGTTCTCTCTCTCTCTCTTGCGCGCGCGCGCGCGAGTTCTCCGTGCCGACGCGATCCGCCGTGAGAAAGGTGTCCGTGGAATTCCGTGCCTTCGCAGCCGGCCGAGTGCAAGAGGTTTCAAGAAAGAGGATCATCGCCGAATTGGAGCGAGCGATTCGCGTCCCGCAAGATTCGACGTCCCGGCCGCCGCTCCCTCTCATTCTCTCTTTCTCTTTCTCACTCTCTCTCTCTATATATATATACCTCTCTGTCTCTCACTTCCTCTCGCAACCAGGTACGTTCCCTCGCTGCCTGCGCGCGCGCTACCAAAGGCATCGAAGATGCATTGAGAACGGTGCGGCGTCGGTGCAATTATTTTAACGCGCGGCCAACAGGAGCGTGTGGCATCCGGCCGCGAAAAACGGTGCTTGTATTTCGGCGCTGTTTTCGGCGAAACTGCCAGAGATTGCGCGGATTGGATCTCGATCGCGCGGGGTCATGGTGCGCGCTGCGCGAAAGTATCCGGCGATTTAAATTCCCGCATATGCGTGCCGCGCTGCCGTCCGTTATTTATTGCGTGCGATATGCGTGCAGCGACGGTGTAACGGAAATACGAGCGTTTCTCAATTTACTGGCCGCGTTGTTGGCCGCGCGTTTTTTAACGTTGCGATTGCCATTTTAATTTATCCGAGCCGCGTATGACCGAGATCTAATCGTGGAGCGGAACCTTGACGAACGCAAATCGATACTCGCTGTTTCACAAGCTTGCAAATCGCGCCCGATAATGCGCGATTGTTTAATAACAAATGTGTCAAATAATCGTATATCTCTGCGCTCGTTATCTTAATTCGTATATTATATTATATATATCTTAATTATGAGATAAACTGGTTTTAGTGCCTTCGCATCAAGGTGAAATGATATGATTTACATGCGCATTTATTCACGAGATCATCAATCGCGGATGACGATGATACCGTGAGAATTGAAATTGTTTCCGTTTTTGCCGCTGGACTGTTGCGCTTTTGTTTTTATACCGCGAACCATCTCGACGTCCGAAATCCGCACGTTAACCCAATTTCCCAGAGAATACGTAAACTTGGCGACGTTACCCGACGTTACTCGAGCAGCTCCTCTTGCGCAGCAGCTTGCATTATCGATGCGGGCACAAATCTTATTTTCCAATCTACCATTCCCGTTGCCGTTCTCCAACAAGAACAGCGCGACACTTGACCAACGGCGATACATTCCATCCCGTTAATACCCACTTCCGTTAATTCCCCTTTATCCAGTTCGTCATAGCTGAGATAGTCGCTCGTGTGCAATGGAGAAAACAGTTGCATAACGAAGAAACGAAGCCGATTAAGGAAAGCATTCGAGATGTTTGACTCGGCATCGGTATCGTTTTATTTGGCACTTAGCTCGAGGAAATGACATCATTAAGCACTGTCATTAAATGCGCTGGAGGATTCGCCTGTTCGAGTTTCTCTCGTGTCGCGTTCTTCCCTTCTATCCCATCTTGATAATATCGCTTAACGCCTACCGAACAATGAAATATTAAAAAATACCTTTATCGCGAGGAGCGCGCGCGAGCGAGAGCGATTGAACGACGTGAGAGAAGCCTAGAGACAAGTCAGTCGGGAGACCTGTTGAACACCTGTCTGCGTTCCTGTCTGCGGATTAAGCGAGAAACAGTCGAGCAATCAAGGCAACGAGAAGCAAGCAGACTTCTCTGTCCGATGCCCGATGCATCGGTATCGCTATCCCTCGAGTCTCAGGATCCCTCGTTTCCCGGAGAACATTGAGGAGATGACGCCGATCGCGCCTCTCGCTTCCCCTCACTCGCAATAACGATCCGCGCGATTTCTTGTTGCAGATCAGACCGCGCGACGCCGCCGCACACCGAGCGTTCAAACGAGGCCCGACAATGACCAGATCGTACAGCCGCCGACAGCTGGTCGCGATGCTCCTGCTGCTGCAGACCGCTTCGAGATACGGCCACGCGGTTCACGCGGTTTCCGCGGAATCGGTGCACGCGGCCGACCTGTCGCCGTCATCCGCGTCCGTGCCGTCCGGTCTGTCCGGCCCGGATTACACCGGGCCGTCCGCAGGCTCGGACGAGTGCGATCCCGAGATGGTCGGCTTCGAGCTGATAACCGGCTACGTGTACACCGCGCCCACGAACATGCTCGAGTCCATACCGGGCACGTTGATGCTCACCGACTGCCTCGAGACCTGTCAGGCGAACGACTCCTGCCAGGCGGTCAACTACGAGACGGGTCTTTGCGTCCTATTCAGCTCTAACGCCGACAGCAATCCAGGTAAGATTGAATCGTTATCGTATCTCTCTCTCGAAGACCGATGGTAGCAAGAAGGGCATCGACTACGCGTGTATGCCCTAACGCGCTGCCTCTCGATTCCGCCATGCCGCAGACTCGATTCCATTCCGAGTAATTAATTACTCCGAGAGTGACGCTCTTCTCTTCGCGATTTTTCTTCTCTGCGATTCGTGCGAGAAACCGCGCTGTCGGAACGCGGGTTCCGCGGGTTCGCTTTATCGCGCGGATGTTGATCGATCAATAAAGCATGTTACAACTTCATGGCGGCGTAAAGAAACACTCGGTCTCTTTCTGCCTCTCTGCCGCCAGAGAGTTCTCTCAAAAGGCTAATGCAACGAGCGTTGTGCTGTATATCTAGAATTAATAGCGCCGCTCTGTAGCATTCACGCCGCGTGACCATTATTTTCCTCGCGAAGAAAACCAATAGTAACGGCGAGTAATGTATTCAGAAACGGAAGGAGAGTGCGGACCGCGGTAATCTCTCTCTCTCTCTCTCTCTCTCTCTCTCTCTCTCTCTCTCTCTCTCTCCCCCCCTCTCCCTCTCTCCCTTTCTCGATCCGTTATCATTAAAATTAGATTTCCGTATGTACATGCGGGATGAGCGAGCCTCCAGGTCAGCGCGCGAGTCTTCTCGTTTCGCGCAATTACTTCGCAGCCTAACCGACGTACGTTAAAATCTTTTCGCGTCACTCTCGGTACGAATACATTTTGCGTAACGTGTAAGAATCGCTTTGGGCGAAGCGCAATCATTTTCTGTACAATGTCCGCGGTACCAATTGCCTTGGTCTACCGGATGAAAATAAGCGAAACAAAACGCGCGCGAGGCATAATGGTCGATGTCGTCCGGTACTCGGTGAGAATCGGGTCGACGTGCTTATCACACGTTCTCCACGCGCATGACTTTTCCTCCGTCTAATCTGTTAATTAATATCTTAATAACGGCGGATATCGGAGACGAAGGAAACATTTCGCGAGTCGATCGAGGCATCCGCGCGTTTACGCGTTACACGCCTCGTTGGCCGGAAAACGTTTCGCGAGCCTTATCTGAATTCGAATTCATTATGACGCCTAATAGATATCTTATTTAATAATAAAGGAAGGGAAGATGGAATGAGATACAAGCGGATAGCGAAACGCTTTCTCCCGTTATTAGCTCCCAACGCGAAGCAGCCTTTTTTTTTCTTTTTTTTTTTCTTTTTTTTTTGTTTGAATCGAAGAAGATTAACTCTGCATTGTCTCGTTGATATAATCTTACATACACGCTTTTATCGTGCAAATATCGTTAGAGGACATTTTCATAAGCCACTCCGTGTACGTGTGTTCAAAGCATCAGTTGCAAACGCGATTCTCTGACGTGGAGCAGAATTTTAAACGAAATTTCCCACGAAAATTCTCCGCCAACACTCGATAACGTATAAAAATGTTGGGAATCCTGGTAGCGAACTCTGCAATAATAGCTTCCATCGGGCGCAGTAATTTGTCATGAATATTATCTTTTACGATATTTCAGTGCCCGGCCTAAAATATTGGATATTCTCTTTGTCGGGACACTTTTTTACATTGGTATCTCTCGCTGAATGCGTATTTCAAATCGTTCGTCGCGCTAAATATTTGCAAAAACGGACAAGCGGACAATTGCGACAAAGCGCAATGATTACGGGCGCGTTGCGGGTATTATGCGTCTAATAATTTTTAATAATCGAAATTCCCACATCGAGAGCTTCCGGTAAATACGCGGCGAATACGTTTTCATCAAACGGTATTGATTCCTTTAACGCGAACGCTCGCTCTCTGGCGAAGCACCTGCCGGAATTGCACGTGCGCTTTCGCGTTCGCTTGTTCGAATCTTATTTAAATTTTTGCCGAGCACGAAACAGCTCTCGCGCCCTCGATTTTTCCAGCAGAGGTTGCAACTGCCGGAGCCACATATTGGCGGGGGTTGTCGCCCGAGGTGCGCTCGTTCTCGAGTATTCCTTGACCCATTATCCCGCCGCCGCTATTGCGGCACGTACGCGAGAACGCGTCTAACGCCCGCGGAACGCCCCGAAACACCGATAAAATCGCGATAACAAATCGCCTGCACGTAGCGATAAATTTATCATCGTCGCGCCGTGCGATCTTAATGTCGGACCTGATACTTCTCAATCTGCATGCGCCATGTCCGGGCGCGGGGGATTAAATCATGAATAACGTAAGCCTGCGAGCGATTTCCCCGGTCCTGCTGGATCTGGAGCGATTTATCTATATCTGCGGGAAACAGTATGCGCGTACGAGCGCATACATCGAAGAGAGAGAGAGAGAGAGAGAGAGAAACGGGCGTGCCCCTGTAATTTCGGCCATGGCCATAAAACGGCGAGCGATGGCTCGTCTAGCTCGTCTAGCGCGTCGGAGAACATCGTTTTAAGTAAACGTCGCGTATCGGAGTATCGTTTCTCCGTCTCCGCAATCTCGCGTACTTTGCATAGCGAGGCTGCGAGGAGAGCGATCTACATGCGTCACGCGCGTCCGTATTCGGCTCTGACGATGAATTATAAGGATCACGTGCATTGTCGGAGGATAGCACCCCGGCTGGTTCCTCATGAATAATGGATACCGGTATAAGTAAGTGTAATGAGAAACGCGCTAATTGAATCTTCCGGTATGTAATTAATATAAACTATACACGTCCGCGGACGTCGGACTTGCGGGCATTAATTAAACCCCGGAATGAGATCTTACATCTGGGAGACAGGCGGTATCGTTTCGTGATATTTTTCGAGCGCGTCTGTCAAGGATAACGCGTAGTAGAAGAAGCGGTTTGCTTCCGAGACGAGGATATTAAAAACGCATAAAGTATAAATTACCGCATTGCGGGCTGGCCAATGATCGAGCGACCACCTGAGAGAAAGAGAGAGAGAGAGAGAGAGAGAGAGAGAGAGAGAGACTCGAAGCGCTCGCGTGTCTGAGATCTCGCGTATTCTCCCGAAGAAGAGCCGCTTGAAATTTATGTCACCGACATCTCGTCTGCATTCTGCGATTTCTGCGATATCGCAGATCCGCTTCGATCAAGCCGAATCGGCGCTATCGAATTCGGTATAGTTATCGGTATAGCGATCTCAAGCAATCTCTTATCGTCGATAAACGCGCATTTTTTTAAACGCGAGGAATAAGCAGAGTGACGTAATCTGCGATAGGGTTTCGATCGTATCAGCTTCAATAATCAGACTTCAAGTTTCTTCCATTGCTGCTCCACGTTATAACATTTTTTACTCGCAATCGCACTATCCCCACGACAAACGTCGAACAAAAGCGTAATCAACCTCTACCAAAATATTATTCGTCTATTCCACACCCGCGTGATGAATCTGATGGGTCGACCGTTGATGCGATTCGTTCCACGCCTATCTTGACGGAGGATCAGCTATCACGAGCGAAAAAAATTCGATTGGAAGACGAGGCGCTCTCGATTGATTTCCGCTCGGACTTGTAATCGCAGGCGATTAAGAAGAGCGTCTCGCGATCGTCGTGCCGGATAATTGGCGAAAAAGGCATGGCACGAGAGCAGGCCAAAGGAAACGCGTGACCGCTAAATCGAAATCGAGGACGAGCCGGCCGGTTTTGCGTTTCTCGCAGCGTCTCGTAAGCGTCAACGCTCGAGAGAGCGCGATGGACGTAACGGTGCGGCATAAAGATGCGTAAAGATGCGCTAAACGTTAAGGTACCTCCGAGGTATCTTAAGAGGAACGGAGAAAGTAAAGGCCGCATCTGCGACAGGAGGTGCAGTAAAGTTGGTCGGATAGCACGCAATGCCGGCGACCATTTACGGCGAATTTGTCGGGGAAGCGGTGGCTTCCTCTCGCGCCGGAACGCGCGAGTGTGCGCCTGTCTATGACAGCGCGACGTCTACAGAGTAGACTCTTTTTACTGCTTTCAAGCCCGCTTTCGTCCGGCTTCCTTTCGCGCGCCCGTCGTCATCTCTGGCTCGCGTTCCTCTCCGCTGATGATCCCGCCGGAGTCGGCGGCGAGAGTTGAACGTTAATCGCGAGGCCTTTCAGCGGCGCGATCCACGTTGTCGGCTGCCGGCTGGGATCTTTAACGCGCGCCGCTAGGGACAGGAAACGAGAAGAAGGAAGGGAAAGGCGGAGATGCAGGAAGAAGGTTAATTCGATCGGCTGCAAATCGATCAGTCGTGGACGTCGAGGAACGGCGGAAGATCTCGGTCATGCTTTGATGCTCGTTTGACACGAGCTTCCTTTCGGCATGACCGTCGTCGAGTAGAGATCTTTTCGTCGCGATCGCGGCCGTCTGTGCCCATGAAAAGGAGGAGACGTAAGAAAAAAGAAAGTAAGGACGAAAGAAAGAAGAGAAAAGGAACCTCACGGATGATAGCCGCGCGCGGACGTTCGGCGCGGACAACAGCCCGCGCCGAAACCGAGACGAATGGGCGAGTAAAATGCGGCCCGGCTCCGGCTCTGTGCACAGCACGTGATCGCGATCGACAACAAGACGGCGACAACCGGCGACGACACACAACGAATCACGATCACGAAACTTGTGAAGCCGAGGCCCCGTTAGTCGACGATAGGATCGTCGTTACACGGGCGAGCGAGCGAGCCGATCCTCTCGCTTCCGACCCCGTTGTCTCTCCTTTCCGTCCCGGAGAGCTTCGCTCGCACGGGACCATCCGGTGCACGAGGTACTCCAGCAGAGCACCGATCGACCGATCGACCGATCGACCGACCGGCCGTCGAGATAATTAGTTCTGGACGATGTAGCTCGGTTTTAGACGGCAATGCCGTCTCCGGCTCGGAAGGTTGAATTCCCTGCTAATACCACGCTTCGTCCCCTTCGTTGCGATGCGTTCTTTCTGCGCCGAGTAGCAGCCCGGATCCGTAATTGCGAGCGGCCGGCGCCGCGGGGAGAATTCGCTCGCGACGATTGCCCTGCGCTCTCTCTCTCTCTCTCTCTCGCTCTCTCTCGCAGCGAAGATGCGGCGCGAGCGAGGGAGCGAGCGAGCAAGGCCCGCTTCTGAAGCGGAAGCGCACAGTTGCGCCGAGCGATCCAGAGTAACTGATAATGGAAACATCGACAATTACTTGACGCACCGCATCCGCTGGTACTCGCGCGCCTGCCGTTCGCTCTTCCGACGAAACCAGATCGTTTCTTCCATCTTCCAACCCTCCATTGTGTCTCGCATGCGCGCGCGCGGGCGCGCATTGCTCGCATTGAGTTATCGGACTCGTCGATATCGAACTAATAACGGCGGGCGAAACTTGCCGCGGGGTCGCGGAGCTCTCCGAGAGGCGCGCGAGACAAAGTTTTTCGCTGTCGATCGCCACGATTTGTCGATTTGTCGTAAACGCGTTGAACGTTCGAGCGGAAATTATGCCCGCGTATTTCAGCGGGCTTCAGCGGCGCGCAACCGAACCAAACGGTTCGGAACTTGCCTTCGTTGATCTCTCTTTTTTTTTTTTCTTTTCCTTCCTTTTCCTCTCCTTTTACCTCATTCCCCGGATAAGCTCCTTTTTTCCCTGGCGTAGAGGTAACGGAGAGGGAACGCGGATCGCTTTGCATCGGTAACGTCGTTCCGAAATAATGCGCGGCGCCGGCTTCGTATAACGCGAAGTCTATGCCGCACGAATTCGAAGGAATTCCATATAAATGTAGCCCGGAGTACGGTACGTCCATCAAAAATTTATATATGCGTATGTGCATCAGCGCACCGTGTGTACGCAGCCATTTCCTACCCTTTACGACTGCACTTCCCTTCAATCGTCGTTCGTGATTCTATTTTCCTCGTTCCCGTCGCCGCTATTTTCCCGCGCGCCTCTCACCGACGAAACAAAAGCGAGATCCGCGCGCGCGTGTACATGTGTGTGCGTATATATATATATATAAGATATATATATATATATATATATATCTTTTTCTTAAGAAAAGCCGCGGCTCCCCGGGATGCACCTAGGACGCCGAGAGATACCTACAACTTCCACACCAGTCGTTTCTCATCCTTATCCTTCCGCCTTTATTTAAAACGGGAATCCGAGCAGCCGCTACGCGACTGTGCATAACGGTGTCGCGCGTCTTGTTCGACGGCGGGGGAGAGAATCGTGACGCGATATCGTCGGGAACTTTGTAACGATACTAAGCGGCACGAGGCCGAAGAGAGAGAGAGAGAGAGAGAGAGAGAGAGAGAGAGAGAGAGAGAGAGAGAGGCAGCGCTGGTCCCTCGCGCGTTTTGACGGAATCGAGCCGGGAGGACCGATATCGAGTTCGAGCAAGTTCGCGCCTGGCGTCCGATCCGAGTTCATCGGCGTTACGGGATTTCGATTACGGTCCCGCCGTGGTCGGATCCACGCGCTCGGAACTCAATCGCTCGCGGCGCCCGACTCTGTACCACGAAGCGGCCGATTCTCTCCGAGTCAGCGGCGTCAAGGTACGACAGGCCCGCGTCGCGACGCGACCGTGTCGCGGCGCTGACGCGCGCGGATTTATCGGATCTCGTCGGGCGTCGAGCTCCGGGGCCAAGTTGCGATTGTTATTTCCCCCGCGGCTCTGCGACACCGCGCGTAAATCTTGGCGGGAATCCGCGCTCATAAAGTATCCAGTGATTCGCGCTGGCGCTGCTCCAGCTTTCAGTATTCCCGACTTTAAAATGTACCCCGGTGCCGTTAGCTCTTAACTGCCGATTTCCGGTGATTTATGCCGGGCAGGCCGATCCCCGCTGAAATTGCGCCGCGCTTATTAGCCGATCCGCCGTAATTAGAACTATAGATCAGCGCGCGCGCGCGCGCATGCGAATAATACATTCGGGCACGGCTGACATTCCCCCTTCCCCCTCCCYCCCYCCCCCCCCTCTCTCTCTCTTTCTCTCTCCTTGTTGCTGGCCATGGCGATAGAATGCTCGCAGCGAGGTGCGATTATTCTCGCATTTATTGTGGTCAGCCGCCACATCATCACGCGGGTTCTTCGCGCTATCGAGCCGCGTCGTCGGATAACGGGTCCTGCCTGTCGCATACCAGCGTCGCTGCAGCGCCGCGAGGTCCATGGTGCCCCGTAACGCGTGCCGTAACGACATGCCCGCGATGCACGACGGCCGATGGCGCGGGAATAATAACGATTTCCATATAAAACGCGAACGACCGGGACGCCGGACGGGTTGGGCCGCTGTCGTGCTTAATGAGCGATATTTTAGCATGTTCGCACGCGATGCATCGACTTGCCGCCGACCCAGCGACTTTTGTCCCGCGCGGCCTGGGACAAAAGGGGACAAGGTGGGGAGGGGTGGAGGGGGAAGGGGGAGGGGGAGGAGGAGGGACAGGCTAGTACCGCAACAGAGACCGGGGCTCTTTCCAGACCGGCAATAATGCCCGGTATCGCCGCATCATCGCGCATTGAAACATGAGTTGACTCGAAGCGGGCAATATCGAAGCGATTGCGCGCGCGCGCGCGCGCGCGAGGTATCGGCGTTTGGCCGTATCTATGCATCTATCTCTATCGTGTAAGTAGTTTCACGGATAGAATGGAGGCCCATGCGAAAAAACGGTTAACCGATTAGCCTTTGCCGTGTACCTCATCCTTGAATGAGGATCCGGCCTGATCTCGCCGAGGCGATCTCGGCGGCATCCGCGTATCATTTATATATCGGGACTTTATTCAAAGTCATGCAGCTCCTCCCGAGGAAAAATACTGGCCGATTGTCGACCGCCTCTTCGTACACATCGTCCAACTCGCCAACGGATCTCGGTCCGTTATTTCCAAGCGACGTCGAATCGAGCAGTTTTACGGGCATCGATATCCCTCTCCGTCAGCGGGAATATCAATTTCATGTTTGTTCAGGCGACGATAATCAGGCGATGGCTTATCAAACAACGTTAACGTAGAAATGAGACAGAGAGGGAGACAGAGAGAGAGAGAGAGAGAGAGAGAGAGAGAGAGAGAGAGAGAGAGAGAGAGAGAGAGAGAGAGAGAGAGAGAGAGAGAAAAGATTTGCTCCGCGCTGGACGTAACAGGCGGCTCACCGCGAGAGCGAGGCAATTATAAAACGTTGTAAAATGTGGAACAAAATCCTCGCTTGTTCGGCAACCATTTGGCACGAGGCATCGATTGTTGCACGCACTCTCGTGCGGTTACAATCGCGGGCTCGCAGTCGGACGGCGCTGCTAGTTGGACAGTATGACAAATTACACATAATTCACAAGTCAATTTCATACATGGTTGTCTCGCTACGGGGGAGATAGAGCTGTTGAGCGCGGTCACGGTGGCCCAGCTCGAGAAACGAATGGGTTCCCGCACGCGCGCTCTCTCTCTCTCTCTCTCTCTCTCTCTCTCTCTCTCTCTCTCTCTCTCTCTCTCTCTCTCTCACTCTCGCGGTGGGTAAAGGCAAACAAGTTCGCAGCGCAAGGAGGGAGGTCATAAATATTCAAAAAGGGTACTGATTTAACTTCCTTCTTCCAAAACGCCCGTGCGATCCTTCCGCCGCGCAGATGCCCGCCGGCTAACGTACACAGATTTGCATAACAGTTACGTAACTCGTGTTGCAGTGCTACTGTTCGAATCGTTCCAAACATTATTCCCTCCATCGTCTGGTGTTCCGCATTTAATAACATTGTGCCGCCGCGCGGTATTGTAAGCATACGCATCGGTAAGCGGATACGGTAAGGCGCGTATCAGCACGGCAGACGTTCCGTGAAATGAAACACGGGGCTCAGCAGCGGTCCGAGACGGCTCGGGGAATCGTCGTTACGATAAGCGCCCTAAGAGCGATAAAAGAAGAAGCTAGAAGAAGCAGCAGCGAGTCGTTACGCTTCGCTCGGAAACAATCTGGCCGGCCGCGCGCGATTATTAATCGCGCGAGCATCGCGAGGGAGCGAGTCGGCGGATCGATGCTCGCGATTGAACTGACTCGAGGGGCTTCGCCGGGGGTCAGCTGTCCAGGACGACGGGGAGGGTTGCGTGTCAGACGGCGGCAGCGGATACTGAATACCAAAGTACGTCGCATTCTGCGAGTTGGATTCCAAACGATCGTGGGATCGTGGACTCCGTCGACGCCGATACGCCGCGAATACTAAATACCAGCGAGCGTACGCGCGACGCGTACGCGCGCTGGGGCGTCGTTCGTCACGTAGACCGCGCTCGCGATCGCGCGCGTAATCGACGCGCCAAGATTCGCGCGCGCGCACGCGCAAATAACGTATCCAGGTAAGTAAGCCGATGGAAACACGCGAATGCCTTCCGCGTACGTTCACCGGTGCGCTCGTCGCACCGCCACGTGTCGCCGAGCGATCGCATATACCGCTACGGCGAGGCGAGATCGAGCGGTCGGCCGGAATTTATGGGGACCGCGCGCTACAGCTTGTTGCTGAATTTGCATAGAGCCGAAGGCTAATAGCCCGAGATAACGCTGACGGCTAAAGGGACACCCCGACGATCCCGACGATCGACATCGCGAGCCCGCGCGGACTCCATTGCGATCTATCGCCGCCGCCTCGCATTCCGCTTCCAGTTCATGCCCGATGAAGGAGGGAGGGAGGGAGGGAGGGAGGGAGGGAGAAGGGCAATTACGTTACGAGGTGCTTGCCGTGGCGAAAGAATTGTTTTCTCTTTTCTTCTTTTTTCTGCGGAACCCGAGATGTTAGCTCATCTCGCGTCGCGGGCAGACGGCTTTTTACGCCGCGGGCGTACGCGCGCGGTTCTTCTCTTTGAATTTATCTGAATTTATCTTGTAACGATTGCGCGAGGAAGAAAGGCAGGGGGAGGGAGAGAGAGAGAGAGAGAGAGAATGGGGGAGTCTAATAATCTGAAATTACTTCCTGTTAATAGCTTGCCCGGTAGTCGAAGTGTTCTAAAGGTATAATCGTAAAGTCATACAGTCACTCTCGGAAGAAATCCTCCCGCTGGTCGCTTCCGAATCAGTAAAGGCCCGATGTGCAGAGTCATTCCGCGGGTTATCGGCGGTCATGAAGAAATAACCGGTAGTCATTGCCTTCGTCATAGCTAACTAGCTAATTCCCTTGTCTCGTTCGGATCGGCCGATAGTGTTACGATAGGTACATTACGGATGGTACACGCTAGCTACAGCGTCTCACGTATCGAATCCAAGGGGATATTTGGGCGGCGAAACGGAAAATAATCGACGAGACGGAACGAGACGCATCAATTTGCGAGCGCCAAGCGCGCGCGTCGTGCGCAGAAAAAAAGGTTCGATCCGGCTGGGTTACCGAGCCGCAACGAGTAATTACGTGTACGTTCGCGCGGGCAACATCTCGTAACATCTCGCGGGGGAAACAACGCGCGTATTTTTCGTGCACGTGACGCGTAACGAGCGAGAGAGAGAGAGAGAGAGAGAGAGAGAGAGAGAGAGAGAGAGAGAGAGAGAGAGAGCTGCGGAATCWMTCKCGCRSGCGCGMKCGCGCKSGGCGMGCTGCGTCTTTCCGCGCGAGCGAAAAGTCGGCCGTGCGTTTAATTAAGGTTTGGTAAAACAGCGCGGCCGAGCAAGCGTACTCGTCGAAGCGATCGCGGAATGATCGCGCCTGATGTACGTTAACGGCAAGAACCCGAGACAATTACTCCGCGCATTCCTGCCTTCGTGGCTCGGAGAACGGAAGCAACGCCGGTGCGGCCGTAGGGCGCTGATCTCGAGTGGGTTTCGCACGCGAGCGAGTCACCCCGTAACCCCGAATATTCAATTACGGCCGCGCAATCTGCGGCCGAGGGCGAATAGTTTGCGGAGTACCATCCGCGAGAGTAACCGCGTTATCGGCGCTTCTCGCGCGGGGCGCGAGGAGCCAAAAGGTCAGGCGGAATTGTCATTGAGCGCCGCTTCTCGCCGCATATTTTTCACCGAAACATGCCGTTTCACGTGGAGAGGCCAAGCAGTGGGGCAAGAGATCATCTCCCGTTCCGTTGACACGGATTCCCGTGGCTCGACTCGTGGCTTGTTCGCTGCAACGCGACCACGGCGACGTGAGCATCGCGTTAATTATCAGGCGGAGATCACGTCTCCCCCCGACTGAGAGCTCCGACTCGTGGCGGCATCGATGGCGGGGCATATGGAGGGGAACCGGTTCCTCGCAGGGGTACTTATCGCTGAGATAACGAGATACGAGATCGCGAGCGGGTTTGCGTCTTTATTTCCGCTTCGTGGAAGAACCTGCCGCTTGACGGAGCGGTGTCGTATCGCCGCGGAGGAGGATGGACGTCGATGCATCTCCGGGAGTGAGATCGCCGCGACGTGCACCGCGAGCGCGGTTGCACGCCGGAGTGGCATCGTGAAACAAAAGCGCCGGCACAAGTGGAGAGACAAGTGGGCGCAACGGATGAGAGAGAGAGAGAGAGAGAGGGGGGGGGGGAAGCTGACCGTCGCGAGATACGTACGTTGGAAGCAGCAGCGCGCATTGAATTGAGCCGCGTCGTCGTGGATGCGGCTCGCCGGTTCCGCGGAGCGGAAAAAGCGAGGAAATGGAGATTCCGTCGAGTGCAAAAGGCCGATTGAAAACGTTGGCGGCGATCCAAGAGCAGAGACCCGCTCTTATTCGGAGGTTCGCGCATACACGCGCACGACAGAGAGCTAGTTCCGTGAATCAATCCGCGAAGAATGCAGTCTCGCGAAAAGCGCGCGGCGATAATTGGGATGGAAAGCGAGCCGTCTCCCTCGACGGCGAGGCTCGACGCATGATCATTGCTTCGATCATTGCTTTGGTCATCCTGTCATATACATCGTATACATTTGCCTGGAAACATATCCGAGAACAGCTTCGACACTTTTATCCCTTTTTATCCCTCCGAGAAAGCACCGTGAGATAAATGAATAAATAGATGGCGTCATCGCGGGATGCCAGTATTCGCCACCCTCGCGCTTTGGGCTCAACTTTTGGGATTCAGTGCGTGGCACTTTGGGAGATGCTGGGAAATTTGAATGAGAGAAGCGGCGGCAAGCAACGAAAGGCCGAGACGAAGATACGCGCGCACAAAGCGGCCGTACAATCGCGGACTTGGTACAGTTTCGTATAATTACACGAAGAAGCACGTTAGATACTCCGGCACGTCACTATCTCCCGCGTCGTATCTCTCGCGTGCACAAAGGGTGTCAAGCGAATTTGTAACGCTCGTCGGCTAGACGTCGCGCCGTGCGCGGCCGCCGTTCCGGAAAACCGAAACGAGTCGCGGTAGCCTCGAGACAATTACGTCGTCCGGCGTGACGGCTGGCTGAAAAACTGTGACTTTACACGGCGCGTTAAGTACGCGCGTAGCGGCGTGCCGCTCGCAATTATGCGCCGGAGGACAGACGGACGCGTAAATATATCGTACACGTGCGAGCGAGCGAGCGCGCGTTCCTCTCCGCGCGGCGCCGGTACGCGCGGAATCACTCACGAGTGACCCAAGTATTGTGCGCCCACGCAGACGCGCGCGACGTCCCGGAGGCCCTTTTGAGAGGCACAATGCCGCAGAGTTCATCCCAGGTACAGTTAGCTGTACCTGGTAATAACGAAATGGCTGGATACAGATAACGATGCACCGCGCGAGTTGATCGATTCCTTTCATCGATTCCTTCCCTCGCCCGTTCTCTCGGACGCGCGTACGCGCGTTTGTTTTCGCAGTCGCGAGAAAGCGCGGTCATGAGGAACGGAGGCTTCGTTACGCGAAACGTGAAATATTTTCAAGATGCTCGAGATTAGAGCGGACGGGACGCGAGGAGGGTAATCCGGCCTGGATCGGTGCCGATGAACTTGACGCGCGGCATTCGGGCGGCCGAGCGAGTGGCGAGTTACGAGGCTTGTGCTGTAATTGCGTAAGTGAATGGCAAGGCGAGGCGAGGAACCGGGTTAAGGTTGAGGTTGAGGAAAACGCGGAGAAAGTACGACGATCGCGCGAGATCGCTCGATCGCTCGAGCGGCGAGCGAAAGCCAGTCGGCGAGCGGTTGTTTAATTCGAGATCCGATCTGCGCGGCGCGATCCGGCCGCGACGTAATCGACGTAAATCATCGTGAAGGACGCGAAGGATAAACGTTCCACTGTGTGCTATCCACGGACGGATTTAAATTCCGCTACATGCCAGTATCGTCTGGTTGTCGTTCCGCTCCGGTCCCCATCGCGCCGTAAAAGCGTCCGCGTGCAAGCTCGCCGCGAGGAGTTCCGCGACACTTGCGCGGCTTCGATTAACACGTAACGAGGCACGTGGAGCGCCAACGTCCCGCTATGCCTCTATCGCCGACAGCTCGGCGTATTTACGATTTCATCGCGAGCCGCCACCCGCGGCAGGGATCGCGTCTCCCCGAACAGGTTCTCGGTGACATCCGCCGCTGCGGGATCGCAGGCCGGGGCCGCACGTACACGAGGGGAATCTCATTGCCTTTGTTGCCGTCGGCCCGGCGGGGGGGATGGAGGTGGGGGGGGGACGGGGGGAGCATCGGCGAGAGCCGGGATTATACGACAGATTCAGGGCGCCGACAGCGTCGGCGACGTCGTCGCCGTCGCCGATGCCACTTGCGCCTCGAGTCGTGTCCGAATGCCGGCCGTGTGTCAGAAATCGAGTACGCGCGAGCTTTTTCAGTTTGGCGAATGCGCGAAACCGCTCCGCGACCGCTGCGGGCGACAGGGACGACCATTTCTCTCGCGCCTCTCGTGCGACAAGCGAGAGCGAGACCAGCAAAATTTCCACTGTGTGGAAATTTTCTTTGCTCCCCTCCTCGCCATTGCATTAGAAGCGACTCTCGCGGGATGTTTCGAGTATTTATGATAGGAACGCGACACGTGCGGCGGGGGATTCCCCGAGCGAACGAGACGTCGGCCGACGCGTTATCAAGGTGTCTTACGTCGCCGTTGCCGCGCAGACGCGACGCGAGGATCGTAATTTACGATTGTCCGGGAATGATGAGACTCGCTGGGGGATTCATCCGCGCGACAAATCATCGCCGATCCACGCGTGAGAGTGCGGCGTAATCGTTGTAATCGAACGTGTCGGCGTCACGTTCGGAATATCAGCGAGTTCATTACTTTGCGTATCGTTGTCAGTACGTCTTGTTAATTGTGACGAATGTATGCGGATTTCATCGCGAGACGAGTTAGCATGGGAATCGCGATGATGTATTCCTTGCGGTTCCGTTATCCGTTCCGTCAGTTACTCCAATGCGCTCTCTCTCTCTCTCTCTCTCTCTCTCTCTCTCTCTCTCTCTCTCTCTTTCTCTCTGAAGTCCCCCGCGTTGCATTGATGCATTCCTGCGTTTCATTATTCATTCTTGCATTCTTTGAATCAGTAATAATCAGTAGCGGATTAATGCACGAGCCAACGGTGCATCAAGACAACCTCGTTGCTTCTCGCGCGAGGCCGCGGCGAAGTCGTGCACGCGAGCCGCGTATTTTTCGCGCGGCCGGTTGTGAGCGGTTAAACGTAGGGTGAAAAACGCGAAAGGACACTGTCGATATGTGGATAGCGCGGTGCGCCGAGGCCGGCCTTTCCATGGACCGGATGTAGCAGATACGCGTTCCGCGTAGAACGACGGAATTTTGATTGGGGGCGTCAGAGAGCGGGGGGGGGGGGAGGATGCTTCGTGTAGCAAGCAAGGGAACGGCCGCGTCTGCGGTAAACGGCGCTTCGTGCCGATCGGAATAACGATTTCACGCTTTTCTAATTGGCCCCGGTCACAAATCATCGCGCTCGGAAGCGCGAGCGCGAGTTCGGCGCACGCTCTGCGCCGGGAAGGCTC
This sequence comes from Eciton burchellii, assembly GCA_020341155.1. NCBI lineage: Eukaryota > Metazoa > Arthropoda > Insecta > Hymenoptera > Formicidae > Eciton > Eciton burchellii. The sequence continues at coordinate 1,276,573 of JAHMML010000023.1, forward strand.
CTCCCCGCTCCTCCAGCATGGCCACCCCTCTGATTATCGCCGTATCCCTAATCCCGTCTCGCCTACACGCGGCTGCCCCTCGCTTTCTCATGCGTTAATACCAATGCCGAGTACGTGAGAGTTATCGGAGCACGGAGACGAGAGCGTGGAGCGAGGAGTAAGGAAGCGGGAGGCGAGAACAGGTAGACGAGAAGTTAAACAAAACGCTTCGGACAAAGTTCGAAGTACCTACCAAGTGCTTAAGACCCTCCGACGATACACTCCATTATCGCATAATGCGGTAGCGTTATGAGAAGTAAGTGGTAGCCTGTCTCTCTCGCGAACACCCGGAAGTGGGCATTCGCCTGGGATTATAACGCGACTGCATACACGACGACTATATACGTAACGCGCGCGAGCTAACATCCTCCTGCAATCCGGAGTTTCACGGATAATCCGAGCGTGGCCGACCGCCGCGAAGAATCCACTCTACCGTCCTCGGCCGCAACCCCCGACCGCAACCCGCGCGCGAATCGCGCCATTAAAAACAGGGATTGGCATTAGCCTGCGCGGCCTCGCCAGGCGTGACCCGCTGATGGCGGCTAATTGAATATCCTTAGCGCCTCTTTGAGGATCGACGAGCGCCGCGTCCGCGATTCGTCCCGCTTCAGAAAATCCTCCGTTCTATCCTCCCGCTCAACCCTCTGTCCGCTCTGTCGGACAGTGGCGTGCGTTACTGCCGGTAGGCTCTCGCTCTCCGAGCCTACCTCATTATCTTAATGGCTTATTACGTCATCCCTTTCACAGCTCCGCGCGGCTTCCGTCCTTTTCTTTTTTTTCCTCCTCGTTTCGTCGGCACGTCGCGCACGCGTCTCTTCTTCTTATCATTCGGCGTTCCCTCTCGCTCTCAATTGATCTCCACGCGGACTCGCGTGGACTCGTGAAACTTTTATGAACGTTATGAAAAATACGCTCTCGCACACACACACACGCACACTGCGCGCGCGTGCGCTTCTGAAATATTCTATTAAACTTTCTACTATCATTACGCCTTTTCCTTCACCTTATCGCTCTACCTCCTCGTCCTTCTCACTCTCTCTCTCTCTCTCTCTCTCTCTCTCTCTCTCTCTCTCTCTCTCTCTCTCTCTCTCTCTCTCTCTCTCTATCTATCTATCTATCTCTCTCCCCTCTTTCTCTTTCTCTCTTTCTCCTCGTCTTCCCAGCCGCGCACTCAGCGCCGAGCAAGTTTTCCGCGAGTCACGATCGAAACGTCACACAGGGGAGATTAATTACGATTTAGCAAAGAGCGGATGACGTATGACGAGACGCGGGTGGAGTGGCTGCCTCGTCGCTTATCGCGACGCCAATAATCGACAAAGAACACGGCACTCGCGGCGAGCGAGGCGAGTGACGAACGCGCGGATCTATCAAAATTGTTGGCCGACAACGTCTAGGCCAAGTAGACGCGCCGTTGACTGGCGTAACGGAGTACGCCACTTTTCAATCGGCTTACGCGAGGCTGGATTATCCGAGCAAGACGCTCCAACTAGAGCGTCGATTGCACGTCACTCCTCGCTCGATGAATGACGCGAGTCCGACTTGTGCCGAGTTGCTTAGCGAATCGAAGGCGAAATGAAGACTCGCGGAAAGGAGCGAAAAGACCCTCTCCCAGGGTCACGGGTAGATCCCAAGATCGATCGGCTCGTCGCGTGCGACTAATCCGGCTAACACGTGTCTCTGCACGTTTCAGGTGCCTTGTCGCAGTCTCAGTTCCCCGTGTTCACGATCTACGCGCAGAAGAGCTGCCTGGCAGTGAAGCCCTGCGAGCGGGCATGGTGCATCGACAGAGTGCAGGGACATCGCCTTCAGGGTCACGCACGCAGGACCATGACCGCCTCCTCCCGGCAGCACTGCCTGGAGCTGTGCCTCGGCGAGCGAGACTTCCTGTGCCGGTGAGTATTTCCCCTCAATGTTTCCCTCCCACTTGACGGGGGTTGACCCCCGCGCGCGGGGAGTCCTATCGCTCGTTTCCCGCTGGGAAATTCTGCTTTTCCGCCCGCGACCCCGGCGCAAGAGGGCGAGGCCGCTCTTTGCGTAATGTCCGCCGCGAGGTCGGCGGTGAGTTACTCTCGAGTAACCTTCGAGAAGCGGAACGCTCCGATGCGTTTTCCATTTATTGGATTCTTGGACTCGGTAACTCGGAATGGAGGATGGTTACGCCACGCTCCCGTACACGTCGAGTGCCCCTCGAACGCGGGCGTATATACGCTCGGACGTGCGCGGACATTCGCGGAGGAAACTATGGCCGATACGTAAGGGCAAGTTGGAAAGGGTCAATCTGACCTTCTACTAAGATTGCCCCGTTGATCGCCGCGTATCGCGCAGAGGACGCTCTCTGGACGAAAAGTTTTCCGATCACGTAACTAAGAACGAGACACGGGCTCAAGAGTTTGAGATCGCGCATCGGGAAAAGTACGCAGCGGAAATCTTATCTCGCGGAGAGGAAGCATCTCGCGCATCCGCGCGCGATACCTTTCCCTCGCCGGATACGCGAAGGTACGCGGCGCGTGTTTGATTCGGAGTCGGAGAAACCGCTTGAGCGCGCTTGAACCGCCGCACAGCGGGAACCGCGAACGGGAATGATGTAGAAAAAAAGAGAGAAAGAAAGCAAGAAGGAAGAAAACGGTTATTTCAAAGAGCATTTGGTATTCTGTTCTAAACTGATTCCGATGTGATGCCATAACGGATGCGCCACGAGCGCAGCTCGTTCATTCATCGCGTTTTTTATTTATTTCCTCTATCCCATGCCGTTGCAACGCGACCGTTGTGCGATAAAGACGTAATAATAATGCCCGGCGCAATAATATTTCGTTATTATTAATCCGCCGCCGCGCGGCGTAAAGCGTATAATAAAATGCTTTGATCGCAGCAAAAGTAATAACGCTCCTGTCAGTGCGCCTGTTCTGATAAATGCGACGTCGCGTCATACCGACCAAGTTTTTTGACATTATCGCGTCACCGTGATAATGTCGCGATCGCGGAAATTTCATTGTCCAAGAATTCGATCCTTTCCCGCGCGCGCCCGAGACATGAATAACCGATGCGCAACGTGGATCCTTCACTTAAAGTGAAATGTTTAGCCCCGTTGCGTCTGCGCCAATTGGATGCTATCCGCCGAATCTTTCAAAGAAGAATCAATAAATATCAGCGTGTACGTAGCAGGTTACGCCGCGATGGAACGATCGTTCGCCAATCGTCTTCATGCTCTCGCAGTTCTCGTCGCCGAGAAGAGCGAGTTCCGAATGAAACGTTCACGAAGGCGAGGAAAGAAGGCGGAGAAGAATCACGAACGACGTCTAATTGATCTGATTAACCTGTCACTCCGCCACAATCGGGACCACGAAATTTGTCGATTACCGACGCGAACCTGAAATAGAGGAAGCTGAGGAGCGGAGAACGCGACTTTGAACACGGCGATTGACGAACCGCGCATCGCGCCAATTTTACGGGCCGATCTCGCGTTCACGTAAAGATCGCCGGATCGCCTCGGCTCTCTGATCTTCAGCATGGTGTGTAACGGCGTGTAGCCAAACGCAATAACGCGTATCGCACGCGCGCGCGCGCTTATAAACAATAATTATAAATAATGCAGTTCCGCGTGGATTCCGATCGCGGTTCCCGATGCGCCTTTACGTTGGTGGTATCCGGGTGTAATGACTGGTGCATTTTCATTACGGTGCATTTCCAACGGACGAGAAACGGAGAGAGAGAAAGAGAGAGAATGAACGAGGAAACGAAGGAGCGAGAAGAGCTCGCGAAGACGGAAAGGCGCGGCGAGTGGAGTCACGAGAACATCGAGTCACTTTATGGGACGATTATATTGCATTTTAATTGCCCTCTTTCGCGTGCGCCCCTCTCCGATCGCCGGCGCACGTTGCCGGCGACTGTTTCGCCCTCGGTCGTGCATTATGCATGCGAAAATCGCGCGAAAAAACGTCACTCCTCGCCGCGGGCGTGGGAGCAAGGGTGGACGTGGCGTTCGCGCGCACCAATTACACGCGCGGTGTTACGCGCCTCCGGTAATCAGATTTACTCGTACGACGAGATTCGTGAATTTAGTGTCACGCATGCGCGCGCGCGCATGTTTCGCATTCCCTTTGACACGCGGAAAACCGGATACGCGCGTCGCGCTCGGCGCGTATTTTTCAAAGCGGCATTTTCTCGGCCCGGTTCGGGGCCGTCCCTGCAAGCCACGAGGAAGAGATGCTTTTTTGCGTGCAGGTCGTTATTTCGGCTCTCTTTCTTTCTCTCGCTCGGGCGCTCGCTCGGTCTCTTTCTCCGTGCGCGATCGTTATCGACGGCACGAGCGCGCGAGCGTCCGGACGTGAAGGATCTCTCGTTGTACGATCGACCGTTAGACACTTAAGGATTTTTCTCGCGAAACTAATGATTATCGATCTGAGGGCTTTCTACGATTCACCACATGTTGATTTATATGCTAATCCACACGGCGCGTCCAGCATATATCGATTACGGCACTCCTGATCTATAATTACCGTATGGGACGTGATTTTCTCCCCTCGCGTATGGCGGGCGCTCTTTTACGCGCGCTTTAAAAGCTCCTTTGTACGCGCGCCCGGCATTTTTCCAAGCGAGAACGCGCGCGGGAAAGTGTACTTTTCTTCTTGTCCGAGTCAGATTGCAGCCAGCACAGATACCTCTATTGATTCCAACCGTTGCTCGCCGGAGAGTTCTCCCGTGCACTTTTTCGCGCGCGCGCGCGCGCGTTATTTTACTCGCCGTGTCCACCGATGCTATCCATCTCCCTCCGCGCTAAAAGAGCGCTGAATTTCCGCGGCTGTGTCGACGGGACACAGACGAAATTGGATGGGGTTGTACTTGTGGGAAACGTCAGGGCATCGGGCACTTTTCATTGACCAGGCATGCGGAAGACGACGGGGCCGGCGCGCGTCTTCCGATTTCGATAGAGGGTCTGGCGTTCGTTGCAGCGCGCGTTTATGCGGCATCACGCCGACGCGTCAAGGCCCGCCATCCGTGAGCGTGTCGAGGTGAACGTGCACGCGCGCACACTTTCAGAGCCTCCGAAGCGAAAGGTCTCTCTCTCCGCCAGCTGGTCTCTCGCCGGCGATCTCCAGAGCCCGTACCTCGACTGCGACCCGAGACAGGGTCGAGAGGTCCTCGGCCAGGCAGAACCGTATCGAAAGTGGCATAGCTGTGCGTTTCGAGATATCCGCTGTTTGAGGGAAACGTGGAAAAGAGAGCATCGCCGTGAATATATGCATGAACGCCCCTTCCGGAGCAAATTTCCTCAACGAGGACAGATCCGTCCCTCGGTCTCGGGTTGCGGATATAATCCGCTTAATCTCCGAAGAAATGGAGCGGTTCCGGAGAGAGAGAGAGAGAGAGAGAGAGAGAGAGAGAGAGAGGAGGGGGGGGAGGGGAGGCAAAGAGGAGAGGAAAGCAGACGAGCTGACAATGTTGTCGGCTTATCGCGCCGAATCTCGCGCGACGAGACCGGATGGAGACCGGCGCACAATTGGCAATCACGCTTTTTAATCCGCGATTCGCTATAATCGTATCAGCGCGCGCGGAATTCGGTCGAATGATTAGCGTTAAGCTATATTTCAGAGCGATTTATTTATTACGAGTCGTGCGCGCGTTAATATCAATAGCCATCGCGGATCGAATGGAGGGAATAATAATGATTTGATATACGCTCGTATTCTCGCGGCGAGATTCGCTCGGGCAGATTTAATTCGCTGGCGTACGTATTCATAAGCACACCGCGGGATAATTCGGTGCGCGAGTACTCGCGGGCGCGAGATATCGGCTAGAATCGTATAAATCGACGGGGCTATCCGCTATCGAGCCGTGGCGATCGGCAGAAACGTGCACGCGGCAAAGAGCAACGGCAACAATGAAACATTTATCCGCGAGATAATACATGGCGAAGATAATGCACGGATTCAGAGAGGAGAAAGAGAGAGAGAGAGAGAGAGAGAGAGAGAGAGAGAGAGAGAGAGAGAGAGAGAGAGAGAGAGATCATTGCGCCGGCAGAGGCGCATCCTTAGGGCCCTCGCATAATCTCTCGCTTCTAACCCGGCTAACCCTGAGAGGTCAACGGTACGGCGGCAGACACACTTAGGAAATTACATAAATATATACTCTGTCGTTGAGGAAAAGTCGGCGAGGCACCGGCGCGATGGTGACCCCGGCGCTTCGGCATCAACGCGGAAGAAATCGCGCGAAGGAAACTGGCCGTTTCATTAAATGTAGATAAATCTCCCGGCGCGCATCTTCCGCCCGGCTCAGCCCGGCGCGGCGCGGTGCAGCGCGGTGCGGCGCGGTGCAGCGCGGTGCGGCGCGGTGCAGCGCGGCGCGGCAATTGTTTGCTGTACCGCTGCACGCGGGTAATCAAGGGAACCCGGCGCGGCGTTACGTTATTGCGCAACAATGCGCGCGTGTGATCGCCAAGACCACGATGTTGCTCCGGTTGTCTCGCACGAAGCCCCGTCGTGGGCTTCCCCCTTCCTCCGCCCCTTGGTCCCTCGTGGAAGCGCCGATGAGGATCGCATTAACACTCCATGGGAACGGTATTCCTTTCGCGTACAATCTTTGCCCGATTGAAGATCGTCGGCGCTCCGTGAGCGCCGGGATTCTTTCGCGACCTCCGTTTCCAATTAAGGCGCTTCGCCGGGAAGCTGCCCGCAGCTCGAGTTGGCGCTCATCTGCGAACCGATCGACGCTATTCGCGAGACGACGCTATTCGTGCCTGTTGCGACGCGATTCGCGCTTTTTCGCGAACGCGGCAAGAGTCGCGGCCGTTTTTACCAGGCACCTACTTGGCGAGCGTTTCTCTCTTTGTCAATCCTCCGTTTCCTTCCTCCTCGAGGAACTCTGAGTCTCCGCCGTCCTGCCCGCGGAATTCATTATCGACCCAACAGCAACTTATCTCGCGCCCCGACAGCTATCTCTCTCGAAAGCTGACTTGTTCCGTCCCGTCGAGCTTGACGGGAGGAATCGTGATGCGATCCATTTTAAGCGTTTTCCATTCGCGAGAGCGGATCCCTCGCGTGACCGTCACTTCCCGAGGGAGCCGATCCAACGGCTGAAAATGATGCAATCGGGGGTCCATCGCGGAAGCAGATGCAACGTATTTCTTTCGTCCGACGCATCGATGATTTGTTGCGGGCAAATAGCAAAGACGGACCTCGGATGATGTGCTCCAGATGAGCGTCCGAGGGAAGCGCACGCTCGACCACGGAGCGGAGAGAATAGGAAGAACAAGAGAGAGTGAGAGAGAGGGACGGGGGAGCGGGTGGGAGCGGAAGGGATACCCGCGATCGTTGTGCACGCTTACGACCGTCGAGACCGGTCGGGCGATCGATCAAACGCGAATCGGTCGTTCGAGAATCGTTCTGCTCTGCTACAGGGGAGCCACGGAACCCGGGCGATGGCCGCGCGCACGAGAGATAGATTATTACTGCTATGTACGCTACACCGTTCCTTGTTACCGGATAATGAGTTTATTGTTTAAGAATCACGCGCCGGAGTTACATGTGCTGCAATCAATTACAATAATGTAATATAATCGCGCGGCCTGGTCCCATGGCGCGGTATATAATGAGGTCCCTCCTCTCTAATGAGAGTATCGGCTTCGCGAGCGGAGGAGGGGCCGGGACGCGGCTATGTACATAGGTACATACGTACATACGAGGCTCGTACATGCTCGAGCAACGCGCGGTAAGATGCACGTTACGATACGCGCTACGTATCGTACGTGTGGCCGCACGTGTAGCTTTCGCACGCGTGCGTGCGTGCGGAATTGAACAAACTACGGGGCGGTAGGTAGTACGGAAACGGTCGCGCTAACTTTAGTTAGCGCCAAGCTGTAAATCTCCAAGCGGGAAAGTTTAGCCGAGCGGCCAGATAAAAAGTTGCGGAAAGTTTCGTCCTTGCGACGAAAAATTCGAATCCTCCTCGGCGCGGCGGGACGGGAACACCGGCGGAAATCATTAATCTGCCACGTCACATCGGACACAGCTTGGAGGCGAGGAATCTCGGAAGCGGCGGACACGGGATTCCTTTTGTCCCGCGGATTAGCTCGGCGATCCGGGAATCCGGACAATCTGCATCTGCATCGATAATTGCGGCGAGAGCCTTAGATCGCGCCGCGACATCTGGACGTAACGCGCTGATCATCGATCGATGACGCCGAGATATCACGTTACGAGAGAAAACGTCGGATAAGGGGCTCCTCTTCAGGCTTGCATGTCCGATCTGCGCGTCGCTCTCTGGTTCAGACCAGGCTCCGCGCACAAACGCGAATGAACAACCGCGAACGCCAGAGCTGCCGAGAGCACTTACGCAGCATGACTGCGCCAAAGTGCGGCGAGTGCGACGAACTTGCTGCGAAAAATTAACGTTTTGAGACGAAACGACGTCGAGGACACTAGAGCGTAAAGCGGACCGGCTCTTGTCCCACCAAGTCGAACGTTGAGGAGGAGGAGGAGGAGGAGGAACGAGGGAGACGCAGGAAACGTAAGCAGCGAAGCGGCTGATCTCGCTTTCGCTGCGACGAGGGGAGGACCGACGAGAGGGCTCTTGCTTCCTTGCGAAAATTCATGCTGACGTAATCAGAAGGCTGGTCAATTATGCGGACGTTTGCGGATCACGTTGGCGCCTCCGTTGCGCTCGCGGATCACGCGCGTGCGTAAACTCGCTTCGGAACGTTATTCCTTCTAAGCTCGCCGCTCTACCGCGACCACTACTTCGGCGCATCGAACATAATAGCGCGTTAGCGCTTAGCGATGGACAATGCACGCTGCTCCCTGAGCGCGTTTCCGCGGAAAAACAAGTTTCGGCTACCTGCGCGCCCAGCCGCAGGACACGCTTGCCGACACGTAACACGCCGACACGTTCAATTACAAGCGCGAGATTCATTGTCCGGAAGGGTCAGCGAGCGAGCGAAATCCCGCCGTTCGTTCCACTCTCGCGCTTGAGAGATGCCGCCAACCGGCAGAGATACATTTCGGGAGAAGGCAGAGAAGGTACCGCCGTAAAGTACCACTTAGAGAACGGCGACAATCCCAAAGTCGCGGCGCTCCCACGAGAAATCTCCTAGGATAGCGAGGTGCAGCGAAGCGAACATCGGAGAAAAGTAACCGCGAAGGGGACATTGGCACGTCGATGATAGCTACGAAGAGGAAGAGATAGAGGGACAATTCGGTGGAGCTGCCGGCTGTGCGAAAGCCGAACGATGCTCATGCAGGCACTGCGAGGTTCTGTGAGAGGCGAGAGAAATATGACGAAGATGGAACGAAGAGAGCACGAAGAGCTGCGAGGAGAAAAGAATGCCAGGCAATTATGCCTATATACGTACCGCTGCATCGGAGATCGCGGCGAGGCGGCAGACTGCCGACAGACGGACGATCGACGAGCTCTCGCTGATTACAGGAGAGATCGTACGCGTTTGTTGGATACACGCCGGCCATGAATTCGCGGGACCTCGCTTAACGTGGCGTTGCGGATTAGCGGTCGTAACGGCGGCGGTCTCTACCCATTGTGTTCCGCTGTCGCGGCTCGTCATCGTCGAGTCGCGACGAGCAGTGCATGGACTCCCATGAAGCGTGGCCTGATGCCGGATATCAGCGCGTGACCGCGTCGCGTGGATCGAGTCAGCTAATTCGGCCGAATCATTTCGGCGGCGTGTGCTTGATTCCCGGTTGGCGGTGACCTCGACGAGGTCTTTCCGAGCGCGAGATCCGCTCGTTACGTGAATAGCCGCGTGACTAGTGGCGGTCGTGAACTCGATTGCGAATTCGTGGAACACGCGGAGGAGGAGAACGGCTGAGGGAGACGGCGCCGAGCTCCGTCTCGCTCGGCAAAAGTCCCGCTAACAAAGTTCTCGAGGACGCGAATCGAATGGCAAAAGTTCCAGACGAGCTAAACGAGAGAGAACGCTGGCGAGGCGGCGGTGCGCAGTGGACGGGATCTTGAGGAGAGTCCAGCGTTGCCGAAGAACGAGCGAGCGAGCGAGCCGATCCGAGCGTGTAACGCGCGCGAGCAACGGCACTTACACAGCGTGGCGCGCGGCGAGCAATTATCATCGCGCAGTCAAGCTAGACGCCCGCAGATTGCCGCGTACATAGATTTTCCGTGTGTTGCGCTCGCGATGCGATGCGATGCGCGGGTATTCACCTGAATGCAGGAAAATTGCGTAAAAAGACTAGCAGAAGAGAGCAAGAGAGAGAGAGAGAGAGAGAGAGAGGGGGGGGGGGAGGGAGGGAGGGACCTGTTACCGCATGAAATTCATGGTTACTGCTCGAGGCATCGACAAGTGAAAAAGTCACAACACGTTAACACGGTAATTGCGACGGGAAGAGGGACCGGCGAGTCGGCGGAAAAAGGCAGATTATTGCCGCGTACTTAAGAAACCGAAGGCGCGTAACGAGCCGTGCTTGCGACGCGCGTTTTCAACGCGCCGAGATCTCGCGACGAAACGGACAAACGCGGGTACGGATATATGGAGGGAACGTGACGGAGGAAAATGGACGGTCGTGCGGGACGAATACGTGTGCGGTCGTAGCGCGAATAACCGTAAATTACCGTAAATGGAATTAATAAAGGTAAACGGCTTGGCTCCGAACAAGATGGATTTCTTTGTGGAGGTACACGTTGAAAGCAAGACGCGAGGACGACGCACGACGAGAGTGAGTTATCCGCCAGTCTGTAGGTCGCGAGAGCAATCCGGAAAAAGGGCGAACCCTTGGGATAGGGACGAAGGGAGGCGCACACGCGAGGAGGCGCACGAACGGAACAGCCGCCAACCACCCGCGTGGGCAGCGCGCCTCGCAGCGCGCCAAGAGATTTTAACACGCCGGCGGAGCACAAAGCGATCAATCATCCGGCAAAGTTGTTTAATCCCGGCAATAACTCCAACGCCACGCCAACGCCGCGAACTTGGCGCGCGTTGCCGGATCGTGAACGGCGACTCGTTAGCCCCTGCGAAGAAGGGAAGAGCTCCGACATCGACCCTCCGCAGGCGGGAAGATTACGAGTTTGCTGGAGACGCGCGGGGAATCTGTTTGCGATTCTCGCTGGCGCGCGACTCCGCCAGCTCCCAGTCATATCCGATCCAGGCAGATCGCGGATCGCCCGGATAGCGTATCCGTCTTCTGCGCGCGCGGGCGCGCTAATAGATGTTTAGGCTGACGTGATGAGGATCTCTCTGGCGGCGAGACCCGTGCGGTCGCCACACGAACGTTCCTACCTCACCGATCAATTGTACGGAGAACACGGAGGAATTGGCAATCCCCTAGGAAAGTTGCACCTTACCTCTCTAACGGCGAGATACCCGCGATTGCCCGCTTTGGAGATGATCGCGATCGTAAGAACGGCGAGCACACGACTCGGCGGAAATCCTGATCTGACTGGCTCGAGCTATGTAAACCGCCAGTAAACCGCCGGCGTTTAATCCTATCGATTGGAGTCCCCTAATTTTCGCGACTTTCCGCTAATGTACATTCCGCGTAATGCACGCGGTCCGTCGACAGTATCGAGTGCCTAGCTTGGCAGATTGTCGAATCATCGTTACCGCGGCTTGCCGCGTTTCTCCGCGTTCTCAGCCGTTCTCCATTACGTCGGCGGAACGCCTGTGAAATCGTTCGAATACCGCGCGCGCGCGCGCGCGCGAATACTGCATCGCAACGGCATTAAAGACAATCTGACGAAAGAGGACGAGAAGGAAGAGGGGAGGGGAATTTGCCAAAAATGCCTAATTAGATTCGTTCGAAGAGTGGCGTACGCCTAATCATTTCGGTCCAAGATAATCTCGCGCGTCATCAGTGGCCTTCCCCGCCCCTCGTCCCTCTCGTTTCGCCTCTCGATCATCCACCATAACGCATAACGCGGATGCAGGCGCATGCCTGGAACCGCTTCGTTCCATTCGACGGGGCATCATCGCGAAACCGCAAGGCTATTCTTCGCGAGCCGCGTCGCGAACAGCGGACTCGGCTTGGCCGCGAGCGTTGCGTGTAGCACGCGCGCGCTCTCGCATATCAATCGCGCAGATCCCACAGAAGCAGCGAGACCGAGCGGACCCGCTCGGTGTCAGCTCGGCACGGGCGAGTGTAAGAGGCGTAACGTGTACGGGAAAATGAACGAGAGAGAGAGAGAGAGAGAGAGAGAGAGAGAGAGAGGGAGAGGGGGAAGAGCAGGAATGAAAGAAAGAGAAAGCGGAATCCAGGCGCGTACACGCTGCCTGGATAATCGCCCGGCACTACCGCGATCCGGTATTGCTCCGCCGCCGAGAGGTCAAATTGCGATCAAGGGCTTAACGGTGATTTCCAAGGCCGGCGGAGATACGTGACTGATTTCCGCGATTTTATTCGCGCGGTATCGCCTCGACCCGCGATACGTATTATCGATTCCGTTTGCTACCCGTAACGCGTCTCCCTCTACCCTCCGCGCCCGTTGAAGGGACACTCCGAGGTCGAAACCGGGATCTGTCGATCCCGCCTCAAACGGCACTCGTCGTTGCATCGTGCCGTTGCGAGATTGAAGCCGGCGGATTAAGTCTGTCTAAGACTGTCCCACTAACGGGGAGACGAGAGAGGGTGAGAAGGCACAATATCGGCGACAGGCAGCATCTGCAACCGATGGTTAACGCTGGGGACTCGCGGTTCAACGAAGAATCCTCTTCTTCGTGTACCTCGGGAACACGCGATCGGGCGGACGTGGAATTTATTCGTTATTCATGAAATTATTCCCCGTCTGCGTTTCACGCGACATCGTAATTTTATAGCCGCGATAGCGGCACCGGGATAGCCCCCTTCCTCCCCCCYCCCCCYCCCCCMCCCCCMAGGGGTTGGGATCTTAGATTGAAGTAATTTAATCCTAGAAAGCTTCGCGATGAATATTTTATGAAACATGCCAGCTCCGCGCGCGGCTAATCAGACGGTTCGAAATGATTTCGGAAAATTATCGAGCGAAACAGGGGAGCGTTATTTATCATCGATTCGCGATTTATGGCGATAGTCGCTGCGCGCGATGAGCTCCGCTGTCTGTCGGGCCGTCTTATAAATCTGCCGGGTCATTTTTACGGGCTATTATTACCGCGCTCCTCACTCGGCGGTAATAACGAACGGGCGCTGACAAAAACTCCGAGGGCCGAAGGACGCGGTCGGGACGGGGCCCTTGCGCGAAACGAGATGGACCTCGCTGGAGGAAAGTCCCTGCGAGTTTTACTGCCATTAGAAAGCGAAAGCGCAACCGTCAGTCCTGTCTACCAGCGCGCATTCCGGTCGGCCGGTGTTTATGAACACGCTCGAAGATTATGTACGCGATCCATCATCGTTTGTTAGCAGCTATAAATCACGCCCGATACAGCCGCGCCGTGGTCAGCGAGGTTTAGCAAATAGAATTCTTTCTCGCGCGGGACATAAGTCTCCGCGATACTCTCCCGGTAAGCCGTTGAATGCGCTCGCGGGATTACCGTTGACGTTAACATTGATTCGCGGATCCGGCGAGTAATCGCGGTGATTTTCCCTCCGATAAGGTGAGAAAGGATGGACCGAAAGACAGAGAAAGAGAGAGAGAGAGAGAGAGAGAGAAAGAGAGAGAGAGAGAGAGAGACCACAGCACTCGTCGGATAGAATTTATTTGACGGCGGTGTAATAGCGGCAGGAATTCGCGCCGCTCGGCACCTCGCCGCGATGATCTCTTAGGACGCGGCTGCGGATAACGCGGCGGTCGGCGGTTCCGCGGAACCGCCGCGCGGAATTAACGGCACCGGCCGCTCGCATAATCCGCCAAAGCAAGGTAACGGCAATTAGCTCGTAGGAGATACACAGTGGGATATTCGCGTCGGTACACCGAGTCGAGGACGAACCGGTAATACGAGGAAACGAGGGAGGATCGAACCTTACTGCACCCTCGACGACGGCGGCACCGTTAGCCGACGATGCTCCACCGTTGTACGTGACCTACCGTAGGAAACGTCGTAACGAAACCTACACACTCGCGATCGCTGGATTCACGCATTCACTCGCTCGTCTGCGCGCCGCGAGCCGTGGGTCATCGTAAACGAGCGCGCGCGCGCGCGCGCGCGCCTGCACGCGCACACGCGGGACGCAAAGTGGCGGTCGCAAGGTCGGCGATCGGCGGTAACAGTAATCCTCGGCTTTACGAGTCGCGGGGCCCGGTACAAATCCCAATGCGGGTGTGAGAAAAGGAGACGGCTAGAGACAGAGAGGAACAGCGAGAGGAAGGAAGCAGCACGAGGGAGAGGAGGAAGAACGGAACGAATGAACAGCGGATGCTGTTCCCCCTCGCGGCCACGTCGCACATCCGTCCTCGCCTAGCGGGACGTTCCCGTATCTCGTCCCGTGCTCGTTAATCTCGCCGCTCTCTGCGATCGCTGCCGATAACGCGATCGGCCTCGCCTCGCCCGAGTGTGTCATCGCGATCATCTTGTGCACCGTGTGCGCATCCCCGAGAACGGTTCGCCGAGCGAGAAAGAGGGACGCTGTCCCACTTTCCGACAATGTGCGCGCTCAGCGTGTAATCCCTCGCCCAGACAGCCACCCACGTGGCTCGAAATAACCGGGTTCCTCGCGATGCAGAGGAGAGAAACGCCGGAGATGCGAGAGCGGCTCCTAGCCCCCGCGGGGATGAGACTGGGAGGACATTGGGGCACCGCAGGTGGGGGCGGGCGGGCGGGGGGGGGGGGRGGGCCTCATCGTGCTAAGCGGCAAGCACATGCCTGTCTGATCCGACGTAGCCGCCGAGTACAAGGTGGCATTGGGGATACAGCCGGTCTCTCGATCGCGGTCGGCCGATAGCCACCGCATGACAAGCCCAAGGGGTGTACGTAAACGGCTGAATCTATCTATCGATTCTCTCCCTCTCTCTCTCTCTTCCTCTTACTGTTGGCATTGCCGGACGATGCGAGCAGCCTCTTGTCCGCTGCGTCTGACCACGTTCCCTTCCCGTGCTGTTTTCTCTTGGCTGTTTGCGCGCTATTTCGTCTCTCTCTCTCTCTCTCTCTCTCTCTCGCTCTCTTTCTCTTTCCCTCCGCTCTTCGCTCTCGTACCAACATGTATGCAATGTGCGAGAGTGTCGCCTTCCGTCTCTCTTCCTTGTTATTCTCCCTTTGTCTTTCGCTCCGAGTAAATTTCCACTCCGTGGCCTACATTCCGCGGTTTGCTCCGATACCAGCTGCCAATTCGGTGATACAGCGTATGCACGACGGATGCATACGCGCGATCATGTTCGATGTTTCAACTCGCATCGGTCAGTTACGCGTCCTGCAGAAGGACGAACGCGACATGAAGCCGCTGCTTCCTTCGGCAATGAGAATCGACGAGGCAGCGGATAGAGATTGCGGACAGTCCACGACGATATCGCTTCGGTAGCTTGATTAGCTTGATTAGCGATTCAACCGCGACGCAAACCTCTCCCGACCACGAACAGACGAATGCTACTCGTGACGATGCTTAAAGCCGTAAACACGCCACGCATCGTCGTCGTCGTCGTCGTCGTCGTCGTCGTCGTCGCTCGTTCGACAAGTTCTTTCCCGATGCTCGCTTCTCTCTCGTTTTCTCTAGCATCGGATTCCCCGACTCGCTCTCGGCAATTTTGTCTTGGCTGGCATCAAAAGGTACGCCGTGGCGAATCGCGGGTAATCGCTCGCAAGAGCGAATGAGCGATGCAGGTAAACGCGTTTACGAGAATCACGTGCGAACATTTCGCTCATTATCGCGCGGATAAATCGCGACAAGCTGATTATGAGCATCGGTCTGTTGATTTTCGTAATTATTTAAAATAACGTACGACGCGCTCGATTGGTAATTGGTCCGGCCGAGTATCGAGACCGAGATCGATTCATTCTCGCGTCGGGAGAGAGTTCTTGTTAATACCGCGATATTTCCAGCATCTCTCGCGTGCCGGTGCTACGCCGGTGCGCGCAGTAGTAATAAACATCAATATTCAGCAAATTAAGTAGCAGACTCTTGCATTCTCTCTCTGCCTTTTTCTCCTCCTCCTCTCTCTCTCTCTCTCTCTCTCTCTCTCTCTCTCTCTCTCTCTCTCTCTCTCTCTCTTGTCGTCTCGCCATCGCGCGGTGATGAATATACCGGCGTGTCGGCTACATACGCGCCGGGCGAATTAAGTAGCCAATATGCATGCTCGCACGGCGTGCAGCTCGCGAGCGCGAATAAACGCGCCGGGAATAAACGAGGCGGGTTGTTGCAGGCGCTTCCGCGCCGCGATGATTTTCCGTGAATTAAATGCGAGTCATCACCGTATGCGTGCACATTGGAAATCATTAATACAGATAGCATTAACGACACGGTATCCCATTAGGAATCGAGCGAGCGCCGTTCGCTCCGCGTTGCGCCACCGCAATCATTCGATACGATCATTCAGCGCGGCTGGACCGGCGTTACGGCATCCGCATCTGTAGGTTTCTCCTGGGCGCGCTTTCACACACACACACACCCACACCCACACACACACACACACACACACACACATATAAAAGTAACAAGAATTAATATCCCGCGGCCCGGTGCAGCCAGAGTGCGTTCACTTTTGCCTTGTCCGCTCGACGTCGCCCCACAATAAATACATCTTCCCTCTTCTTGTTCTCGACTTCCTTTCCTATCCTCGCTCCGCGAACGAGCGAGCGAGCGAGCGAGCCGGTATCGGTGCGTACGTACGTGCGTGACCGCGCGAGAGGGCTAACGACACTAAAGGAAATTTGTAATGAAACGTACAAGACATAATGGCGAAGGAGGCCGGGGGGAGCCACCGAAGTGATTTATCACGAACGCGATGTGATCGGGGCTTCGCTCCTAGCTCGGACGTTAATAACGCCGGCTGCGAATCACGGGGCTCTATACCGCGCGCCATCTCCTCCTTTCTCCGCCGTGTCTACTCGGATGCATACCTAATAAAGCGGGACGCCGCGCCGCCGCCTGCCTCTCCCCCGACGATTCCGCACATCCCGGCATCGCCTTTCCCGTGGTATCCACCGTCCGCGATAAAAAGCATGCGACAGAGACAACAAAGCGACGGCGACGGCGCGCTTGGAAAAAGCCTGCGCGACGCGTTCGCCGATCCGGAATTCGCGCACGGAAAGAATTAGATCCGCGGGAATTTCGCGGGAATCGCCCATTATTCCACGATAAGGTAGACACGTGTCGCTCGAATCAATCCTCCGTATCCTTGCGAATTCCTCGGACATCGTCCGTCCGTCCGTCTCTCGTGCGGGAATGGAAAATTGACACGGAATGCGTACAACGTGTCGTGCGCGATGTTCGAGTTCACCGAGCGTCTCTTTCTCTCTCTTTCCTCTCGGGCGCGAGGGCGTCTACCCTTATCCGGAGACTATTTCCACGGTCAGCAGAAAAGGCGATCGTTCCCGCATGGCGCTCGTTCTAATCGTATATTGTCGCGGAAAGAGCGGCGAGAGATGTAAGCCACCGCCACTCCGACGCTCTTTTCTTACGTACGTAATGGAGTGACTCTCCCCTCGGACGTACGTTGAGACATGTCCACCGAGGAGTCCGTGCTCGGTATTCGTGCGCGGCTATCGGGATACGTGTAGCAGTCATCCGAGCTGGCGATGGTGTCGATGGAGGGTCCGGAACTGCACGGACGGATGTATCCTGCCAGTCGGGGCAGATAGCTTCGTGCCGGCCGAGCGGATTCGAAGATGAGAGGGGGAGTACGAGGGAATAAGAACGAGCGCGAGACGGCGAGATAGGCGGCGAGAGAGGCAGAGAGCGAAAGGCAGAGAAAGCAGAGGAAGCTAATGCCGATGCCGACGCTCCGGCGGAACGATGCCGGTATGTGTAACAATCCCGTGATTGCCGTGCACCACTGCCGGGTTCGAGGATCCTTCCCCATCTTGCGCTTCCTCTGTTCGCATCTCCGCGTCAATTCAGCGCATCTTCGTCTCGCCGCTGGAACGAACGGAGCGAACGAGCGGGCAAGATACGAGTGGTCAGCCGAGGCTCCGGAAGCGGATAGGCAAGATCGGAGTCGGCCGGCGCGCATCGCCAGAGCGGCGAGATAGACGTTTGATGTAAAAGCGCAAAAACTGACCGGCTGCACGGCCGCTGCGCGTTTTGTCGGGCGCGGGAAGAGCGCGAGATGGAACGCGGCGGGCGACGGCAAAGAACCGAAAGAACCGAGAGGCTGGATCGTCTCGGCGGTCTCGCGGCCGCCAGGATCCCGTCTCGGCCAGCTGTTCTTCACGCTGCTGCTCGTTGCGCGCCGCCGCGTAGGTCTGACGTAATCACTCGAAAAGAGGAAATTAGATATAGCTAATGAAAGAAAAAGAGAACGGGGCTAAAGCATCGCAATTCCTGTCCTCCTGTAACTTTTATGATTCGCGCAGCGATTTTCATTGGTCCTCTCACGTAGTGCTTTCTCTCTCTCTCTCTCTCTCTCTCTCTCTCTCTCTCTCTCTCTCTCTCTCTCTCTCTCGCTCTCTCCGTCGCCCGTTCGTTTTTCCGCAGTTCTTCTCTTCTTTCTCCTTTTCTCGCCGCTCTCCGAGTCATCCTGTTTTCCCCTTTTTTCCTGCTGCCCAGCCTCGCGCTCTACACACGCGCTTAGTTAACTCGTGCTTTTTCATTGGCGCAAAGTGCCTCGCAAAGCTGCTAATTTCTGCAATATCTCCGACAGCGTGTTACGCAAAAAGAAGGCGCGCTGCTAATGGGCAACAATATAGCGTGGAAGAAACTCGTTTAATGAATTTTCGCCGTGTAAAATCGATCCCGGCTTCGCGTAACAACGTTATACAACATACGGTTACGGATTAACGTGATCCACGCGAGCGTGACCGTTATTCGCGATAAGATCCCGGCGCGTCCAAACAGAATTAGATCGATGCTCGATTTGACAGACAAGTCGTTTAACGGAAACTCCTGCGACAAACGTCGCGTGCGCGTACACACACGTGCGCGCACCGAGAGCCACGGGACTCCCGGTTCCTGTCCCAACTCTGTCCCGATTTCCCGTTCGACTTTGCGACTCGGCTCGGCTCGGCTTCGCGTGCCGAGCGAGAAAAATGTCTCGGAAACGATCGAGGCGCGTCACGCTCCGCTCGATACGAGGGTAGCCGTGAAATTGGGGATTTAAGCACGGCGAGCGTGATTCGCGTTGTCGCCCGCTGCCGCTCCTCTCTCTCTCTCTCTCTCTCTCTCTCTCTCTCTCTCTCTCTCTCTCTCTCTCTCTCTCTCTTCTCCTCCCCCCACCTCCTATTCACCTCCTTCACTTCTGTTGTACGAGACTTTATAATTGAGTCGAGCTTTTTACCATTCGTACAAAAGCCTATCCCCAGCGGGGTGTTTTCAGCGAGAAAACAGAAAGAGCAATCGCGAGGATGTCTTGAGCAAGACATTAGTATGCCCATTAACGGGCCCTTGGTCTGTCCCTTTGATCGAGGCGTTTCGTCGTTCCACGCACGACGCGGACGATTATCTCTGTTGGAAGCTGTTATCATCGCGCCTTCAGTCAGATAATATGATAAAGGAATAGCACAGCTGTGATTCTCCGTCAGTTTTTGGTCGACGCAGTAGTCTCCCCTTCAATCGCTTCAATCGAGCAGCGAATGATCAACGTCGCGATTGACTTGAATTCCGCTACTCGGCAAAAAGCAATGCGCGCGCATACGCGGAGTTTCCATCGCACCGACGTGTATCCGGCTTTGGCCGTCCGTCGAGGCGAAGCGGAGAGTCCGTCGAGAGTCGTTTTTAACGGACGTCTCCCCGCGCGAGCGGGCGAGCTGGAAAAGTAATGGTGTCATATTTGCGTAACAAGTGTCATAGCAGAACTTTATCTCGCAAAGCCGACAGATGGGTCGGCGTTTCCGGCTTCGCGTTCGCAAGATGGAAACGAATACATCCGGATATACGTCCAGCCGCGCGCTCGCGCATCCTCAGCTCGCGGCCTCCCTCCTCAGCTCCCCGCGCGGACTTACCTGTAACGAAAAAGAAAGAGGAAAGACATGAGAAACATCGCCGGCCATCGTCGGGGCATAATTGGAGGGATCGGATGCGCGCCGAGTACATCACTCGCGCGCCGATCAAACCACCGGCCGTGCGTGTACTCGCGCACGATGCTCGCTCGCTGTCCGGCCGATTGGTCTTATTTCTGATCGGGCCGGTCGGGATTTTGCGGCCGAAACTCGATATTATCGAGCTCGCGAACCGATTAAGCAGCCTTATTGCTCGGCCGTCCAGGGGAGGGCCAGGACCGACCGGGCTAATCGGCCGAAATGCCGGGCTCGTCGCGGAACCCCTCATTAAGTCGTTGATTAACGGTTCCCGCGGTAGAAAAATACCACACTGTGCTGTCAATAATGACGTATGCCGATTACAACAGGCGACAACGCGGCATCGTTATTACGGTCCCGGTGCGGGTCGTCCCGCTCGCCCTCTCCGGCCGGGAGAACGGCCTCGCCAGGTGCCAAACGCTGCCTGGACGGAAAGATGACAATTAGCGTTATTATGTACCTCGTTCCGCGCTTAATGACCGCTTGTGTGCCATTTCGCGAGCGCGGCAGGAAGGACGCGGAAAGAGGAAGGTAAAAAGACGTCGCCGCGCAGTGGCGACGTCGTTTACACGATTGCTTGAAAGAAGGCAATTTGTTTCTTCTTTCACCGCCTCTCCCTCTCTCTCTCTCTCTCTCTCTCTCTCTCTCTCTCTCTCTCTCTCTCTCTCTCTCTGTCGGACGTAATGTAGGTAAATATTGCCGGTGAGTCCGCGGCGAGGTGACATTAATTGCGCGAGAGGGGAGCGTTATCCCGACAAATCTGAAGAAGCCGCGCGCGATTGTGCGTGCGTGCGTGCGTGCGTGCGTGCGTGCGTGCGTGTACGCGTTACACAATTATCCGCGCCGTTTATTCGCAGCTCGGCCGCGGCTAATCCGCTGTAGCGCAGCCTGCGTAGTTTTTCAATTACGCGGAACGTCGCGTTACAATGCGCGCTGTCCCGCATGCGATAGACACGGGATATTAATTGTTAAATTATATCGATTTAATTGGCACGTTCCGCGTCGCGTTACGTGGAGCCTATTAATCAGAAGAAGGAAATGCTCATTATCTGCCGGCAGCTAAAAATTCCACGGGAAAAACATCCGTTTCCAACGTGCGTATCCAGTTCGGGGCGAGTTCTCCTAATGGCGAGTCGCGCTTGTTTTTATCAGCGCGGCGATCCGGCGCGCATTATCCGCGTGCGAAAATATATCGCCTGCGGTATTAAAATGAAATCCCGCGCGTAATCCGCTTTAATACGTTAATCTCGAGTTCTGATTGCGCTCGTTTCTTAGGCACGACTTATCCGGGAGAGATTAAAACGGCCGCGCGGTTTTATCGGGAATATTAATTAATCTATCTCCGCGGCAGAGAGAGAGAGAGAGAGAGAGAGAGKGAGRGKGRGGGRGGGGGGGGGGGCGGGGGGSGGAGCGGGTAGGAGAAATACATACGCCAACATGCAAACCCGGCGCAAAGACGAGCCGTAATCGCGGACGAGCGTGCGACTATAACTTTGCGGCGTGGGTTCGTTGCGCGCAGCCGGGTGGACGCGTGAAGTGTCATAAATTGTCTCACGTGGCGCACGCGCGCGCGCGCGCGCTCGAAGGGGGAGAGGGAGGGTTAATAAATCGAAATAATTATCTTCTATTTAATGTTTCGCGCGCTCGCTCGCTGAGGAATGTCTCGTTACTCATCCGGCGGCGTATCCGCGTTCTCGGGCGTCACGAAAATTCTCACGGCTTTCAGGCGAGCTGCCTGGCGCACGCTCGCTCGCTCGCGGATATCGCGAGATAGCAATAGACACCGCAACAGGGGGCCTTTCGTTGCGGAGAATAAGTAGAAATATGTGGGCACAGTCTCCTGAGTGTATTAGCATAGTTATGCGATTTCTCTTTCTCTTCTCCGCCGGCCGGTGCCCGGCACTTCCGCGCGGATGTTACAATGCGGCGCGGACGCGGCGCCGTAAAATCGGCTTCAGGCGTAACGCCGCGCGCCCTTTCTGTGTACCAGCGATAGCCGCGCCTTTAAGAGCTGCTTTGCGTCACAATATCGACAATGGATCCCTTATTTATCGCGGCCCGGCGAACAAGCGAATTTTTCCGCGCTGCCCGCCCGATCGTAAAATGGATTAAGCCCCATTCATTCGGCAACAATGGCCTCGCCGCGAGTTTTACGTTTCGCGACGCTGATTCCGCATCGCCGTAGGCGCCGGCAAGCGCGAGACGGTCCAGACGCTCGCGCGGCGATCTAGGGGGCAAAGTGAAAAACTTGGCGCAGATTAGACTGGATGAGGAATAAAAGTTGGCGATTATGTAAATGCTCTCTTGACTACGCCAGTCAAGCCGGGAATTGTGCGCTTCGCGCGCGCAACGGGAACTTGCGCGGGGTCGATTGCATTAATATGCATTCGCCATATATCACTAGCCCGACCGCCATAATTTAAATATGCAATGTAATTCCGCTAAATGAGATAATCCTGTTTATGATCGCTCCCGTAACCGCAAATTGGAAATACATTATTTCGTGCGCCGCTTAATTTTTCAACGCGCATACATACCGAAGAAGGAACTCGCGGCACGCGCGGCCCTACAAAATCCACTCGATAACAACGCGCGCGCGCGCGCGCGAATCTATATCTAAATAGCAGCGCAAGTCGCCCATTGAGAGTGGGCGATTGCGAAAGCGGGAAAATCCAAAATTGAAGGGGAGAGACTTTTTCCGAGAGACGAAGACGAGAGGGAAGGGACACGAAGGGATCGAACTCGATATAAGTGGAATTCCGGGATGCATTTATCTTCCGCATCTTTGTTCTTTCGAGCGTTCTTTGCGCTTGCTTCATTTAGCCGGCCAAAGATAGATGAAGTCGAAGGGGACTGAATCAACCACGAGTAATACGATCCACCGTGGCGGAAAAACCGGCGCATCACCTCGCGTCCCGTAACTCTTCCGGAAGCAGCCGTCCGACAGCCTAATATCGATTTCGCATCGTCCCTCCGCCCTCTCCTGTTCTTCCATCTTTGTCCCTGTCTCCCTCATCTCGCCGGGGACACCAATCGGGGATCGCGAACGCGTACGCACGCGACGCGTCGATTTCCCTATGCAAATATTGCCCGGGGGGTCGCGATCCCTTGAAATAATCCTAATAACGAGATAATGTACATGAGAGACATACAGAGAGACGGACAGAGAACGAGAGCGAGAGAGAGAGAGAGAGAGAGAGAGAGAGAAGTGGACAGTGCATGGTCCGGTTGACCCCATTAAATAGTCGGTGTACCGTGATAACGTGCATTAGCAGTGCGACTGCCGCACTTAGTGTACGTACGTGTACTATACGTTTCGTCCGTGGAAAATGTCTACCGTCTCGGCACATCGGCGAACTAATCGACGCGCAAAGTGCCGCTCTGCGCTCTCATTCCGTCTGCGTCGCGGAGGAACGCTCATTCTTCTCGCCCGCAATTCTACCGATACCAATCAAGCGTTTATCCCGAATCGTCCAAATCGGTTCGAACCGATCAGCCGGATCGCCTCTTGCGACTGGCGCGCTTCGCCGCGCGGCTCCTTTGACGTGCCGCGGGGAGGAGGAATCGCGCCTACCGGCATCCCGCCGGCGGTTCTCTCTCTTTCCGGAAATCCGCGCGCTAAGGTAAACTTCCGGGACACCGCTCGTCGTATCGCCAGACGTCGGATCTTTCCTTTTCTCTGCACTTTGCAGCCTCTCGCGTTACGGGCGCTCGATTCCGCGGATGTTATCAGCAAAGTTGAACGTACGTCGTATAAATGGCGATTCGAAGAGGGGAAAATGTAACATGCTCGCTCATCAGGACGAGGTCATCGGGTTCTCTTGTCGCAGCGGTGCTCGCTTTTCCCTCCGGCGTTCCTCCGTTGCTTTAATTGGCTGTCAACGGAGAGCACGTCGTCATTATGCGGACGAGGCGCGGTCCCTGCGAGCGAGCGCGGGACGATTTATAAAACGGGATTTTAGAGCCTTGGCGCGCGAGCGCACGCCCAACAGAGAGAGAGAGAGAGAGAGAGAGAGAGAGAGAGAAAGAGGGAGAGAGAGAGAGAGAGAGTGAAAGAAGCGGACGTAGAAATCCCGAGATGTATTCACGGTAATGTAGAACGCGCAATGTATTCAGGCTGATCCACGCGCGCAAGATGCGTCCCGAAAGGAGCGCTTCTCACGGGACGCTTCCTTTCTGGACGCTGCGCGATCGGATCCGGCAGCAGTTCCTTCACTTCCCCCTCCCCCCCTCGCCCCTCTAGCCGCAGAGCCACAGCAGCTTTCCTCTGTTCCATTACTAACGAAGAACACGAACGCTCGGATTTCCCTCGGTGTGCCATCGTCCCCGCGCTCGCCGCGAAGCGTATCCCGGCAGATCGCCGGCGGATAAGGGCGAAACGCGTTCGTGCGAATCGCCGAGCAAGGGAGAAGTGTCACGCGTAATTCCCTTTGTTTCCGTCGCGGCCGTTACTCTCGCGCTCGCGCGATTCCAGAAACGGCTCGGGATCGCGACTCTCGAGAGTCCGCGCGCGAATACGGGAAAAGTCAGTCCGGTGCCCCGCGAGCGAATACGGGACGCGCCGCGAGACGCGCCGCGCGAGAGGGCCTTATTCGAGGGGTCATAAATCACTCAGGCGCAGTCCCGCGCTCATACACTTACCTTCAGCCGATAGAAGCGGAATGATAAGATTAATGCGCGACGTGCGCGAGCGCGCGGGCGAGGCTGGGACAAAGGTAATTTCAGGGAGAGCGGTATGCTGAAAAGTTCAGGGAAGCGACTCGTGTCGCCGAGGGGTGTGTTTTGCGTAATTATTACCGGGGTACTTATGAACCCTTCCATCTCACTCTCTCTCTCTCTCTCTCTCTCGTTCTCTTTCTTTTATCGCGCATCGCACGGCGCGCATAACGAGGATCTCGCGAAAGCACCGGGTTCTTTAACGGCGCTTGATAATTGGGCGGAGAAAGAGTCGCCGGAAGGGGAAGGGATCGCTCGGTCGATCCGTGTTTTTGCGGAGTGCGGATCCGCGGTTCCCGCAGCGACGAGGATGAGAGAGCGCCTCGTTAGTCTCAAATCGGTCAACCGGCCATTGAATCCAGCAAAGAGACGGAGGTCCCGGCTAAATCCCGCAACAGACATCGACTTTTCAGGAATCTTCTCCCCTCTCTCTCTCTTCTCTTTTCCCCGCATGTGCGAGCGTTACAAAGGCTCCGCGAGGGTGGTGGTTGCAAAGAGGACGGCCGATCGTTAGGCGGTGCTTCCGAATGGCGCCAAGGTAGCGACGACGCTAAAGGGGAGAGGAAAAGGAAGAAGAAAACGGGGCAGTCCGAAAAAGACGAAGGAATCGAAGGGAGGGTCGGAAAAAGGAAACACGCCATCGATGTCGTGGATAATTGCATCGGATCCTTCCTTCCTTCTCTCGCGTTATGATCCTATCCTATGAGATGAATCGTCGTTTCTTAACGGCGCGGCTGATTGTCAGTTGCCTGATGCAATTCGGCGGATGAACCTCGCGATCATCGATGCTCCACCTCGACCATCACCAATGTGCCAGTCGTTAAGATGTAAATCGATCGACCTTCGCTCGACCAAACAGCCATCGAGGGCAACTCCCGGGGGTTTGCTCGCGCAGTGATGGATCATTTCGCGCGCTCCGCTCTCCGGAAATTCCGCAGGATGCAGATCGACCGCAACCGGCCGACCGCACTTACATGGCTAACCCTGACGTTCACCTTGTTACGTAACGTCTCTCGTTGTACGAGATCTCTCGGCGGCTGCGTGTCCGACGCGACGTGTACGCGTAGCGCGAAATACGTGGGCTGATTAATATTCGCGCGGCTTTCGCGCGCAAGCAGCGATCGCTTCCTGTTCATGGAAACGACATACCGGTGTATCCAGCGTTACCTCATCATGCGATGTATTTATTATGCAACCTATCTCCGCGCGCGCTCGCGCAATCGACTCGGACAATTACGAGGAATCCGCGACGGAAATTCATGTAGCAGAACTCGCGTTCCTTCCGCGTCCATTAAAAGCGGAGCTCTCTTTCTCTCTCTCTCTCTCTCTCTTTCCCGGTCTTTCTACCTGGCGGAGTCTTATCTGGTCGAAGACGCGCGCGCGGGTGGCTGCGTTGGCGCGAAAGGTGAATGTCGGAGGGATTAAGTCGTCGTTGCATTCGCAATATCATTAATCACGCGATAAGCGGCCGCTGGAAAATCCCTAGCGGCCACGGGGCAGGAAAAGAGAGAGAGAGAGAGAGAGAGAGAGAGAGAGAGAGAGAGAGAGAGAGAGAGAGAGAGAGAGAGAGAGAGAGAGAGAGAGAGAGTGTGTGGGTGTTACGGGACGCGATCTATGCGGGACGGGATCCGGATGAATAGTTTGGATCTCGCCGAGAAGCGTCGTTTCTGTCCGTGAGTCCGTGAAATATCTCATTATTATCTGCCGTCTCTCTTTGTCCGCGTACATGCACGTACATGCGCGTCCTTAACGGTGGTTCGCGCCGGACAACGCGTCACCTAATGCAATCTAATCTCAAACGTGCATTTGCATAGAATTCAAATTATTTTCGTAGCCCGATGAATTATTATCTCCACTCGGGGCTGCGAGCATTGCGCGCAGACGCGCGCGATTCCATTCGTCATCGGTCGGTTTGTCGTTATGCCCGTCCTTCCCCTCGCGCGGGGAAGAAGCCTCGCCGCGGAAAACGAGCCCGCGAGCTTAACGCGCTCGCTGGCCGCTTACGATCCCGCGGCAAGGGTTGCGCGCCGGCCGCGAAAGAATGCATTTCCGCCTCCCCGCGAGGAAATTACGCGCGCGGTGCGTACGTAAACCGATGGCCGCGCGTAACGAGGAAAGTTTAGCCGTAACGACGGTCGGAAACATCTCCGTGAACGGGGAGAGGGCGAGCAGGGAGCGCGACAGAGGAGGAGAGATCCAGAAAACAAGGAGGAAAAGGAGCCCAAGGGGAATGGGTTCGTTTTTGCTGATAAACGCTCCATGCGGACGTTAATTGCATTCCGCGTGGATGCCCGCGATCGAGAGATTTGCCATGGTCGTCCCGCGATGCCAGCCGAGAGAGAAAGAGAGAGAGAGAGAGAGAGAGAGAGAGAGAGAGAGAGGGAGGGGGCCGTGTCTGGCCCTTGGAATTCCTCAAGAGGGTAAAATTATGCGGAATGGCCGCGCGACAGCCGTGATTACCGATTCAGGAGATTTTCAAGTTCCTAGTACCATCAGTTACGTCGATATTCCGGCGGGCACGAGCGCCCGTTAATTAGCTGGTCCCCCTCTTCCCCCCCCCCCTCCCCACCGCGTCCTTACGTTGGTCTTTCAATTAACGGCGCGTCTTGGGCGCGTATCGTGTTTCGCGGTGATCAAGAACGAAAGGGATCTGCACTCGATGCGTGTCCAACGGCGAAACGCCGTTCCCCCTCCCCCTCCTCCCCCCACCCGCTTCCCGAGTCCCGAGCATTCATCGTCCCGTTAATCCGCGTCCTTTTTTCCTCTTAATCTCCGCGAGATGCGCCCACGAGGCAGTTGCTCGCCGAGCGAGACGCAAACGGTCGCAAACGTTTATTATAAATATAAGCGGGGAGCGAGGAAAGGGGAGGAAAAAAGGAGCGCCGCGTACGCGATTATCGCATTCGCCGGTGCATTGCGCATCAGCGCACCGCGAAATACCGTTGCGACTTTATAGATATTCCCGCTGAAAGCCTCGTGCCGTGATATCCCGTGGAAGATGCGGCTCGGCGCGCGAAGCGAACGCTCGCAAAAAGGGAAGGATTCGTTGATGTTTAAGCGCGCATTAACCCGTCCCCCCGCGCTGTCTCTTAAGAATGCATCAGGGGAGGGCATTACCGAGGGATAAACGACAATGAGCATTCGCGACGTAACGACGTGGGTCACAGCTGCGGCAGAGGACAGCTATCGAGCGCGGGACGGTGTCCATGTATAATAGATCGCGCGCTTGCGGCCAAACGAGCACTTTTGCGAGCGTAGTCCCGGGACGAGAGTTAATCAGCAATGAGATCGCTCGGAATCGCGGAGGTGCACGACTGGACGACGAAGAAATCCCAGTAATCCCAGAAATCGTCATTAATCCCACCGATTATGCAAAATTATCACGTAGAGCATCGGGATTCCTACGTCTCGCCGGCCGAGCTCGGCTCACCGAGAGATTATCGCGATCGACAATCGCAGGCCGGCGATTCCCACGTAGGCGTACGATATCTTTTACTTGAATTAATAGTCGGCGGCGCACAGCGACGTTACTCGAGTAAGGCTCGCGAGACGAGGCGGGGAGGTTTCTTCGAGGTGTGATTTACGAGCGCGAGGAATCAATGTCCGTAAGACGATCAGGCGTCTGCGTCTGCGTCTCTTCGAAGCGAGCAAGAGTGTTGCACGCACATCGTTGCGCGATCGCCCGCGCTCATCTCGGCGGGTTGAAACCCCCGCCGAGGATGCATCGCGCGTGCATCACCTCATCACCGCCCCCGTCTCCGCTCGATCCTCCCTGGCCATCACCCGCATGCTGCCGCATGACGCCGGCGACAGCCAGCCGGACGGTCGTTTGCGATCGCGCGGAGACCGCCACGATAGCGACATCGCGGACCACCGGTAGCCTGGACGGCGATCATTTAGAGCCGGCGATCGGGAATCCGAGTAAATCATTTGAGCTGGCGCAGCAGTCTCCTTCATCCATCTTCGCGTTCCGCGACACGGCGGCGCGTAAGTACGCGCTCGTGCTTCGCGGTGGTCAGATCGCGCTCTCGACGGTTCGACTCGCGATTGACTCGCGGGAATGGAATTAGCCGATGCGCGTCCGATAATTAGCGCGATGTCGTGACATTACTGCGGAGCAGTAGGAGAACGCGCCGCGGGTCGCAAGGTGAAACGCGGTCGTGCTGCTCTTTCGGCGCTAAAGGCCCGGCGAGTTAACAGCCAGCCGGTTTCGTTTAAAACACCGGACGAGATGGCGGGAGGAAACGGAGCGCGTTTGAAGAGGATGCATTTACTTTCGCGAGCGGTGCGTCGCCCTCTCTCTCTCTCTCTCTCTCTCTCTCTCTCTCTCTCTCTCTCTCTCTCTCTCTCTTAATTCTTCGTCGTTACGCGCGACGACCTCACCCCACGTCGTCCAATGTCGTTTTCCCTCACGGGTTCATAAGCCGCACGTCGGCAAAGGGATGTCGTTACCGCCGGAGATAGGGCCGCGCATGCAAGAGCGACCCCCCCTAGCGATTAAATTATGTCCCATTGACGCGTATATGTATATGCGCGCGCGCGCGCGCGCTTCTCTCAGCGGCAGCTTCTGCCGACCGCGCAGTTCTCGCTCGCTTCATGTCCGCGCACAGCGGCGCAGCTTATGAAGAATTACGAGCGAGATAGCAGCGAGGGAGATACGGCTTTATACTCGCGCCTTGCAGAAGCTACATGCTTCCGCCCCTTCCCTCCGTCTCTGCAGCCCGCGAAGAGCCTCTCGCTCTCGGCGATCATCGCCGCCGTCTGGTCGCGGCGCTTTCCATCAGCGAATAAAATTGGAATTTGGAGCCGCGAATTGCGCTCGGCCAAATCGGCAAATCGAGGTAGAGAGGGGGGGAGAGGAGAGATAGGATGCAACACGCCAAACATCTCTCCTTCTGCTCGCTGCTGATACAAGAAGCTTGATACCTCCATAGATGCTTCCAGCTCCCGTTCTCGAGCGGATTGGCGCTCCGCGTATCGACGCGCATATTAATAGCGACCGTAGCTATCAAGCGTCGTTAACAAGGACTGTTACAAGGAGTCTCGATAGAAAGGAATTCCGCGATAACCATGAGACACGACTGGTATCCTCCCTACCGCCCTCAGCGTCTTCTCTCTTTCCGCTCCGCTTTATCTCCGCTTCGCTCCCGTGCCGGGACACCGAGGACAACGATGCTGGCATTAAACTCCTTGCCTCTGAACCTCCACCCATTCAGCCTCTTCCTGTCTACGAATCGATCGATTTGCATATGCAAATCGCGCGATACAAGTAATTAATTCGCAATCAGAGCGGCATCACTGTTTCGCTATATATATAACGCGCGGATAGATACCGCAATTCATTAGTCGCGGCGATACTTATTAATTGGCGTCGCGGACGGCGAGGTGGACAGTCGCGATTAAGCATTCGAGTTCTCGTTATCGATTGCCGCAATGCGTCCCTCTCGGCGACCTCGACTGCGGCTCGTTGCGGCTAGTTGCCTTTCTCGTGCTTTTTGACGTAAAGCGCGCTACGCTCGCGGTACGCTGCACGCTCGCTTGCACGGTACGATAAATCAACGAGTCGTTGTTTTTTTTGTGTTTCTTTTTGTTTGCTTCCGTCAGAATGGACAAATTGACGATTGACCAGACTTGGATTCGATCCGAACTCTCTGTCACGCATCGCGCAGGATCGCGCCGAATTTCCGCGCCTCGCCTCGCCCGCCGCGGAAGCGCGAGCGGTTTAATCTCCGCGCCGGTAGAAAAGCGAGCGAGACTCGCCAAGGAACACCTGTTACGTTCCGCTGCCTTTGTCGATCGACAGCGGCAGTGCCAGCCGGGCCAGGCCGACACCCTCGCGTTAACTTTATCGTGATTACATCACAGGCATCACACTCGCATCTACACTCGCGTGTAGAAACGTTGTTCGAAGAGCTCGCTACCGGCCTCCACCTTCCTTCGTTTCCCAATCTTGGGATCGGAACAAGCTTCCCCCCATCATCCCCCCGTATCGTAAGCCCCGTCGCAGTCGATTCTGTATCGAGATACCTTCGAGATGCCGCGCGCACGGGGAGCATCCGGGTTCGACGCTCCGCCATTATCGGGATTACGCCGGTCTGAAATTTCCTTTCCGCTCGCCGGCGACTAACTGTGTCAGGCTGAGACAATACGCGATTCGATCCTGTTTGCGTTTCCCGGCAAACAAGTTTACCCCGGAGAGCGGCGAGGGCAGCGTCGGGGCCAATAGAAAACGGCGGCTAGCGAGCTTCATGCCGTTATCGGGAATCTTCGCGGCCCTCTAATTCGGACGTGCCGTTTGAAAATGATCGCTAGCGGAAAGAGACCCCGAGCGTAAAGCGAATCCGACGTACGTACGATTAAATGCCGTTACTTCCGGCTCCGCTGCGCGTGAGAATTGTCCACAGGGGAGGCGCCGCTACCACCGCAATCGAATTACTTCATCACGCCGCGAATAACACTTCCCCGAATATCATTGTAACTTGCATTATTTCATTGCGTTAACGAGCATCCGGTACGGGGCCGCGTGAGAAATGGAAATCTCTCTCTCTCTCTCTTTCTCTCTCTGTCTCGCGTAACGGAGCAACTTTTTAATACCGCGCGGGATTATATTTTCAGCGTTGATGCGCGTTCCGCGCGATGGGGGGGCGGCAAAAATGCACCCCGGGATACGATTGCGTCTCCACGGTCTTTAGGGCAACGAAGCGAGCGAGACACGGAAAATCGTCGCCCGTTACAGTGTCATGCCCGCCATAGGACAACGGGCCGCTTAATTTCGCGTATTTACTCCCTCAACTTCCAGCCTGGACCCCGGACGTGAATCCTGGCGAAAGCCGCGCGATCACGACGACAACTTGAGAAAGCACGCGGCGACGTACTCCCGTAAACGATGTCTCGTTTTGCTCCGCTGGATAACTCGTCGACGAGCGAGTTCCGGTCGCGTTCGCTCACCCTTCACCCTCTCACTCTTGCGCCCCTTTCGGCCTCACGCGTTTATCGGCGTGCCATCGGGAACAGATAGAAACGGCAGGGGAAGAGAAGAGAGAAGGGAGACATGGAGAGGAAAGAAACGAAAAGGGCCGCGCGAGGATCGACGAAAGCAAGAAACGGGAAGCAAAGGGGCGACGACGACCGGGTATTCCGTGAAGCGGGAGGGTGCGATATCGGACGAGGACATCGCGAGTAAACGGACGGCTCATGGTGGTGCACTTTGTCGAAGAGGGATAGGGGCGGGGGGAGGCGCGGTTGGCGGTGTGGGTTATGTATTGGCACATGTACGTAATTGTAGCCATTTGTCGAGAAAGCGAGAGGCGAAGGAGGCGAAGGAGGAGGAGGAGGAGGAGGCCGGGCTGGCAGACGGAGAGAGCTGATGGTCCGTAGGGTTGAGGGTGCGGAGATGAGGATGGGATGAGGACAGAGAGAGAAAGAGAGAGAGAGAGAGAGAGAGAGAGTTTCGAGCGGTGGAAAGGGCGTCCCGCCTCGCAGTCGCGGCTGAACGCGCAATGTATCACGGGATTGCGTAGACGACGTATATCTCCAAGTAATAGCAGGGGGGGGGGGGTTGCAGGCAAAGCGAGCCGCCTGTAGCTAGCAAACCCTTGCCGAAAATCCCTCACGCGGTCCCTGTTCGCGTTCGGTCCCTTTCCGATGACGTCGCGCTCTTACGTTTCATTGGAAGAAATGGCGTCAATCTCGCTCGCGAGATAAACACGAATAAACACGATTCGCGGGACCGTTTCCGCTCATACATGCATCGAACGAGGGGAAATATGTAAACACGAGCGATTTCTATGATGAAATCACGCACGCGCGCGCAGAATTATGTGCAGCCGTATTAGCATTCGGCATTATGGAAATTACATTCGCCGTCGATTTACATTGCAAGCAAGGTATTACGGGCTACGAATTATTATTAATAGTGTAATGACTGTTTTCGATCATTCATTAATCTCCAGTATTCTGCTCGTTTCCTCTTCCGCTTTTCCGTCACTCTCTGCTTCTCAGCAACGTAATTAAATATATATAAGATGTCCGTCAAGCACAGAGACATTACTGTCGCTGAATCTCCCTTTCTCCGCGCGAATCGTCCCGCGTACTTCCGTTAATAACTTCCGCGCGATGAGCTGCGCTCATTATTCGATCAAACGACGCGCGAGGGCGCGTAATACTCTCGGCGAGTTTCCTCTTCCAATCGCGCGCGAAACTCGCGTCGTAAAACTAGCGTCGCCGTCGTCGTCGCCATCGCCGGCGCCGCCGCGAGTATCCCGTTGTTTATGAATAATACGCAGGATTTCCCCCACTTTTCGTACCGCGCGCGGTACGATATAAAGCTGATTAGCTCGTTCCGGGAGCACGGCGCTAAATAATGTTGCCAGATATGAGCAGCGGGCGCGCCGGCGTGCATGAATTGTCGCGTACCGCTTTTTTACGCGGCGATCATTAATACCGCCCGCTTATCCGAATCTGGCGGGATTACTCGGCGTTCCGGGTCAACGGGCCAGGGCGGAGTGAGCAGTCACAAAAGAGTAATGCAAATTAGCTTTGTTCCTCTCCTCCCCTTTCTCGGCCCTCCGTGAGCTACTGGCCCGGCTTCCGCCGTTGATATTTCGCGTACAGGCCGCTCCTCAAGTACGTTGTACGTGACGCGACACGCCCGATGCCGCATTATGCGCCGTTATCGGATATTCCATATTCCGTTGAGGCTTTTTGCGCGGCTCTCCCTCGTTTGCCCATTACCGCCGTGGTCAGCGCATCGATTTAAATTTTACGGCTCATGGCGGCTCACGGGGAGTCTCTCCTTTCGCGGTGTCTCGGCTTTCCTCTCCTCCGTTAACGATAGCATGATCTCTCGTTTCCGCGATGAAGAAATCGCGGATACGCCGGATCAGGATCTCGTTCCGGGATTCGCTGCGTTCGACAAAGGAGACGGCTCCAACGGAAACGAGACACGGACGAGCCTTCGTCTTATCACGCGCGGGAGCTGCTCGGAGGCGCTTCCGCGCGTTCTCCGTTACATCGATTTCCGTTAGATGAAAGCCCGTGTCGCTTCCGTCCGAGGCAGATACTCGTAAAGGAGAGAGAGAGAGAGAGAGAGAGAGAGAGAGAGAGAGAGAGAGGGAAGGGAGAGCTGTATAACGCCCGTGTATAACGCAGGCAACGAGAAATGCAGACTCACGTGTTACGCGTACCACGAGCGACGTTCGTGTCGACGAGAGGCCCGCGCTCTTTCGTTCGAACGGGAGCTCGATGCAATGCATTAACGATGCAATGAAAATACCTCCGGCGTAGCCGGGCTTCCCCGCCAGTCGATGTTCATTCGATGAATTGAAAAAACAGCGCGGCCCTCCCGCTCGTATCAGCCGGGAGTGACGAGAGAGAATGGAAGAGAGACAGATCGACGGGGAGAAAGAGGAAGGGAGAGCGGCTCGACTTGGCGAACGGCAGAAATTGTTTTTACGATTGACGTCTTTCGATATAAGGTAATACATATGTACCGGCGCGTCGATCGGGGTGCTCCGCAACCGGGGGTGGGCCCCCTGTAGCTGTCGTTCGGGGGGGTGCGCGCGCGCGCGCGCGCGCGCGCGCTCGTCGCTCGACGAAGAATAATTTGAGATTCATCGAGATGCAGCGGGGCGAACCACTTGTAATTCTTTTCCACCGTCACCGACGGCGCCGCGTTCTCTCCTCCCTCATCCCCCTCGTTCTTTTTCTCCCTCTGCCCCTCCACCTCCCTTGGTCGGGCCCTTGATCCGTCCTGTCGTTTTTTGTCTCGCCATTTGTTCGGCACGGTACGACGCGCTTCCGCACTCCCGTGCGGAAAAGGGAATTACGATAGAACGACAACGTGCCGGCAGCGGGGGAACGGAAAAAGGGGGGAGGCGGGGGCACGACGTCTCGTCGCAGTTAACTTCGCATTTAACATCTGCCTGGAAGGTTAAAATTTCCCTCGAGGTTTACGGAGGGAGTTGAGAAAACAAGGCAGGGCGACGCCCTGCGGGGCGTATCTTTTGTCTCGAATCTCGAAGGAAAGAAAATCACGGGGGGCTTTATCGTCGGTGCCGGCTCGGTTTGAATGGATTTTCGGCTAACGCCGTTTCCGATCGTGCGTCTCCATCGGCCCGTCCTCCGATCGCGTTTCGCTCGGCTCGGCATTGCTTCAATCGCAGCTAAAACGAAATCCCGACCTCGCGATGGATTCTTACTCGTGCCTTCGCGAGTAATGCCCAGCGAAGCTTCGTTCGTTCGGCGATGACCAATTCGCGTAAAGTCCACTTCGCGGTGATCAGGGAAAGAGGGAAGGCCGCGCTGTTACGCGCACGCCTGCCGTCCTACCCCTTTTCCTATCCGTTAATTATTTACCGCGATGGATATATCGAATCGCCTGTCCGAAACTAAACTTCGAGCGGCTCGGCCTCCGAGTGGCCGTATTTCCTCGCGTTTCTCCCTAAGTAGAGGGCTCTCCACGATAATGCCACCCGGGAAGTTAGCCTGACGATATACGGCGAGCGAGATGTTTTACGAAACGACGAGGCTCCACTTCGGCTACAGCCGAAAAGTATTCGCCATAAAGTTGCGGAATCGATGCGTGGCGAGCCAAGATACCCCGCTGAGCGAGCTCTCGCAAATATTCCCGCAAGTCGCTCTCCCCCTTCCCTTCCCTTCCCTYCCCCCCCCCCCCGCCCCTATCCCTCTATCCCTCCCGCTTCTCCTAGTCTATACGGAGAGAAGCGAATTGGATTTAAATATGTAATTCCCTCCGCTGCTCTCCGCGGTGAATCATTCATCGCGCGGGACAATGCGATAAATCTCATCGCGGCGTAAATTAACGTAACGCGATCGTTACCGCATCGCCGCTCCCCCTCCCGATCCACCTCTCATCCTCCTTCCTCCTCCTACTTCCTCCCTTCGGCCTGTCGATCCGCGGAAACGTTTCACGTTCTCGCGACGTTCCGCGCGCGTGAAATGTAGAGAACCGCGGCCTCCCCGGCTGCCCCGCCGGAATACCCGGGGGATTTTTTGACAATTATTTTTATGCCAGAACGATCCGATGATTATCGTTCGCGTCTCTCCGCGTTTGCGCGGCGTGACCGGCCGTAATTAATGTCGCGCGGCGAACCGTACGAGTCGCGCGGCTGAAAAAGCGCGCGACGCTGCATTGTGCGGCCACGCCGCGGCCTGGCCGCAGTTTTGCGAGAGTGATTGGCGTGCTCCATCATCGTTAGCGACACCGCGAGTTTGTTGCAACTTACTGCAACTCGTTAGCCACGATTTCAGCGTTGTTTTTATAATGTCCGGCGTGTTCCCGAGTGCGGCCGACGCCGTGTCGCCGCGGGTCTTCTTGTCGCGCCGCGGTCGGCTTTGAAGCGTCTTTCTTTAATAGTTTTTGCCGCGTCAACGATAATGAGCCGCTGTTTCCAGTACGATTCGAGATCTTCATCAGTTGCGCGCGCGCGCGCGCGCGCGCGCATAATCAACGCGGCGCGCAATCAGCGGCCGGGCTAAAAATAATTTGCGACAAAGGCGATTATCGCGTTGGATTCGCACGCGGAATGACTAATGAGCGATGTGTTTTCCATCGACTCGCATGGAGCGCGGCGCAAGCCTCCCTCTCCTCGGAAAATTATCGCGTTTCGCTCGCGAGCGATTCAGTTTCGGCCGAAACTTGTTGATTTAACGAGCAAACATTCATTCGCGCGCGCCCGGACTCGACGCGCTCATGCAAACGCGAGATAGAGCCGAACGAGTGCACGCTTCCCGATCTCTGTCCATCACGCGTCGCCCATTTCACAGCGTGCGTTTCACCCCTTGATGGGTGGGAAGACTGCGAAGAGAACGAACGGAAGTACGTAAGGCCGGGGGACACGATAATCGATAATCAGGGGGAAGGGAGGGGGAGTGAGACCACCGCTGTCGGTTCGATTATATTATATTCTCGAGTGGGTTTTATCGGCGCCGGTTCCCGCAAAAAGCTGTGGTGATTTTTCGGCTTCCCCCTCCCCTTCTCTCTCTCTCTCTCTCTCTCTCTCTCTCTCTCTCTCTCTCTCTCTCTCTCTCTCTATCTCTATCTCTCGCGGCGCTCCGGGAATATTGAAATCATAACGTCGGCATCCATGAATATTATTCAGGTCTTAAGGCAATATAATCCGAAATCGATGGAGCGACGTGGAATAAATTTGGCGGCCGCCCTTCGGCGCCCGGGGCCCAGCGCGTCAGGCAGTTTCCGCCTCCACCCCCGCGCTGATCCGGATATACCCATGCGCGGAGAACGAGCTCCCTGAATCTCCCGATGACGCGACACCGAGGGCGCACCTGAAACACGAAAACTCCACGCCGCTTCTTCCGAGTTCTCTCGCGGCGAGGGTCAAACGGGCGGTAATGACCCGAACGTCTCGTCGAAAATCGGCAAGTTCCGCATGAGGGGAACGTTGAACGCGGGAAAGAGCTAATCCCGAATGACAAGGCAGTGGGATCTCCGGATAAATAGAATGCCGCTCCGCGGATTTCTGTCCCGAACACGCACGTTTACGCAGGCTGCGTCGTCGAGCAGACGCGAACGAGGGGAAGTTGCGGTCGCCCGGAGAATGCGACCGCGTGTGCTCTAATGGACAGTGCATTTTATGCACCTTATACCTTCCTCGTTCTCCTGTCGAAAATTACGGGCCGGAGGAAACGCATTACGCGTAATCACGGTGTTCGCGGTTTTCCTCGATCGCGCGAAAGTGTCACGACTTTTTTCAATCAAAATCAAATCTCTTGAACCGCCCGACTGGCAGCGCCCGTTGCTGTTCGACGTCATGAGATATGATGATATCCTGTCATGATTGTGAGTAATCACGGCCTTCGCGGTTTTCCGCGATCATGCGAAAGTGTGATGCTCCCGCTTGATCGAAATAAAATCTCGCGTTCGCCGGCAGCATCGGTTATTCCGCGTCGTCAAATATGACGGTAGCTTGTCGGATAACATTACGGGAACCGTAACGACCGCATAATGAACGTTATAATAATAATATGACATTTTTCCTCATGATTTACCTTGAAAATATTCAATATCGGGACGAGCTGGGGGATTTCGGTTTCGGTTTAAATCAGGAGCCATGCCATTTGAATTCGCCGCAGACTTTTCTAAAAATTTATATCGCTTCGACGTTGTATGTAAAATAGAGAATCACGCGAGTTTTACGCGGGCTCCAATATTAAATTACGTCTCTTTATCTTTTTAAAAAATTACGCTCCTTTAAAACGCTGCTTTATGATACCATAAATCAGCTGCCCATCTACCTACGAATTATTATAACCGAGCTCGCCACGGGGACTATGCGGGGAGAGGTTTTAGTAAAAGTCTCATAACATATTTCGATGACTGTTGCATGCAGTGTGCGATAAATGAAAATCGCGTTTTCCCGCCGATACGCGTACGGTGTCAAAACACAAATATTTGCAAGACAATACCACAGCGTGCGTTATCAGGATATTCATATATATATATATATATATACACATATACATACATACGCAAACGCGGTGTCGAGATAAATATTTTTACGAGCATGAATAATTCTATCGCACATGATTCGGATCTTGTGTCATTTCCGCGAAAATCGAAGCGTATATCGATTTTCAAGAGCGATGAAAAAAAATTCACACTCGTCCAGCGGAAGGATGTTTCGCGTTTATGCAAAAACATGCGTCTCTCTCTCTCTTGTCCGTAACGCGATAGGAATTTCTCGTGGCGGCCTAATCGAAACGGATTACCGAAACATCAACCAATCAGATAATAACTGGAATAATTGGAAATTTCACAAATATTCCGTTAACAATCGCTCATACGTGTCATCGCATCGCGTAACGTCCACGCGGCCGGGTTGAAACATTAATGTCATCCATCGTCCAAATGACCATCATGATCGCTCTGCTTTATGACGACGAAGGCATGTGCGATTTGTCTGCTAGGCCGTGAAAAGTGCGAAAACACAATCTCGCGAGCCTCTCGAGCCTCGCGAACGCATGACATACATTATGCGTGATGCATCCGCCATGTGGCGGAAGAAGAAGAAGAAGAAGAAGAAGAAGAAGAAGAAGAAGAAGAAGAAGAAGAAGAAGAAGAAGGCGAGGCCGAATCGGCGCACCGCCTCGGCCTCGGTGAATGAGCGTTTTCTTAATTGTTCCGCGCTCGGTTCCGTTTAGTATCGTTAACCGCGCGTTATTGCGGTGCCGTAAAGTGCGGCGGAAAGTAATTATTCCAGCGGACGCGAGCGACCTCGCGTCTGCCGCCGCGTCCTCGCCAGCCACGAGGCGGAAACGAAGCCCGGAGCTCGGATTTACCGGAGCGAGTGGGTGTTTCCTTTTGCAACTTTGCCATCCGAGATTAATGCACGTCGGCGAGGAGGGCGACGGGGGGGCCAGCCGGCGGCACACGCGAGCCCTGGTGTTTTTACTGCGACGAGACGAGAGAGGTTGCGCGTGAGAACTGAAGTGGATTGCCGCTTCCGTTTTCGAGCACTCGGAGACGCGTTCAATTTCTCGGTTTCTCGGACGACGCAGACGACGCAGGGCTAATATCCTTCCAAAAACGGTACACGGCTGAGATTTTTGCATGAAACGATCGACCGCGAATCCTCCCGAGAGGCGAGGCGCGCGTGAATAAAGATCGCCGCGCGGAATAAACGCGAACGCGTGGATAGGATCGATCGCGGCGATAAATTTATTCATTTTTCTCGCCAGTTGGCGGCGCGCGTCAGAGAAATACGAGATTAGCGATGAAATCTTCACGAAAACTCTTCCTCGACCGTTTCAGATCCGCCAATTACATCAACGCCAGCAAGCAATGCGAGCTTTCGGACATGGACAGACTGACGGTCGCCGGCTCGAGCGCCTTCCAGACGGCCAAGGGGGTGGACTACCTGGAGAACCATTGCGTGGAGGAACCAGTGAAGCTGTGCGAATTTAAAAAGCTGACCGGCCGTATCCTGAAGACCGTGGATTCCGTGTATCAGGACGTCGGTACGTCCGACGAGTGCCGCGAGCTGTGCCTCAACTCGCCATTCCGTTGCCACTCGTACGATTACGGCGACACCGGCGATATGGTCTGCCGCCTGAGTCATCACTCTCGCGCCACCCTCTCCGACATCCAGGTGAGCTCGATAGCGATCCTCAAGGATCACGGAATTCTTCGTAGCCGCGCGCTGTCCGCTTGGTCGCGGAACGCGATTCAATTGATCGCGCGAGGCGCTTTGGAACGATTCCCTTCAACCCCCGCGGCTTGCGGGTTCGCGCGCCGTTTCGCAAACGGCGGATCCTCGAAAGGGCCGGCGAGGATTTTCCATAAACGCGATTACGCGCGTCGCGCGACCTACACACAGCCGGACAGCCGGCGGAAACCGGCTTGGAACAATTTGTCCGGAGCGCATTCGTGGAAAATCGAGTTTCCATCGTGGCGACTCACCCTATCCACGGGAGCCAGCCGGGGTGGCACTCGAGCGCGTCCGCGATTCGAATGCGAATCGCGCTATTCCCCCGGAGAGTCAAAAGAAAGATTTAGCGAGCATCAATTCGCCGAGCATTCGATTTATCCGCGCTTTCTCGTTATAATGAGAAAGATTTAAATCGAGCATCGAGCGAACCGAGATATCGCTTCGGCTCCGGATGATTCATCGATCGGTCTCGTGTGCGCGATCATTCGCTCGAGATGAACAAATAACGCGTGCAACGACGAGCGCGACGAGCGCGCACGGCTCTAGAAGGCTTGTATAGGCGTTCGGTGTGTGTACAAATGTACAAATGTTCAAATTATTAACTGGAGTGATGGCGAAGCGTCAAGAGTATTTAATACGGCGTAATATTCGCGATTAATCTGTTTCATCGAGGAGGACCATCGAACGTGCCGAGCTAAAAGCGATAAAAAGCGCTTCCGCGTAAAGCGATTCCGAATGATTCTTTGAAAATGACAGGCGGGCGATCGAGCGCGCGCGCACGCGCGTGAATCGAAGCGGATTGTCCATCTGCCCGATGGAAATGAAAACACGCGCGTGTACGTCATGCCGAGATTGATAATTATGGGGTTTCGTGTGTCGAATAAACGGGCGCGTGTGCGACGATGCTGAGAATAAAGAGTAGGGTTGATCATGATGCGCGCAGGTAAATAAATTATTATCGTTTCGCGTAACATGGCAATCAATCTCGTCGAATGCGGGATGGATGATCGGCGCGACGTAGCTTTTCTATCGAAGATCGAACGCATTCCGCGCGTTTTCGTTGAGTTCGCGTTAATGTCGCTGTAAGGCTGCACTGTAATCGCTGCACGAAGCGAATCGAACGAAGATCAATACGAGACGTCGCGAAAGGCATCCTCTCTCGTCGCGAGGATTTGGTCATCTGGTCGTAAATTCCCCGGGGGAGTTTTCGCGTAAGACCCTTCGCGAGCCGTCAAAACCTCTCGACCGTGCGCGTAACGAGCGAAACAGAAGCGGAAGGACGATCGATAAATCTCGCGGGCCAACTTCGCGAAGTTGGTCTAATCGCGGCGTGTCCGTGAATGGCGTATCTGGGAATTTATCGCAATCCGCTCGCGCTGTAATGCGCCCCCGCGCGTCGAATCGATACGAGCGACGAGCCGCGCAACGATGCGAGACACGAGTAACGGCCCTCAAGGAAAGCC
Source organism: Eciton burchellii (assembly GCA_020341155.1). NCBI lineage: Eukaryota > Metazoa > Arthropoda > Insecta > Hymenoptera > Formicidae > Eciton > Eciton burchellii. Next base: position 1,318,005 of record JAHMML010000023.1, read on the forward strand.
CATGAAAACGCTGATTTCAGGAACCCTATCTCGACGTGCCGGAGGCGTCCACGTACGAGCTGAGCTCCTGCTACAACGTGACCATCGATTGCCGCGCCGGCGACATGGTGACCAGAATCCAGACGAGCAAGCTTTTCTACGGCAAGGTGTACGCGAAGGGCTCGCCCAACTCGTGCGTGCAGGACGTGAAGGGCGCGCTCGAGTTCGAGCTGCGCATGGCGTACGACGATCTCGAGTGCAACATCAGGCAACAGGGTCTCGGCCGTTACCTGAACGACGTGGTGATTCAGCATCACGACACCATCGTTACCAGCTCCGACCTCGGGCTGGCCGTTACCTGCCAGTACGACCTCACCAACAAGACCGTGTCCAACGAGGTGGACCTTGGCGTGCACGGCGACATTACGCCCGCGCTCTCGGAGGAGGTGATCGTCGACTCGCCGAACGTCGCCATGAAGATTACCGATCGCAGCGGCAACGAGGCCGTGCCATCCGCCGAGGTCGGCGACCCGCTCGCGCTCAAGTTTGAGATACTCGACCCCAACAGCCCGTACGAGATCTTCGTCCGCGAGCTCGTCGCGATGGACGGCGTGGACTCTAGCGAGATCATCCTGATCGACTCTGACGGCTGCCCGACCGATCACGTCATCATGGGACCGCTTTACAAGTCGGCTAATACCGGCAAGGTGAGTCTCCGTCCACCGTATAGTTTCCAGATTAATTCCCGCGGACCTTCGCGAGAGAGAAAGAGAGAGAGAGAGAGAGAGAGAGAGAGAGAGAGAGAGAGAGAGAGAGAGAGAGAACGGTAGACGAGTCGGTAGACGCGCGATCAAGGCGCTGGCCGATCGCCGAGCGAAAGTCGCTCGCGGCTAATTGCTGGATCCAGCGCTGGATCGCGCATCGCGCCACGCCGACAGTCAGGGAGAACCATCCCCGAGGAAGTAAGCGCGGTTGTCAGTCGCGCTTAAACGTTCCTCTTGGCACTTCACTCTTAACAAGAACGTCCCGGTGCTCGATCATGTGGCGCGTCGCAGCTGCGAGCGGGCGTGAAGCCGCGATAAAGAAAGTGCCGCGCGAACAGAGACCATCGCGAGCGAGAATAAGCTTGGATTCTGATTCCACGTGATCCATCGAGGGCGGACCCGTCGACGATGATGGACGTGACGCCGATGAACGCCGATAAACGTCGATAAACGCTTGTCGCGCGAGCGAGCGCGAGCGGTGTGCTTTATGCGTCGTAATACGCGCGGGCATAAAGCGATCTCTCGGGCGGAAAGAGAGCGGGAGACGTGGAAGCGAGTCAGAAGCCGGCGACCGTCGATCCGACTTCATGCTAATCAATCACTCGGACGGATTTTACGACGGGAGGCAATTTGCCGGGCCTGTAATAGGTCGCGCCGTCGATGATGTGTCGCTACCTTGGCGATGACACGCCGTTGACACGCCTGGCACGCGGGAACACCCCGCTCCAGCAACGACCATTACTTCCGCGCGTCCCGCGTAAGGGAGGCTGGGATTAACCAGCCCGCGATTCGAGTTCATCCGGGACTCGCGGATTCGTGGCGAGGTGGCGAGGTCTCGTGCGATCTCATCGGTAACTCGGCGCGATCAATAACGCGTTAGAGCTCGGTGTATTTGCAGACACGGCGCGGTTAATGTTCTCGAGTCATTTGGCGAACCGCCGGAATTATGTAACGTAATTGATTCCTCCCGCGAGCGGACGTTCCTTCAAATACACGAAGACGGGTCATTAAACAGCCGCTAACGTCGGCGCGCGCGCGCGCGCGCGTACTCAAATCGGTGCCGAGCTCCGTTGGAGAAGGCGCGATTATTACTTCCGCGTTTCCCGCATAAGGCAACGCGCGAATTGGCTCCGCGATCCCATTAGACCGCGGAAAAGGAGCGAGAGAAAGAGGCCAGGTATGGAAAAAAAATATATATATAGTTTAATCCTTTCTCTCCCTCCCTTCCAGCCCTTCGTGCCGCGTAGCGAGATATCGTGGGTGAGCCGGGGCGAAAACGCATTAGAGCGGAAAGCACAATAATTCTCGCGCGCGTTTAATAGGTACCGGCGATCGGCGCTATGACCTCGATGGACCAATTACACGTGTGCCGCTCGTATATTTCGCGCGATGACTCGCGCAATATAGCGCCGGCCACAATCGGAGAAATAGAACTCGACCCTCCGCGCGATCGCGGCGCATTAATGAGCCGCGTAAAAATGCTCTCTCTGAGCGATTTCGCTCCGGCGAGCGAACTTGCTCCGAGCAGTCTTCTCATCGCCGGATTATTCTGTCCTGAGCGCCGTTGGCGTTCTCCGCCGCATCGACACACGGACGGATCCTTGTCGGAGGAGCCTCGTCATCGCGTTCCGCGGCGCGTAACAGCTTCAACCGATTAATCGCTGGACCGCGCGGACCTGGCGGTGACCCGCCGCGTGTCGACGCGATTGAACGGACGGATCGTTAGGATCCAGGGCGGTCTGAGAAGCTGAAAAGAGGCTCGTCGGAAGACGGCAGGAAGAAGGCGTACACGCGGCCTCGTTAACTCGTCGTTCCACATCATTTGGCCGCGCGAACGCGGCCGCCTGGTACCACTTTATTAGAGAGTAATAACAATCGCGGCGGGAAAAGGAACAGCGAGATCTATATGCGGCAAGACGCCGCAACGAGATATATCGTACGAGAGCTTTCCTCCCCGCGTATCGAATCCTCTTCCGGTTCGCGGACCTTGTGGCGACGACCTCCTCGTTCCTGATCTCGTTTCCTGACCGCGGCCGACCGCGCGGGGGCTAACCTCATTTCCTGCATCCTCGTCATCGACGAAGATAGAGATCTCATCAGCCGACAATGGCGACGGCTGATCCTCGCTCGAAGTTTCGGGCAGACGCGAAGAAGACACGCGAGGAAGACGACCCCCGTTCCTTGGCTCTCGTTTCTTCTTGATCAAGCAGAGGAGGACACGCCGGCTAAATGTAAATTCCGGCGTGCAGCGCGAGCTGACGCATAATTCGGGGATGCTGATCGCATGTATTATACGCGGCGCTATTTACCTGTCGATCGGAAGTAGCGATAAAACGCCTGACACCGACTTTGATATACGCCGCGGCTATCAGCTATCAATAATCGTCGTCATTTGCGACAGAGTACACTGTCATTACAGGGATATGGTAATAAACGCTCGCAGTATATTGATTCCGCCGGTGGGCGAGAGGGCAGGCACCGTTTGACCCGAGATGCAACGATAGCAGGAAGTTACTTGCCGATTATTTGTCTTTCTTAATATCGCGAGCCTGCGAGACTCTTCTCTCTCTCTGGCGCGAGCTAATGATCGTCTAATAATTAATTATTGTCGGTAACACAAGGCGGTGTTTACGCTACGGCTTGGAGCTGACAAAAATATTTACGATGTATCAATTTACCGTTACGTTAATGGATCGCCGGCAATTAACGCGATAATTATCGGGGATGACACGATCGCGACGCACGTTGAAAACTATCCATCGTGGAGCGTCAGAGCGTACACTGCTTGAGCGCCAAGAGCTCGCGATCTCTCTATGATTATAATTATTCAGGGAAACGAGAATTATAAATTACCGTCGAAAGCTCGAGAGCGTATTCGTTCCGGAAACAAATCCGATCGGTTGTTCGCAAATCAAATTCTTCAATTCCCGCATTCATTTCCCACGCAAATCATCCTTTATGATTTCTCGTACGCTCGTTTGATCGTGCCATTAACAGCACTTGCGATAACCGGAAAGGACCGCGGACGATCGGGGATATCGAGCGCTGTCGTTGATCGCATTAATCTTAAATCGGAAATCCAAGAGGAAACGAGATCATGTCGGTCGAAGCGATGCGTAGGGCGACGTCGTGGCGTCTAACCCACTGGACTCTAGAAATTTGCGAAAAGTTTCGGCCTTCCGGTATGTTCGTCACGTAATCGGGACGCGGAGGCCGCCGTCCATTTCGCAGGCGGTCTGAATGAAATTGGAAATATTTCTCAAGCATGTCTCCGCTCGGCCACTCGTGTACACGCCTGGAAAGAGGACAGCGCGCGCGCAAGAGAGAGAGAGAGAGAGAGAGAGAGGGAGATTGGCGAAGGGAGCACTCGCACGCTCCGCTGTAAGGGCGAAGGGACGAGTCTGGGCGGATAGGAGTGCCCGCGGCCGACTTACGAAGCAGACAAGGAGGATCAGGTTGAGCCGCGCCGTAAAAGCGCGGGCGCAAGATCCTTACGATCTGACTGATCTGGCGGCGGTACATTTATGACAGGAAGGGAGGGAGGGGGGGGGGGAGACGGGACGCCAGTTTCCCGTCTTCCTCCCGTCTTCCTCTCCCGCCCCGTCGGTCCGACGTCGTTGCTGCTGAAGAAGACTTATCGTCAGCGCGGATACCAGATGCCGCGCGCTTCTTTTCGCGTCCCGTCCCTTTCTCTCTTTCTCTCCTTCTGGCTTTCGTTGCTCGTAGATGGGCACACGTACTCGAACTCGCGGGCTTTCCCCCTCGTCCTCTCTTCTTTCGACCAACCATCGACCGTCTTACGCTTTTTCTTGCCGCTGCGGGAACCCTCGCCGCTCCGTGCGAAAAGGACGAACCTTTCGCTGCTCCTTCTGCGACCACGGGATGACGTCGCGGGATAATAAAGTTCCGCTCCTACCGCTAGACCCCGAGCAGGCTAAAGAAACGGCTAAATGAAGCTGTACGTGGAACGAGGCGTATTTTAATGTCTTACTTCCCGCCGATAATATACGCGCCCGGTGTGTAAATACGATGAACTTGGTATGAACGCGCCGCGTTAAACCAGTTCCGAGAGCGCGGAGCGTGGCGCTAACCCCGCGTTGCAGACCTTTCTTTCGGCGGAGAGAGAGAGAGAGAGAGAGAGAGAGAGAGAGAGAGAGAGAGAGAGRGGGGGGGGAGAGAGAGAGACAGAGAGAAAAAAAGGAGAGATTGGATCGAGAAGAGCGCTCTGACGAGCCCAGATGAGTCCTAAACGATCTAATCATGTCTCAACGACGATCCAAAGAACGGAGCGATCGATGACGTATTAGCTGCATCATTCACCGTCGTGAATCCATCGCGGGTGCCTTGTGGCGTTTCTGGGCGCACGGCGATTATCGCGAGCGACATTCCGCGGGATGACAAGCCTAACGCGGACACGAGTAATTATCGTGGACTCGTTTCGTAGAAAAGGGCAAGGCGGGAGGCTGCGATCGACACGTTGTACCAATTCCGACTATCGCAGCTGTCTCAAAGTGCCAATGAAAAGGGTGGAGAAGCCATTACGCGCACTATGTAATCACAGCCGATAGGCTCTGTGAGCGGAATAAAAAGAGTCTTAACGGATAGGTCCGCTTGTCGTGAGAAAATAGAAATTATCAGCGGCGCGCTTGCTTGATCGCACCATTTGCCGGGATGGATATATGCGCGCGGCTCTAATGGCGTGAGTAAAAGCGGCTACTCGAGCTGTTTTTCACGTTATAATCCCGTGTAATTGCCGTTATACGGTCTTACCTAATAAAGAAGAAAAAGGACCAGAGGACCAGAGTGTGAAAGACAGACGAGAGAGAGAGAGAGAGAGAGAGAGAGAGAGAGAGAGAGAGAGAGAGAGAAGGGGAGAGAGGAAAAAAGGAACGCGCCGCAGATTGCGAGGCAGTTGCCGCGAGATGTGAAAAACCAGTTTGAGACGATCAACATGTCTTACGCATGTTGCGTGCGACGATCGACGCTCGTCGCACGTTACACGATCCACGATATCCGCATTCTGTGATTTTTCCATCGCGGAAAGTCGGCGGTTTCTCTTGGCCGCGGCCACGGCGAAATCACGGCCATCGCGCACCGGGCCGTTCCCATTCCCGGTCACCGTTGTCGGGGATACAGCCGAAAACGTATGTGTGGGAGCGACATATGGATAAGATTACCATTATTTCCCGCGTCCACGCTGAATTTAGCGAACGAACGACCGCCCGTGTCGGAATTTCAGAATTAATGCGACGCAGCTTAGCCGAGTAGTCGACGGCACCGACGGTCCCATATGAATTACGAGCGCGTGAAATAAAAAGAGAGCCAGGGACAGAAAGAGAGATAGAGAGAGAGAGAGACAGAGAGAGAGAGAGAGAGAGAGAGAGAGAGAGAGAGAGAGAGAGAGAAAGAAGAGAAAAAGAAAGACACGTGCATTTCGCGGCTGCCCCCTGCGCTGATCATATTTGTTATCGTTGGCCGCTTCTTTTAACTTTGTTAAACACAATCGGGGATGAATCTGGCATCCTGGAGTCCTGCGAGCGCTCCACTCTTCCTCTTTTTCTCTCTCCCTCTCTCTTTCTCTCTCGGTTAACATTGACGCTTGATGGCACTTTAATTCGTTTCTTGCGCACATCGTACACGGAGGAGAAGAAAAAGCGCGGAAATTGTATACAGCAGCTACCGGGATAATAAAGAGCGGCGAAAGAGAGAAGCCGCCACAACAACGACGACGACGACGACGACGACGACGACGACGACGACGACGACGACGATGCGTATGTACGCCGTAGACGTCATAATATTGGTGTTGGTAGTTTGCTAACGGTATGCGAACTCGGCAGAAACCCCGAACGGCGAAATTGTTGCGTTCCGAGGAGCCATTCGGCACAGGTGTTTATGTATTATCCGAACGACAGGTAACGGCGTGAAACAATTGGTTACGTGACTTGCAATCCGTCGAAAGGGACCGCCGGTATATACGTGGAAGTTGGTTTTATTACATTCCACGTATCGAATTCTCCCCACCGAAATGTATTTACGCGCCGTGCCAGAAATGGCAAGCGGATACTTGGTCGATTTCACCGGTCGAGTCGTTACCGATCACCGAGAAATGCCTCATGCCTCATCTTCACGTTTATCAACAAGATGCGGACCTTTCGAGGCTGCGTACGTACCCCTTTCGGGAATTCGCGCTCGACGGATTAGGCAAGCTGTAATAAACGCGAAGAACTTGATTTGCCTGATTCGTCCTGATCACTCCCTGCCCGCTAGACGCGCGTTCAATCACACTAATCCAAGTGATCGAACAGAAAGAGCAATCCGCGTCCCACGGCGCCGCATTAAATTGATTTCTCGTACTCGCAAAGCCGCAAAGCGTCTTCGTTTGCTTTCCGGCCGCGCGAATCCCATCGAGCTCTCATCCGGCAAACTCTCTCGAGCTAATCTCTCGTTTTTTCTCCTTTCTGTCGTTACAGATCCTGCTGTCGCATTTCGACGCCTTCAAGTTCCCGAGCTCGGAGGTGGTGCAGTTCCGCGCCCTGGTCACCCCATGCATGCCGACCTGCGAGCCGGTGCAGTGCGACCAGGAAGAAACGACCGGTGAGCTGCGCTCGGTCATCTCTTACGGCCGACGCCGTCGTCGTCGTCGCTCCACCAGCTCTCAGAACCGCGAGGACCTCCTGCTGGTGCAATCCATTCAGATCACGGACAAGTTTGGCTTCGAACGTGACGGCAAGTCGCCGAACGCCACCACGGCGACGAGGGACACCGTGTTCGTCGAGAGCGAGGACATATCGTCGACGATGGGCGTGTGCATCAACTTGGGCGAGGCGATCGTGGCCGGCACTGTCTTCCTCGTCGTCCAAATCGCCATCATCGCCGCCTGGACCTTCACCTGGCAGCGACGCCGGCAGATGCTCAAGCACCAGGAGGCGCTCTCCGTCTCCGTGTCCGTGCCGGGAATGCACAGCGTGCCCGGACGCACCGACAGCCTTTGTAAGTTGTACGATGCCGGCTATTCCGCGCGCCGCTTCTGAGACGCGCGCGCACCGCGCCAGACGACACGTCGACTCCCGACCCTCCGGCAAACAGAATGAAGGAAAAGTAAAAAAGGAAAAAAGAAAGAAGAAAAACAATCCGTCCCGAAACAAGATGCAATCGTCAATCTCGTCTTCCCGCGTAAATCGATCCGAACGATTGACGCGTCCACGCGGACGTGAGCTTTTCGGAGCAGGGTGACGGCGGGTCACGGGGTCGAGCGCGCGTCCAAGCGGACAACGCTCTCGCGCACGATTCTCTCTCTCTCTCTCTCTCTCTCTTCTTAATATTATCCCGGAATGTGAATGGCGGTTTTGCCAGGATCCGCTGTATGCACGTAGGTGCATCAGGAACTTTCGCGAGTACAGTCCGCCTCGCGAGATCGCAGCCAATACACGTGGCTCTCTCTCATGTGAAGCATGGCCTTTACCATCCGCGCTTGCCCGCCGCACTTGAGCGGAAGCTTTGCAGAGGCGTTCTGCTAATTCCAATTAGATTCGGTTAGATGGGCAGATCGCGAAGTTCGCCGAGCGCATCGAGCGTACAAAGAAAGGGGAGAGAGGGGCGACCGTTCCGATTGGGAATTGCCGCGCGTCCGGAACGTTTCTTGTATCTCCGCGTCGCTGTATTGGCGCACGATCGCGCAACACATGTCCCTCCTCCCCGCTTTTATTGCCGAACTTCATCTCGCAGCGGCTGCGAGGGATAATCGATCGATTTCGTGAGCACCGCTTAAGCAAGGTTGCTTTCATCCCTGCCCGGCCGGCAATTACGCATTCGCGCACTCACATGTATGAGACGCGCTCGCATGTACGCGCATACGCGCACACACGCATAAAGACGCATTACCGCGGATTGTACCGGTGGATCACCGAACGGAATAATTAGACACGATTGCGCTTGATCGCTCGGCGTACGTCCGTCTCTTCCTGATGCAAATATCAGCGTTTCCCGATCGGCATTTCCGTTCAAGGTCGGCGCAGCGAATCGTATGTATCATCAATCTCGTCCCTTTCTGTCCCTTCTCTCGGCGGGGCGGCGGCGATTATTTCGTGGAAGGAGCAGTCCCGCAATTACGATCCGCCAACCTTTAATTAACGTGACGTTCCTCAGTGTCCAAGCGGCCTTCGTGCGTGTGCGTACCCCCTCGTCCCTCGTACCGGAAGCCCCGTCGAAGAAGGGGACGCTTCTCAGAAGCGGATTGAAAGAGGCACGATAAGGAAAAAATCGAGGGGAAAAGAAAATAGAGAGAAACGAGACGAGTAAAGTCTCCCGTAATACCGCGTCGATACTTAATCCGTATCTGATCGAGGGAGGTCGGCGGGAGGGTGGAGGACGCATACCGGGAATCACACGCTTCGCCGAGGCTGAATCGATTTCTTACTTTGTTCCGGGACCAGAGAGGAAGAACGAAAGAGAAAAAGAGAGCAAGAGAGAACGAGGGAGAAAGCGAGAAGAAAAGTGGCTGGCCGTTCCGCCATACCTCCACCATCCCTAAGCAGCCGATAATGTATAACGAACGCAAAAATGAGCGGAATCGATTCGATCGGCGGGAGTTGCGTCGGTTTTTGTCCACTCGCGTGTACCATCCGCGGTCCTGTTGGTCCCGCACTCTCGAAAGGCCGCGAGATCCCTTCTCCTCCGCGCAAGATGACGGTACATGCTTCACGTGCACGCGCACGCGGACGGATTACCGGTATGGACCCTAATTAGCATTGGGAGTTGGGCATGATTATGTAAAGTGTACGGAATATACGGGGATACCAACGGCGCTGCGCCACGGGATCGGCAACTAAGCACGGGGATGAAAGAGGACGAAGGGATCGGGAGACGGAACGAGAAACAGCGCTAGGACCAGGGCGCGGCGGTGAAATCGGGTCGGAGGGGGTTACTATGCGCGCAAAGGGGTTGGCGGAAGGTTAATTGCCTCTTGTGGCGTCTCGGGGTTAAGCTAAGCTTGCGGGGGTAGCGTTTGATGGGGTTGAACGTAGCTGCGAGAGTAAAGGGACAGAAAGAGAAAGAGAGATAGATGGATACAGAGAGAGGTACAGAGAGAGAGAGAGAGAGAGAGAGAGAGAATGTGCGCGCGAGGCAGTGAGCAGAGGTAGCGGAAGATCGCATCAAGGATAGCCATCTCTCCGTACCGGAGCCGCGTAACCTCGACGTCTTTCCGACTTAGTCCTAGCCATGTCCCTTATCCTTAGCCGTCACGTGGCGGCCAGGTTCATTTACATCGCGACACGTGAGCTTATCAGTCTGGATTGGCGTACTCGCGAGTAGCTCGCGAAAGAAGCCGTCGAAGTCGCTCGACCGGTGCGATTAGACGGAACTTGACCGATACCGGTTACCGTGGACGATAAAATACCGCGTGCCGTCGAGAGATGCGCGGTCGCGTCGTGGGAACATCTCGAGGGAATTCTAAAGGAGCCGTTGCTCGATAACGTCAGGCGTAGGAAAAATCCGGTGCGCGACTGCCAACGCGACGTCTCGCGCCTTTGTGAACAGCCGAGTCAAGTATATCTCTTGCTCAAATAATCGTTACTGGCTGAGAAACACCGCGGTGGAAAGTAACGGCAGAAAACATCTCGCGATTGACAATCGACGATTACATCATGGATGTCACTGGTAAATGTCTATCCCTGACGCGACAGGAATAGAAATGCTGTATTGATAGTAATCGGCTGAACTGCATGTCGATGATGCCTCATCGATCCCGCGAGGACACGCAGGGCAGGCGAATTCCCCCGCGAGGGGACCGGAGAATTAATCGAGAACTTGAGGATTAAAATACAATCGTCGAGACAAACACGGGAAATCGGAGAGAGAAAATGAGAGTCTCCGATCATTCTGAAGTGTTTGCACGATACTTACACCGAACTTTGGATTGTTTGACATCTGGCTGTCGCGTGGCTTGTACATCGGACTCGGTCTTCGTACATTCGTCGCACGTCGAGACTATCGCGCGTACGTAAACAGCAATTATCCGAGCGTATTCGCGAGCGTACTCGCGAGATTGCACGAGCGCGAGACAATTTGTCCGTTTTAATCTCATCCCATCGATACGTCGCGTATGATGACGCTGTCTCCATGATGGCGCGCGAATTGATCAATCAAATCTCACGCGCGGGCGAGACGTCGCCTCGGGATTTGTCCGTGCGCATCCATGAACGTGTCCTCCGAATCCACGGGGTCATCACGTGCCGGGCCACCGGTGAGGCCACGTGATTCACCGGGCAACGTATCGGCGGCCGCGCTAACGCGGAAACAATAGACAAGACCGGGGGAAAAACAGCGGCGCGTATCGCAGTCTCGATGCTCCATCGGAATTCCAGCGCGCGTTTTAATTATCCGCTCTAATTGCCGGTGGATATCGGCGTGCCTCCTCGGCGCCGCGGCCCGACCGCCAAATGGAATTTCGTCCCTTGAATCAAGCGCCATTGAATCCGCCGCGGCGAGGCGCGCGCAGAGATGGACGCGCGAGAAGCGGGGCATTTTCCGCTCCTATTTTCCCCCGCAATTCCACCGCAGCGTAACGCAACGCGATCATCCGCCGCATTAGCGGAATTTACATCGGATACGCCGATGCACGTGCTGCGCTCGCATCTCGCGACCTGGCCGCCCCCTGAAGGCCCCCTTCCTTCCCTCCTCCTCCCCGTCCTCTCCCCGCTACGACAATGCTGCTTCCATTACGCGTGACCCGCTTGATCACGTGGTATAAATACACGCGTAAAGTATATAAATATGGATATAGATACGCGTACCAGTATGGATACACTTATACGTACGGCGACGAACCTGCGCGTGCCTGCGCGCAAAGGCAAGCGCGATGATGATGCCGACGCACTCATGGCGACCAGCGACCATCATCTTATCATCACTCTCCTTTATCATATCGTCATATCCCATTTTCTTTTCCTTTTTTTCTTTCTTCCCCACAAACACCCTCCCTTTAACAGGCCCTTCAAAGATAACGCTCCAATTATGGACTTTTGTGTGTAAGAACTCCCCAGCCCCCCCCTTTTTTTTTCGCTAACGCTGCGGTAGTATATCCAATCTGCTTGTGGTGAGAGGGTAGAGCCAATTTTATACGTATATGTTCGGCGATATAATCGCGCGGACGTATCCAAGTTGCGGTGTTGCGCGCGCGAGCGAGCGCGCCAGTCGACACTTGCGTCCAGGGCGCAACGACGCGCGCACACGATCGCTCCGCGCAACGCAATAGCGGTTTAATTACAGCAACGCATAATACGCACCGTATGGAGTGGCGCAAGAAAAATTTGGCAGCTCTTCGCCCGTGCGGAGCGAGCTAGGGTGCTAACTCGCTTCGTGATCGAGCTGCGGTCCAGCGTGAGAACAGCCGCTCTCGCCGGGATGATCCGCTATGATCGATGGGATCCAAGTCGAGCCGCATTAACGGGATTCGCGTGTTCAGCGAATCAGCGGGGGAAGACGTGCCGGATTTTCTCGCGCCACCTCGTAGACGACGAGCATTTCGAGATAACGCGATAATCGAACGTGCGAGCACTTTTCATCGACTTGATCGAACCGTATCGCGCGGCCGTGACCCGGCCGCCGAGTTTGATCCAAGTCAATGGAAACTGCCGATGTTCAAACGCGCGTGTTAAAGACGCGCATTAAGGATCATATCACATAATTAACTAATTAATTAATCGCCCTACATTTAAAGCGTATACGATACTACGAAGAAAGGGTATAAGAAAAGGCAAAAAAAAAAAAAGAAATGCAGCAATCAACGCAACGCGTAATCATCAATATGATAACGTAATTAAGATTAAGTTAACACGCGCCCCCGCCGCGGTCCTCGCGGCCGACGCGCCGAGAGGCAGCGGCCAGGCGCCATTGCGAGAGAAAGAGATAATATTGGGCTCGAGGACGATCGCTCCCTCACGATGATAATCCGCGTAGCCGCGCGCAATTCAACGCGGCCGGCGTCGTTTCCTCGCGTACAAGTACCACTCGCTTCACCTCCGCATCTTCTTCGCCTCCTCCCCGTCATCCTCTTGTTCGTTTCCTGTCCTATTCCCTGAGGGCCTCGCCCTTGCGTCTCGCTTCCCGCCCTATCGCCAATCTTAATGAGGGTTATGTTTATGCCCCCTTGTACTTCTTCTTACCGGGGGTATCCCACAAGTTTGCAGAGCTGTCGGTGCTTGTCCTCGAGCCTGAGGTGCGCGCCTGCTCCGTCGTAAGCTCGGGAAGCTCGAGTCTGTTCTGTACCATGACAAGCGCGTGTACCCCGCTTTCCTCGACCCGCGACCTCCACGTCTTCCATTCTCCTGGCCCTCTAGCCCCCATCGCGCCCCCGTTCTTTCTCCTCGTCTTCGTTTTTCTGCTTCCTTTGCCTGCCTACCTACCTACCTACCTACCTATCTACCTACCAACTTACCTATCTACCTACATACCTACCTACCTACCTACCTACCTACCTACCTACCTACCTATCTATCTACCTGCCTATCCACCTACCTACCTACCTGTCTACCTACCTATCTACCTATTTTCCTTCCCGCTGCTGAGCGCCGCACGTCGGCCTCAGCCAAATTAAACCATTTTTATTATGAATATATATAGATATATATGTATATATATATATATATATATATATATACACACACACACACATATGTGTGATTTATATATGTATGTATGTATGTATGTATGTACGTATGTATGTATGTATGTATGTATACACACGTCACGTACAGAACTTACCCGACGATCCCGAGCGTTCTTATGTTATAATCGCGCACCAGCATGATCGCTTATTTATTTTTTACGTTAACGTATATTGCCCTTCAAGAATACTCGTACTCTATCACGCCTCCATTTCTTCTCTTTTTTTCCTCCCTCCCTCCCTCCCTCCCTCCCCCAACCCTCCTCCCGTCCTCCCGTCCCCTCCGTCTCTCCCATCCGCACGCCCGGCATAGTACCGACTACCGTTTTAATAACACATCCGTCATTGCCAGCCACGCACCGAAACCGCTGTGTAATTTTAACGAATCACTCCGCTGTCGTTAAACGTGATGCGTGCGTGTTTCTAATTAATTCCCGTTTCTACTCCGCCCCCCCCCATCCCACCCCGTCCCTCGCCCCATCTCTTTTTTTTTTTAATTTTCTACATTATCAAGACGTATCTTTCTCGCCAACCGTCATATATGTCAGTACCGTAACACACACGTTGTACATAGCATATATGGTATAGAGAAAATAAACTCATTTTATAACGAAAACGCTCGTTTTCCTCTTCCCCGCGTCCCCCTGTGTCTTGCACGGCGCGTGTAACTCGCCTGCCAGGGCGCGAGACAAGTCGGGATCCGCCGGCATTAAACTCCTGCATAAGAAAGATGCCCCGGACAAGTCGAAGGCAGTCGGGGAAAAAGGAGAAAGCAAGAGAAGGAGAAGAAGAAGAGAACCAGTGGAGGAGAAAGCAGTTACCGCCCGTGGCGGAATACACGCCTGGAATTGGCGTTGATGATAATGATTCGTTCGTCATTTCGCAGATTATTTTCGTATCTTATACACAAAAGAGATCAGTACAAGAGAAAGGGAGAGAGAAAGGGAGAGAGAGAGAGAGAGAGAGAGAGAGAGAGAGAGAGAGAAACGGTTAACAAGTCTTCATCGTCAGCCGACTCGACGAGAAAAAGAGGAAAGGAAGGGGCTTTAAATTATTCGAGAAAATTATCCAATCAATTTTTTGCCGCACTGAACGTTAAATCGAGTCAACGAGTACCTTCTCATTAAGACGCGATGGCGATGAGACAAATACACGCACACATCCATTAGCGTGCCTTTAGGACGAGCGATGAGAAAGAAGAAATAGATAAGTATTTTAGAGAGAGAAAAAAAGTGTTAGAGAAAATCATTTTCTCTAAGTTATGCGCATTTATTCGCGTGCGACCGAAATAACTATGTTAGAATTTCTCTCTCTCTCTCTCTCTCTCTCTCTCTCCCTCTCTTTCTCCTTCTCATAGCATAGATACACACACACACACACACACATACACACAGAGATATACACAGACGCATTATATTAGTTCGCCTCTTATAAATTTGCAAGAATCACGCACAGGCGAGGTAAAGTAGAGTAAAATGAAAGTCCGTTAGCGCACTTTATTTAATAATCTCTCGTACAAGAAATTTCCATTTTCCCGCGCCGCGCGCAACCAAGTTGCAACGCTATCGTATATCACGTTTGACGCAACGTAATGTGTAAATAAGATACCTCCGCGTTGAAAATTCGCGCTACCTCAACGCGCCTACAACAAGGAACAATCGATAGCTGATGCGTGTACGCCGGATGTTGAAGCATCCCCGAAGATTAGAAATTCCGTGAGGAGCACACGCGACAAGTTCCGTGCAGAATGCCTTACGTGGCGTTCGGCGAACCGCGCTGGCCGATGAAAATTAAATCGCCTCGTGATGCGCGGAGTTTCCAGCGCAAAACGGTCCGCGGCATCGGAAAGGAGCCGAGCGGGCACGAGCGGGCAGCATCCGTTGTTGCCGGCGAGAATATGAGTGGCGCGTCGTGCCGCACGAGCGAAAAGTGGACCATGTAAATGTCCAAGATCGTTGCTTTCCAGTCCGCCCGTTAGTTGCACTTTTGCGGCGCGACGATTCAATAAGCGTGAGAACCCGGTCAAACGGCCGCGAAGAATGTCAGGGAGATATTTACCACAAGAGTATTAATAGCCGACGTTTCCCCGGTGACTCGACATGAACCGAATCACGAAGAAGAGTCACGAAAGAAGACCAGCGGTACCTTCCGTACGTGCAGAAGGCGCAAGAAGTAAGTACAACGTGGCGTAGTACAGCTGGAACAAGGACATGCGGCGTGTCTCGCGGCATGTTACGTTGCTAAGTATCCGACAAGTGAAAAAAGGTAAGTGAGAGAACACTTTTCCGCTGTTTGAACACTTTTATTCTCTCCCCTGGTCCGCGCGGGGAAACCGCGACGTTACAATTTGCGACATGCGTCTCGGCCAGTTGATCCCTTTGCGTTCGTTAAAGAGACACGAACGCTTCCGTTGTCCGCGAATGAAACACGCGATCGATCGAAAGCTTAGGATGTAGCGAGAGATGTAGCTTCAGCACGATTGGAACGGTCCGTTGGATTCTGGATAGCCAATCGTACAAACGCACGCTAAAGACGGGATAAATTTATTCCATATCGTTCCGCGCGATACGTGGCGCAGCATAGGATTGTCCTTCTTCTACCGCGATTTCTCACGCCCGCGCGACAGAAAAAGAGAGAGAGAGAGAGAGAGAGAGAGAGAGAGAGAGAGAGAGAGAGAGAAAGGAGAATGCGCCTCTTCGTCCGAGAAGTCTCTCTCGCTGGTTTCAAAACGGACTCTGCGGATTACGTCTGTACGGCTGCCGCGGAGGAGCAACTTCGTGCTATTTATCGCAAACGACAAAGAGAGAGAGAGAGAGAGAGAGAGAGAGAGAGAGGAGAGACGGAGGACAAGTCGGTCAAGTACGATTCGGCGCGAGTAGTCGGTCATGTGTTAATGAGCCGGATCGAGATAATGCCACGCTGGCAGTTTACGGCTGTACCAACGCGGCCGAAAGTGCACAGCCATTCGGGTGACAGTGGCATAGAAAGCCGGCGTTATCGATCGGAGATGACCTCCTGACTCGCTCGCAAGTAGAAACGGAAGGAGCGGATGAGCGCCACTCGAATAGCGTAAAAATCCTGATATGCTACGTCAGGTATTTCTGGATATCTCGTTCCGAGGGCATGGCTGCACGATAACGGAGTCGCATCGTAGAACCCTCTCATGTTCCTCGATGCATTTGCCGCGGCATGCGGGGGTGAAGAGATCATCGCTGGCGGCTGCGGGACTTCCGGCGACGTTCCGGGAGGAGAGCTGCATGCTTGCGCGCGGAATCGCACGAAAACACGAACGCACCGTGCGCAAATGGCGGTTCGAAGCCGGCAAGCGTTCGTATTTCACGGCGGCGACAGTGTGTCGCTGCGGAGCGTTTGTTCCGCACGTGCGGTTAGGCTCGCATCGCGGATGTTGTAAAATGACGCGGACGTTTACGGCGTTTACTGGCCGATTCGTGAGTTTATCGGAGAATCGGCTGATTATATGCGCGCCGATCGCTCGTGGAATCCTGGCGGCCTGATTAAAAGTTTTACGTTTCCTTTGACCTCGCTGACTGTGACAGTCGGCAATAAAACCGGGAATGTCGTTCCGTTTATCGATTCGCGTAACAGGGACGATTGCGCGTAACGCTTCGCGGGAAGCAAGGACTAACACTTTCTGCAAGTTACGCTTGATGTCGTAACAGTGGCATTTAATGTTTAGGGGGGTTAATTGTCGGTAATCGTTGTCGCCAACAATTCTCACAACATGGATCGAAGCGACATTAATTATCACAGCGGACAGCTTGCCAGTTCGGCAACAATTCGGAAGTTGGCGCGACGCGCCCGCTAAAAAAACCGCGTGGGAGATCTCGCGGTAATTGGAAATCGGTCTCTGACCGGACGGCGCGGAGGAACGGGGAGGAGGAGGAGGAGGAGGAGGAGGAAAAGTGGCAGGAGTGATGTGCGCGCGGGATCATCAGTCACCGCGTCGCGTGTCATCGTTGAACGGGAATGCCGCGACTATAAGACGTCCAGTTCGAGCCATTTGTCAAAAGTCGAGACAGTCCTATCGAAGTGTCTCTCCGAAATTATCTGTCGGCGACGCCGAATCCCCGCAGGGAGACTCCGGACACAATCTGTCCTGGTCGAATTATCCGATATTAACCCTCAGGTTATCGATCCGTCGATCCCCCGTATGCTCGCCGGATGGACCATTCCCGGGCGTCGTCCGGCAGAAGTGTCTCCTCTCGGCTGCTCTCCCGAGCGGACACTTTCGCAGCCGACGTTTCTTTCCGCTTTACGAGCCATTCCCTTTCTTCGAGCTAAGGCGGATCGCGGACCACTAAGCGCCGGGATTGTCCACCATGAAAGCGTAACGACCGAATTACCGCTGCCGACCGGTCGGAGACGCGCTTGTAAGGAAATGATATAATTCCTGCCATTAAACGCGATCTTAAGAACTGCAAAAAAGAAAATGTACGTGTAAACGTGTACATAGGCATATACGCAAGCACATATTTATACGTGTATTTACGTATATATACACATCTCTTTTGTACGTACATATATTTCGTGCACGGATCAAGATGCAATCCTCCAGGAGGGCAAACGAAAGTCGTTCGACGAGAAAATTCCC
Source organism: Eciton burchellii (assembly GCA_020341155.1). Classification (NCBI taxonomy): domain Eukaryota; kingdom Metazoa; phylum Arthropoda; class Insecta; order Hymenoptera; family Formicidae; genus Eciton; species Eciton burchellii. The sequence continues at coordinate 1,336,027 of JAHMML010000023.1, forward strand.
AATTCATGGTCCATAAATGACCAGGCTTCCTTCTGAAACTCGATCCCATACGTTCCAAAGATACAGCGCGATAAAGACATCGTAATCTCTTACGATTCTGTCTTGACGTGCACACACACCTGCACGTGCAGCGTAGAAGTCGTACGCTGATACACTGCAATCCACTCCGGGCTCGTCTCCGAGTCGCGTCTCAGTCGTATCAAGAGTTATAAACCAAATCGAAATCGCGCATCGGGCCGATCGGGAAAGTGGCGACGGGGTGAATAGCGACTGGTTTCGCCATCGACGTCGATGTCGGAATAACGCGACTATCCTGAATGACCTGAGATCGCCTGGCTCGCCTTAGCCGCGATTGTGCTCGGTCAGGTCGCGCGAGGATCGTAGTGCGGCGAGCATTCGGGCAAGAAAAGCAAGCCGACAAGGAGAACGGGTCGGGATGGGAGATGTGACAAGAAACGCTAGCGAAATCCGGCACATAAAGGGCAGCGAGGAAAAGCAGATAGAGGAATAAAAAATTTACGCGATGTACGACGCGAACGCGTATGTACGATCGCGCGCTTTGCTGCGACGAGCCGCTTCGAGCGCTGCTCGAATTTTTCAGCCCGAGATCGAGATTTCGAATAAACGTGAAAACATGAAAACACGAAATTAATGTTTATTAATGTTTAATTTATTGTTTGCATCGTGGTCTGCGCTCACGAGGAGGAAGCGTGACGAAAGCAAAGTTCCACATCGCGCGTTTAATTGATGCTGCTCATACATTTTAATTAATATAAACAACAAACAATAATAATTCGCAAATATATTATTAACTATATTATTATAAATATATTATTAACACGGATTACAATGGTAGTCCAAGATAATTATAAGCGAAAGAAGAATGAATCGTTTCGGAATACACAGGCACAGGGAGATGAATATCCCAAGGAAAGATCGAAATTGAGGAAATTAATAGCGCCGATGGAGTAATAAGCGTGCTAGTTACTACTTTAGCTCGGATATGATGCGTATAACAGCGTAAGCGATGAAAGAGAACGGTTAAATGCTGGCGAGGCAGCAAAGACGAGAGGCAGCCTGTTGTTAGAACGAAGTTTCTCATTCGCACGAAGCAACACGGCGCGATATAATAGCAGTTCCTCTTTCTATGAGATATACGTCGGGTTATGTCAAAACGTAACGAATGGTTAGCGGCCGTCGGGTAAACTCAATGAAAACACTTTTCCGTCTTCGATCTCTCTGTTGTTCGCTGATCCAACGCTCCGCCAATTACTCGCCATGTGCCCAATTAGTTTCCGCTCGCGCTCCTCCCCGCATATTGATTGATATGGGCGCTAATATCACTCGGCGAAAGGAAAAGGAGAAAAGAGGAAACGCGAGTGTAAGGTGATATCTCTCTCTCTCTCTCTCTCTCTCTCTCTCTCTCTCTCTCTCTCTCTCTCTCTCTCTCTCTCTATCGTAGCAAAAGTCGATATAACCCGATATATCCGGGAGGCGAAATTATAATCGCAACGCTCGCGTCGTTTCACCGTCTTCGTTTCAACGTTACGCGTCTACTCCGTGGCCGTTACAAAGCCCCTGTTTAATTAGATCGACGCGCAACGCAAACAGAGCAGCGCCCGCTCGATCCTCTCTGTTCCGCAGCCCCTCACGAGCCCTTGGACCATTTTTCCTCTCCTGCGGCATTCACGCCCATCTCTCGCGTCCCGTCCTTACGGCTTTTCGCCGGGGAACGTCTGCCTTCATCTGCCGGCCGTTTCTTCCGAGAGCCAATCCGTCCGACTTCTCGGCGCACTCGTGTTCCTCAAGTATCATCCCGGTTGCAGCTACGCGAGCCTTATTCAGAAAGAGCCTCTTCGCTCGCGCGCTGGTACCGAAACGCTCCCCCCCTTCGTCTCCTTTGCTCGTTGCGGCTCCTGGTGGCTCCTGGTGCGATGAAATCGCACGAGGAAGTACTCGGATAACCAAACAGTGATTGCGACCGATTTCGCGCGCATTATTTTCTCACCGCTCCGTCCATCCGTTCAAGCGGCGATCCGACACGTCAGCGAAGAGGCTGGCAAAATAACCGGACGAGAGGATCGAGGATGGTGCGCGTCCGCTTCGCGGCTCGGCCAAGCGGCTAACCGCTTCCGTTTAGGCGGAACGTGCCGCGATCTAACTTTTCACCGGCATGTCATTGTCCACGAGGCGGAAGTAAGAACGCCAAAGCCTCGACTTCGATTCGCATCCGCGTTCGCTAGTTCGTGCGCGCACACCGCCCGCGTTCGCCGCCAATTATGCTAATGGCCGGTTAAAACTTACGAAATTAAATTGGTTTCGCAGACAGACAGCCAATCTCAACTTGCCGGCTTTCCCCCGATATCCTCCCCCGATGGGAAGAGGCTTGCGCGAGCTGCTATCCGCGCGAACGCTACACAACGCGCACGGCGGCAGTTAACGGACTAATTATTATCGCTTTACACCGGCGCGGATCCCGAAATCTCCCGATGCACCTGTCACTATTTGTTAATCACCGTATTAAATCGCCGCGCGCGTCACCGATAACGTATTAATTGTCCTCGTGTTCCGCATCGAATCAATGTTCGATCGGCCGATTCGATGATTGCGCGACTGTGTTTCGTGGCTTCGACAATATCGTGTCTCAACAGCTCGCGTGTTAACATCCGGGAATAACTCGTTCTCCGTTTGCGAATTCGTATGATCGGCGAGTCGCTTCTCTCCAGATGATACGGATGATACTGATTAATATTTCAACGGCGTCCGTGAATTCGCGTGACAATTAACGTCTTAAGCTTTTATTAGAGATCGGGGCATCTTCGAGAAGCTGTTTCGACAGCGGCTGATTTCCCGCGGGATACCAATCCCGTTCTGAACCGGGTCAACTTTTTCCTTCCAACTGAGGAGCATCGGATGCGTTCCGACTGCGAACGAAATCCTCTCAGGCCACGGATCCTCTCGCGCCATTCGAGTTAATTGTACGCAGATTTCAAGACGGGAATCACGACCTTGCGTAATGTATAATCAGCTGCCAATGATGTAAACGAGATCGTTACTCGCGAATTCTTCTCGTCGTCGAAGAGACTTCGGCTCGCAATGCGTCGCGTTAATTTCACACGAGCAAACCATAATTTGGGAAAACAAACGCGATCCTCGGCGGGCGCAAACTCACGACGTCGCATCAAGAGAGTTCCCCCAGTTATGATCGCCCGGAGTTCTCGCATGGCACGCTCCGCGATAAACTTCGTTCCCTCCTTCAGCGAATTATGCAAATCCGGAAGCTGTTGCTATACAGCGCGCGCGACCCTCCTGCCCCGTCGTTTCTTTTTAAAACTAGCACCGTTGCAGGCGCAAACGTCTTTATTCGCCAACAGGATGCTTACGAGGGATAGGATGAACTCTTTCCAAGAAGGCGAGGAAACTCTCGCGAAAGCTCGCGATTTCGTTAACTTTATGTTTTCCAAAATAACGTTAACGGTAATCCCCTTAGATTCCGAAACACTAGGAACGTTTTTCGTCGAATAAATCGGATATGCATCTCCTCTTCCAGCGTGGCGACCGAATAAAAACGACAAATACGCCAATAGATTAAAGGAAGGAAACGTAGAGTCGATAAATAAAACACGTTCCATCGAGGAATACTTGCTGTTGCATGAATTTATTATTGAATGCGTGGATATAACAATGTGTCCTGTTTCATTTCTTAAATGGCTATCGTGTCAAAGGGGAACGCAGTATGGTCTGCGGAAACACGAGATCGTAATCCCATCAGCGAAATTCAGCGGGCGCGTACACGGACGCATAATAAAGCATCGCGAGGTGCTAAAAAAGGGAACTCGAAATGCCCGATAACGGGCGGACCATCGGAAAACCGATACCGATCGTTATTTCCGATCGCGGTGGGACCGTTAAATCGGCCAGCGATATTCCTTCGATTGCCGGCGCGCCGGTCGTTTTAATAAACGGCGGATCGAACGAGACCGTACCGGCGAGACCGAATGTCGCGCGCGCACGCGGAGTGTAAAGAAACGCGCGTGCACGCGGCCGCGTGACACCGCTAAGAATTATGTAATTGCCGAATTGGCGGTGGGAGCGCGATAATGACACATGGCTCGATGATAACGTCTCGTTTTAGCGGACTATCGAGACCGTTCGCGTGCACGCAGCGCCGGTCGTGCACGCCACCACAGACCGTCACGGCAGAATGGCGACGGCGGGGGCGGGGGCGGGGGCGGGGGGCGGGAGAGCGGGAGAGCGGGTGCACGAGGCGCGTAGGAAGAGTAAAAGAGCGAGCGGGGGTGAACTGGAAGCGGAACTGGGGTGGTCCGTAAACGTGCAGGCGCCAATGCAGCATAGCGACACAGCCAAATGGTTCGACCATTACCGCGCCAATATTACCTGCTCAACTGAATTATTGTGTCGAGCGGTCGCGCGAAATATCTGGCATCGATATTGAATCGGTGTGGCGCGGTCGAGCGGCGCGACTCGGGGAAGGGGAGCGAATAAAGGGTAGCGAAAGAGCGGGGCGATCGGGGCTGGCGCGTTACGCCGAGAGCAAAGAGCGAAAGCCCGAGAGGGATGACGGGGAAAAAAGAAAGAAGAGAGATCGACCTCGATCGCCATCGAGAGTTCGATTCCCGCGGAATAACTTTCGATACCATTCTCGCGAATGCGATGCGCTGTCGATCAGCGCGGGGAGGAATAAAGGCGTTCGCGCAACGCACCCATTGTCCACTTATCGCCACTTATTATCGAACGCGTGATTATATCGCGCGAATCACCGACGGTTCCCGCTTCGAGGGAACATCCGGTCAACGACGATCGTTCATCTCGTTTCATCGTCGCCGGCGACGTTTCCGCGCATTGCCATTTCTGCGATAACGCAGATTTTCGCGATTAAGAGGGAAGCGGGAGAACCGCGCCGCGTGTAGCGATACGCTTAATCGACGGCGCGATCGACGCGGGCAGAGGATGAGCGAGAAGGGTTTGACGTTCGAGGGATCATGAAAATGGGATTGAATACTCGGACACGCAGCCAGCCTGATCGAACGCAGCGACGCGTCGCGCAATGATTCTTGCGTGTCTGCTTCGTGGCGGATGCTTTCGGTATCGAATGACGAATTCTCCGGAGAAGAATCGGATCACTCGTTGTGTGACTATTTTCTCCGCTCCTGCGGTTAAAATTATTTAGTGGGGCGAAACGCGCCCGAAAGCTACTTTGGGGAAATCGGTGTTCATCATCCGCGCGTGGCTTTCCGCCGATGTTCATTCGCGTTCGCTCGAGGGACGTCCGTCAATTATAACCGTCGACGCGCCGACTGGTATAAGCGCGCCGCAAATAGCGGCACTCCATTTCAGGAGGTCGATAATGACAATTATCCGTTGTAGTTATCGCGTGCTGAGAGCTGTCCGTCAATTCTCACGGAACTCTCCCCTCGCGGCGAACACGGCGGAACACGCTCGTCGCGGATGCGCTTGCTTCGCGAGGGATGATCGGGACACTCTGTCCGAGACTGGCCGCGAATTTAATCCCGATTATTATTGCCGTTAGTAAATCAAATCGGCGGTGATTTACGGTGAGACAGCTGGACGCGCGTTGTCGGCCTCGAACACCGACGTAAACTCCCTCGCCGTGACCGCATCCCCCGCAGCTCCACGGCCGATTCTTGGCCGGCTAATGCGATTATTATTACACATATTATCCCCCACGCGAGTAATCATACTTCGCATTACCATGGGCTCTCCCGATCAGGTGGCCTCGCCCGGATCCCGCCATCGAGCGATGCTCGCAAGACGACTTCGGAACGCCCACTCGTACGCAAATCGCTGTTTGCGGACGCGTGCACGTTCTTTCCCCGCGTACGCTGCTACGGAAACGGAGAGTGATCAGCCGTGTACGGTACACTGCAGGTACGCATGAACCTCTGTCCGCCAAGGGCAAGCAATGCCGGCACGAATGGTGGCCCGATCGCGCCGCGAGTAGTTTACATGCTACGAAGGCGTGGTGCAAGGTAGACCGTAACATCATTCGGAGCTCACGAACGAAAGAATCTCACTCGGTCGGAGCGTTTGATAGAGCATCGATGCTACCTACCACAGAAAGTCCGTATTATCTCGAATAACTTTTGTTTCTTGGTGCTCGTGCTCGTAGATTTGCTCCAGCGAGTCTGTAAATATCTGAAAAGCGGTGGTTGCTCGGGCCGCGTATCGTTTATGTGCCATTAACGACGTAATGTTTGAACGAGAGATTCTTCTTCAAGCTGCTCATCATCGTCAAACAAATTTCCTCGGGCACGTGCGAGGATGGTATCGTCGGTGATCGACTGATCGATCGGTGTAATCGGTGCATTGCAGTGAAGACGCAGTGAAAATTCGCGCGAGGTTGCATCCTCGCATCGCAATCCAACTGATGATCCAACTGATTGCCTTCCGATATTAATCTCGTCTATCAATAGAAAGCCGGCGTCGGCGTAAAGGAGAAAGTTTAACGAGCGATAAAGCAAGCGATAAGCGACGAAACGTCAACTCCCGGCCAACAGCTTCGTCGAAATTTAATTCCGACGATAAGTGAAACATCGACGGCGCCCCGCGGAAAAGCGGGGTCCTCCGTCTTCGCGCTGTCGTCGCTTTTTATTATCGCTAACTTTCCCGTAACCGAACTTCGTCGTCCGCTCCTTTGACGGGATATACGATCCCATTCGATCTTAGCGGCGCTCACCGGGAGCTATATCGGCATCGTCGGCTGCCCATCCTGATTATCCACTCGCCGGAGATCAAATCGATTGAACGGAGCCGCGCTCGCATTTTTCCGACGTTACATCCCATTACCGTGGAAGCGGCTGCGGCGGGACGATCGGCGAGGGGCCGCTGCAGAGATAGTCGTAACGAGATTTATCTCGTAGAGAGAAAGAGAGAGAGAGAGAGAGAGAGAGAGAGAGAGAGAGAGAGAGAGAGAGAGAGAGAGAGAGAGAGAGAGAGAGAGAGAGAGAGAGAGAGAGAGAGAGAGAGAATGATAGGGCTCATACGGGACGCGACACACGAAACCGGTACGAAAGTGGATTCTCAAGCAACTTCTATAAGAGAGTTATTAGAAGGGTACAATCGACCGGTCGTAATTACGGGCGATTAATTGCGGAAATAATCGATTCGATTATATAAGGAGCGTAAAGATATGCATACTCGCGTGCACGCAGCAACGCACCATTGGCAACGATCCAGGTGCAAAACAACGGCCAATCGAATAAAAACTCGTTCCCCAGCGGAGACTCGCCCTTGGCTCCGTTCTGCCGTCGATGTCTCGCTCTCGTCCGTCCGTTCTCGAATTGGCGTCGCTGTTATTTCCACGGGTGCAATTACGCGGCGCTGCGTGGAAGAATTGCCTCTTCCTCCATCGGCGCGATCACATTCTCCTGCCATCCGCTCTCCGGACGCATCCTCAATTACCGGGCAGCGGCGGGCGATGAGCTGCCGACGATACCGGATACGAAAATCGGCCAAAACGTTAAATCGCATTATCCGGTTTGACTTGGCGGGTTCCGCGCGAGGCGGATCGCGCCTGTTCGGTCGGAACGGAAGGCCGTTCGGTGCGGATCAGCCGGAGCGGCTCTCCCCCGAAATAGGAGAAATCGCGTCTCTCCAGAGCCAGTTCGTTCTTCTGAAGCCCTCGGCTCAGCGGCGTGGAAAATCCAATGGGGAAGTCGCATGGGAGGATTCGCGCGCTCTCTCAAGAACCGCGAGCATGCTGGGTATCGAGCGCGAACCATCTCGCGACCAGAGGTCTCGAGGAAGCGTGTACGCGCATATATACGCGCGTGTATCGAATCGCGAGTCGTTGCTGGGAACACGCCGCGATGAATTCCGCGTGGACGAACGCGGCGGTGCGCACGGCCCACTTATCCGTCGGTTTGCTCGCACGTTTAAATGCACGTTTCTTTCGCGCTGGATCGCGAAAGGGGAAACGGGGCGGTACGCGCGGTTCTGCCGACCTCGGCAGCCTCACGAGGATCACAATCGCGAGTTCGTTCCGATGAGAACGTCCGGCAAAGTGGGACGGCACCTCTAACTGTTACCTGATGTTTAATGCAGCTCGCGTCGACGACGGCGGACCGATGGTCAAAGGACGAAATTAAATTTCAATCGGAATAACGGCCAGCATTGTCTCGCGCGTATACAATGCGCGCGGTAATGACGCGTACGTCTTCCGCTGCTGAGAGCGCCGAGAGACGTCTCGGCACCTTCAGCCCGCGCGACACGTGCACGTCACGTGTGCGCGAGGAAAAACGTCAATTTGCACATAATGTTCTCGTAAAGCCCGTCCCGTGCGACGACGGTTCGCGGCACGCGGTTCACGCACGCCCGCCGAGGAAAAGGAACGGGAATCCATTAAAGCGTGAATAAATGACGGCGCGTACGCGGGACCATTTGTCTCCGAAACTATTCCGCGAGATTCGATATAGGCTCAGGTGTTGTCGCCCGCGGCGATACCTAATCAGTATCGGAATATAATTTCAGGTAATCCACCTCCCCCCCCCYCCCCCGCGGTAATCAATCTTTTCCCGTCGTCCGCCGAGCGCGAGACGAGGCATGAGACAGCCGTCGTGGGCGTGCTCGCGTGCACACGCGTGCAGTACACACACGTATCTGCGCGCGCGAGCGCGCGCACCTCGCTCAACTAATTAAACTAGCTAACAAGCGCCGAGCATTATTGCGCCAGATGTAAACTGCCAAGGACACGAAGTCGTATTTAAGTTGATCCCGCGAAAAGAGGCAAAGGGGTGCAACAAACCGCGCGCCGAGATCGCCAAGGGAAACGACGCTCGGTTCTCCAGGCGAAAATTCAAGGTGACTGCGCGGCGATTGCCCGGGACGGCTGCCATACGAGGAAACTTGCTCGATTCGGTCTAATTGACCCTCGCACAAAGACCAAGTTTCACCGGGAAACGCGGCGAACTTCCGGAAGACGTCTTCTGTCTGACCCCGGTGTGTAACCACATATTTCGCCACTGGATAGCCGCCCGCGCGAGCGCGGCTACATCGCGACCATGTATGTGTGTGTATATATGTGTGCGTATTTGTGTGCGTGTGGAATCCTGCGATCGTGTTACCAGGATGGAGGAATACATCGACCGGATCCGCGTTAGGCGCTGCTCCCTGCAGACTCGCCGCACAAACGTCCAAAGAGCGACTCTCGACTCTCGACTCTCGACATCGATCTTCGATCAACGTCACCGAAGCGTCGATTGTTCCTGTCTTGTGAGGAATAGGAATGGTTGCACTCGTCGTTTATCTAGTTCACTGCACGATGCATCGTCGAGTGACACTGGTAAAAATGTTGATAAACATCCGCAGGCAGGAAGTTAAATCATATCGGTCTCCTTTCGCGGACTGCTGAAAGCATGAAGTGATAGGCCGCACAGGAGAGTCCTTCGCGTATCGATACACGGCGATCTCTCTGTGTGTTCGTTAGTTTCTCTTTCCCCGGTTATCTCATCCCGGAACTCCGCGCAGTGGTCACGTAGATGTCCATAACAAACTGTTAATGAAATTAATAGTTGCGACGTGAAATTTACTCGGGATCGAGACATTGCCAGAGACCGCCAATAATTAAATCTCCGCTCCGGCTCCCGAAAGACTCAAATTGACATTACGTGCAACCGTTCCCCAAACGTTATCGGTGCACACTCGAGTGCACGGATTATACGATTCCTCCGTTGCTAATAGCGAGATAACATTTAAGCAAGAGAAAAGCAAATAAAAATATCGATCGACGAGTGCTTCGCCGGAATACCCGAATTCGCTCGTGAAATTCAAAGTAACGCCAGCAAACCTAAATGATGTCTCAAACTCATCATTCCCCATAAACAGGCTTTCCTGAAAAAAAGTTTCCGCGATGATCGGCAGACGAAACGATGACGATCTACCAATATCGATGCAGTTAGCAACCTAGTTACTTTCTTGACAGGCCAAGAAGAGATCGCGCGAGTAAATGCATCGACGAAACGGGAATTACACGCATGGAGAAATCATCGACGCGTGACAGCTTCATGCATGGGCAGAGCTTTTCATGGATCGATCGGATCGATATGCTGCCTTATTTATTTACACGTCCGTCATTCGGTACGTTTAAACGCATCTGATTTTATCGGTAGCCGCCTCTTGAATTATGCCACCCACAGCCTCCCGGATCGCATAAATTATTCAATACCGTTTCCGCACCTGTAATGGAGCGAATCAGTCCCATGTAAACAGGCCGGCCTGCATTTGCAATCGCTTTGCGAGTTGACGGCCATCTCCCGATCGGAGTTGCGCCGGAATAAAGTACGCCGTCGATGATTTCGCATCCGTATCTCGTCGTTATCTCGATCGATTAGATCGATCGCTATCGCGACGAGATATAATTTCCACTGACTTTATGTTCGCGCGTCCGAATCGGGGCGACGTTTGTTAATAAATTAATAAATTAAATATTGATACAACAAGCGAGCCGGAAGAGAATCTCAAAAGGAGGACAAGGTATCGTTATCTTCACTGCAAGACTGAGACAGAGGAGGAATAAGGGGATAAGGGCAATTAGAATGAAGCCCGGAGGGCTCGGAGAAGGGTGAGACTGCTCCACGTGACGCGAGTTGAATTCACTCCCGCCGCTAACGGAGGGTTGGGATCACCCGGGGTAAATGTATCGTTCGATAAATGGCGGCGAGGAACTTATTAATTAGCGTACTTGTCTCTAATCCAAAACAACCTTAATTCAATATAGCGAACGCTCGCGAGGAGCACAAGGACGCGCCCTCCCCCTCTCCCGACCCTCCTCTAGCCGTCCACGGGATCTCTCTGGATGAAAAATTGCCATGGCTGGTACTGTCGAGGGTTGTTGTCCCTGCTATTTTTTTTCCTTCCCGTCCCGTCCGAACGAGAGACGGAACCGCAATCGACCGTATGCGCACGTGTAATTGGGCCCGCGTGACGATCGTGCCGCGTGTGCCCYCCCCCCCCCCCCGCGCGTCCACTCAACCTCCCCCCTCCCCCGTTTCGGCGGGCTCGACATATACGGGACAAACGATGGAGCGAGCCGCGCAACGCGGCGGCCTCGCATTCAATTTGCATCGGGCGGATAAAAGGGGCGGTTAACACGGCCGCGACAGGTGCAAGCGCGGCGAGGGGGTGGCAAGCGGGAAAATCGGTGAACCGATATTCCGGCAATAACGCGACGACCGCGTCGACGACGATGAAGCGCGGCAGCAAGAAGCTGCGGCCGCCGCGCAACCTGTCTTCAATTCCATCCTCTCTACCTTCCCGGCCGCATCTCGTTTTAACTAGTCGCTCATTTCTTCCTCCCCCGTTTCTCTCTCTCTCTCTCTCTCTCTCTCTCTCTCTCTCTCTCTCTTCTCTTCGCTGCACGCTCGGCACGCCCTTGTCGAGACGCGATGTACCCTCCGGTGGTGAGACGCCGCGGCCAGGAGTTTATTATGATTATGAGACGAGCGAAGGTGAGATGAGAGTCCACGACTCTCGAGGGACCGGCTTTTCTTCTCCTTCTTCTTCTTCTTCGTGTTCCTCTTCGCTGCTCACCGCTCCCCGCCAACAGATCGACCGACAAACCAACCGCCCCCTCGCCGTCCTTCTTTCTTTCGCTTTCCCGTCCACTGACTCGAGACGTTTCGTTTCTCACCGCGCTCGCAAACCTATCCCCGGCACCCGAGGATTTCCTTCTTCCCTTTCTTTTAGCCCGTTCGGGGTAGCCGTCCCTCTCGTTATCCAACCGTAGGTTTATTCTCGTACGTTTTTTATTTGTCCATTCGGTCTTCGCGGCGCTAATCGCGGAGAAGCGGAATGAAATCTCGCAGGAGTCGAGGACGCACCTCAACTCCATTCTCAATGAACGGCTCGCGGGATTCCGCCGCGCAATCTCGCTTGCAATGAAAAAGTTTCGCGGCATGATGACTGATGCGCCCGGCAGGAGGAATTGGGAGACGCGAGAAACCGGTACCGGGCTTAGATCGGAGCTAAATCTAGTCGGCGCAGGAGGGGAATAAACCGAAAACTAGCCTCGAGTTTACGTTTCCCCGCATACTCGCCGTCTTAAGTTCTCCGAGCGTGATGTACTTTAACTATTGCCGAACTTGGTTAATTCCCGACCGCTTTCATCCGAAGTACAGTTTGCGCGTGCGAGCGGATTACCGAGTTAAATATTATTTCAGCGAGTCGCTTTAACCGAGAATCGATTATCAATCGTTCAAAACGCATAAGCGATCGCCGCGATGAACCAAGTTGGTCGGTCGGTCGGTCGGTCGATCGATCGACTAATTGAAATCCAGCTTCCAGTCCGCGGAGAGAATCGAGTTATACGCAGGGCGCAAGGGAGAAAGGGAGAGAAAGGGAGAAACTAAAAGAAAGAGAGAGAAAGAAAAAGACGCGTCAGCGGCTTCCGTAGAAAAACGGGGCACAATGCAAAGTGTCGAGTCAGCCGACAGCGGCTCTTTATCCGTCCCGCGGATCTCAGGCTACTTGCCATTGCCGTTTCCTTAATCCGTCATGTAAACCCGCACGAAAAATGCATCTTTGTGCCGCGCCGCGGAGCACGGAGTGGGGGCAGGGCCCCGAACGCGGGGCTTCCCGGGCACCAGCGGACCTCGCGGAGCGTCGCGTTGCGCTTAATACACGCGGCTACCGCCGACGAGACGAGGGGTGGGAGGGGAGGGGAGGGGGGGGGAGGAAGAAGGGCCCCGCGCATACAAGTGGACTTCGTGGAAGACGACGCAACAATAAACGATCGATCGACGAGATCGGCGAGATGACGGTGCGCGATAGGCGATAAAAATGCCGCGCCATAAGGAAAACGGTGCGGCGTCGATACAGTTACAGACGATCCCTCCTGCGATCCCTCTTCCCTCTCTTGCCACAACCCTGGCAGCTTGCCGAGTCATCGTCATAACGTATCGACGCGCATATCGCGTGTGTTACATTGGAAACGAGACTCGCCTCGGCAACTGAACGCCGCGTCGGCGAGGCTCGCTTGCGATCGTTCTAGGCGACGCGCCATGGCTCGACGCGTTATCGCGTCATCGCGATTTTTGTCGAGCCGCAAAAAGCACGAGGAGCGTTTCCCTTGCTTGCCTTTTCTCCCCCGTGTAGATTCGCGCGCTCGGTCGCACGGTGATCGGCTGATGGCCGATCCGAGTTCGCAACGAATCGGCGTGAATCTATCCGCGATAATTATTATTATTTATATTTACTAGCGCGATCTTCCGAGCAGCAAAACACAAAAATGCGCGAGATTTCCGGCTCGCTGGAACCCTCCTTGTTCTTATCAGTTCTTATCGCGAGGATAATGAGGCAAGGGGAGGGAGCTGCGGACTTGGCGCGCAAGCATCGTATAGCTCAGGTGTATCGCGAGAGGAACGCGATAGACGGCCGCTCCGGTCACGGCCACGGGAAAAAGCGAGAGGAAAACGAGAGAAAGCGAACGATGGAGCTGCGGACGGATGAGGAAAAAGGAAGAAAAGAGGTGGCCCGGGGGGGGGGCTGATTAACGCGCGCGCAGCGCGTCTTGTTCGGCGTCCACCCACTCGCGTCAGCAGCGGTTTGATTCGGAGCGATAAACGGTTTATGAAGCGGCCGCGGCCCACAGAGTAATAGATTAGAGCGAGAAGGAGGCGGACGAGGAAGCGCGCGGAGGAGACGCGCGAGCATAAGGGGGATGCGGAGGGTGCGGTAAACAATGATGGGTAGCCTCCCGCGTCCGGTAACTGCCGCGGTGCTCTAACATAGGAGCTCATTACGGGGTCTCGCGTGAGCGCATCCACCTATAGTTGATTGCATTATAATACCGCCTGGCTTGTCCCTTCAGCATCGTCGTCGTCGTCGTCATCGAGTGGCGAGAGGAACGGAGATGTCGCTCCTTCCTGTTCCGCTCGCGGCGAGATGCTCGATTTTTTTTTTTCAGCGAAAACGCTGAAACCGATCGAGATCGAGATGTCGCGATAGACGGGATTCGAAATTCGAATGATCCTTCGCGTCATCGGGGAACATTGACGAAACAGGTGAAGGCTAATGAATGACCTCGATCAATCGAGCACGGATGACTGACGCACGGCGGACACAGACGCAAAACGGAAAACTGCAGCTTCCACGTGGGAAGCGAGTCCCTCATAAGGGACACTCGGGTGCGGAATTCCGAATCCAGAGTCTCTCCGTCGTCGTCCATGATTCCAGGACAGGATTCCTAGACAGGATCGCGTGGTGGCGTCGCATCGGGAGTGGTCGATCGTGTTACGCGATGGTGGATTGCGTGCAAAGTGGTCGCCCGAGCGATCGAGCGCTGAGCAACGAACGAGAGACAAAAGGGGGAGAACGCGCGGCCTCGACGGTGCAACGCCGGTGTAGCAAGAACGAAAAACAGCCGGAGAAAAAGGAACGGGGAATATGTGGAGAGGGCGAGGACTCGAGGGGAAGAAAAAGGAGGTATGACCGTGCTTTTCTTGTCGCCTCCATTCACGTGTCATCAGTCACGCGGGTAATGAGTTACGTTAAGGAAATACGAGGTTTCTCGAGCCAAGCTGGAACTGTTCTCCCCTTCTCCCCTTCTCTCCCCCCTCTCCCTCTCTCTCTCTCTCTCTCTCTCTCTCTCTCTCTCTCTCTCTCTCTCTCTCTCTTCTTTCCTTCCGCCTGGCTGGTTCCACGACGCTATTTATTATTGTCTATAGGCATGTACGTGCGCGGGAAGCAAAGCGTGTGTCTTCGGGGTAGACGTCAACGTGCCTAAGTACTCGCACAAATTGTACGTACGTATGTAGCTGCGCTGAGATGCTCGTCATATCTGACGGCGAGATCTACCAGGTGATTTCACCCGCTGCGTACTCATCCATGCTCGACACCGGCAGCGACGGGCTAGCGGGTAAAGGACAAATGGAGAGATGGCTAGAACGGATAAGGACATTTTACGAGTCGCGACAAGTTTCGCGTGGAACGGAGGCGTTGCGATTGATAAAACGCGGGCGCGCGAAAGGAGGACGAAAGTGTATAGTAAGTGTGCCGGACGGACGCTCCTCGAAATCCGCCGCGCGCGCTTTATCGGATGCTTCTCGCTCGACGTGGAATTCGAGTAACGAATTTCGGAAACTTCAGCTCGGTACTAGCCTGCGTACCGAGGTAATATCGGGAGGGAACGTTAGGTGAGGAGTACGCCACTCAATTTAGCGGATAGTAGAAAATACGGACGGGACGTGCCTCACATGCGCGGGGGAGCCGCGATGAATTTTTCACCGTACGGTTTCCCGAGAAGCGAAACCGGTCTATTGGCCTTTAATGTTTACCGACCAACTCGAAAGCCGTACGGCATTCGTATCACTTAACTCGACCGACTTTTCAGCGTGAGTTTTTAACAGCAACCGTAAGCCGCTAGCCGGGGTAGTCTCCGAATGCGGGGCGGATGTGCGCTGCTTCTGAGAGAACGAGCACGAACGGAATTAATATCGAGGTGTCCTGAGGCGAAAATCTCATTTATAACGACGACGTTGTATCTGGAGTATCTCGACCGGCACGGTTTTTCCATAGAAATTGCACCTTGTGGAATTGCGTTCGGCGAGGTAGACTGCGAGTAAGCGCGAAGGAGGAGATATAAAGTGGTACTTTGCCTCCGAGAATCCTCGATTCTCTCGACTCGATATGACACTCGAGACCGTCCTTTCGCTCCTGATGGTCCTCCTTGTCGTTTCTGCAGAAGGTAATTTAAAGCGAGGACTCTAGCTGCAATTTTGACACCGTCTCGCGCCGAAAAGAATATAATAGACGGGAAATTGCTCGCCGGGCCGAGCAGGAAACGTCACGCGCCGTAATGAGAGGACCGCTCGAGTAGAGCGCTCTTTATTAGCGAGCCTATGCGGCGTCGCCAGTTTTTCAAGATCGCCAAATGAAATTTCATTACGCCGGCCGTTCGCTTCTCTTCTTCTTTTCCGCGATTGATTCCGCGCGAGGAGCATCGTTTTGCTACAAACGCAGCTCGGATGATCGGAATCAATCGCCGATACGATCATCATTCAGGGCCAAGGCGGAGAGGAATGTCAAGCGCGATAGAGTCGAGCGGAGAAAGTGCCGTTCGGATTCCATCGGATTCTTAGGGCCGGGTTCATCACCGGATCAAGCGTGATTAGCCCGGACATCGTTATTAACGCGTCGTTGGCGTGTCGGGAATCGTTAGAAGGTTAGAATTCGAGGAAGGAATAACGCGAGTGCGCGCGACACACCGGAAATCGGGATAAATGCTCGCCTAAGAACGGATTAATAAATGTGCGAGGGGGAAAAGGGTGAAAAGCCGCGCGAGTTGCCGCGATCTTTCAGTTATGATAAACGACGACCGCCTTGATAGCCGCGTCCGCGTGCCTGACCGCGTCAACGAGGCCAAACGGGATAACATCTTTAATTAGCAGTCCGGTTATCGAGTCGAGTGCCTGGTACCAATACCCTCAAACGTGATAACGACCATTTAAATGGATCATTTAAATAGACTTGCATAACCGCGCGCGCAAGGAGAGAGAGAGCCGGTCCCGGTCGAGGCCGGCCGGTAAAAACACGCATCTATTTCCATATAACAGGTTTATATATTAGGCCGTCACCGACAGCGCGTAGTTACATTTGAATACGATGTTCCAAAGCCGAGAGCGACCCAACAGCGCGCGAATTAGGTCCGCCCTGCGGACGAGAGAGCAAGTAGCAATGTGCGCGAGTGCACGCGCAATTGCGCTCGAATTGCAAAATGCAACTTGGCACTGGCCGAATGCTCGACTTTGGGCCGATCATGAGCGACGTTGAAGCGACGTTGAAGCGACGTCAAAGAGAGACGCGACGGTCTCATTCGAGAGAGAACTTGGCAATTTGGACATTAGTTTTGGGCGAATCGTAAATCGGTAAAGTAAAGCAAAGAGTGTTCGGTGCGAGGGAGTGTTCGTCGCCCTCGACGATACTCGTTAATCTCGCTCCGATCATATTCATCTCGATAAATTCAGTGCTGTCTTCGGAGAACTCCGCACGCAAAATCGCGAAGTCGCCTTTCGCGTGCCGTTTCCGTAATTAAATCGAAAACTCACAGGATTGAGCGAATCGCACGATTGCACGAATCTACGCGGCGATGACGAGAAACGCGCGGGGACCTGAAATCCCCAGGAACGAGTTGTCTATCGCGTACAAGTTCGCGCGCCACGCCACGCTTTCGCTAATCTATTTATTCCGCAGCGCAGTATTCGAAAGGCGCAGTATTCCCTTTAAGTTTCGCTCGGTGCATGATCCCGTGATGTACTGATACAGACTGACGTTTTAATCATGTTACAAGCGAGGCGCGTAAGCACGGCTGCTTTCGCTTAAAGGGGAACTGCTCTCCCATCGCGGCGATTGTGGAATCACGCTAACGAATAAAGTCGGATACTTCGGGCACGTTGCTGCGAGCGTCTCTTCATGTCCTCACGCATCGAGGATCACAGGAAGCTAAACGGAAATCCAGACCGGGGTGGATTCGCGTAGCCGATGTTCCGGCCTGAAATAACGCGAGAATTCACGTTTGCGCGGGATGTGAAATGAGCAAGAGCAGACGCGGCATGCGGTATGCGTGTACTTTGGGCGTATGCGCGCTTGGGTGTGTGCGGGTTTCCGATTTTAATTCTAATTGCGAGATAATGGGAGATTTATTTTTGCCAAGGCGCGGCATAACGTACGTTTTCCCGTAATTGCCGTTGCCTCGTTGCCCTCATGAACCAACGATATCCAATTTACTCGCATTTTTTATACACCCCGCGACAGTAATGAGTTTTTACGTTCCGTAACATTAATCGCGTTCCCGCCGCTTTTCTCTTTTCCCCATCCTGCCCCTGTCGCTTTTCTAACGATCTCTAACAGTGGCAGGTTGCGCTCTTGCGGATGAAACTCGGGCAATTAAGACTCGCCGGCCATCAAGGCTCGCGCCATCGTGAAACGAGCTTGCACGATAAATCAATGTTCAGACGTTACGCCGGGACGCGAAGGCAAGGACGCTCTTCTTTCTTCCTGCCGAGCCGAAATCGATCGGATACGTCCGCTTCATTTTTATGAAGCAACTTTTGCCACCGACTTTCGTCTCGACAATTTCATTTTGCACGCTCATCCGCGAACTTGCGGACTGCTTTACGCGGACACGCTGTCAAAACATGCGAATTCGCGTACGCGGAATGCGCGCCGTAAAAATCATCGTAAAAGCAAAGAGCGCGAACGAGCGAGGGACCGAACGCTCCGGAATATCGTAAAACTCTTTCGACTTTTTCCGCATTTGCTCTCCTCTTTTCTTTTTTTCTCGTTTTTCCTTTTCTTGCTTTTCTCTCAGCAGCAACTGCGTGCAGCGCGGTCGTTTCGTTCGCGCCGATCACCGAGAGAGAGAAAGAGAGAGAGAGAGAGAGAGAGAGAGAGAGAGAGAGAGAGAGAGGGGGGGGAGAGAGAGAAATATATAACGCACCCTTACAACATTGAATGAAATACAAATCTCTGCCTATACACATGTATATGCATACATATACCTTAATGACTGGGGCTAATGATTTTCCTGTTATAAAATTCACCCGCCACAAGAAATAATGCTAATTCTCACGTAATTACTCACGGGGATTATCATCACGCGGCACACGCGTAATGAGTTGGCTAATGTTTCGCGAACTGTAACGGCAAACGGAAAAAAAAGACGACAGATAGAAGGGAGGAAAGAAACGAGGAGGCCCTTATCCTCAAAGGCGAAGGCACGCAACGGTTGCCATGCGGCAAATCCTGAAGACGCGACGCGCTTTCTCTCGATCACGTTCTCCGGTCCATCCATCCGCGATCGATTTCTTCTTACGATCGATTCCCTCCCCGTGAAAATCAATCGATGCGCACGGCACGTTCGGCATCTCGGCGCGTTATCGGCGTATGATCGTTGAAATCGAGTCTCGAGGCGGATTCGAATTTTCGGGATCGCGTCCGCTTCGACTGCTCGGCGCTCCGCGCCGAACGACGCGATGGAAGAATAATCGCGCCCGAGATAACAGAAACGTACACCACTGTAATTGCATCGTACAACCCGAAGGCCCGTTTGCACGTTATCTGCACGGCGCAGCGCGCTGTGCAATTCCCCGGCTCCGTGGAGCTACGCGGAATAAGGCACCGTAAAGCGCGCCGACAGCCTTTTTTGCGGGCTTTACTTCCCGTTTGTAATGGCGGAAGCGACGATCGATGATGGACGCGCGGAATCGTTACGCTCAATTACAAACAATCCAAGACGGTTGTTGGCGCTCGTAAATGTAGGCGTGCCGATCGGGGCGCCGCGGACGGTCCGCTGCTCGTAAATTAATTATCAGAAACCGCTTTATCTGGCCGACCTATCGGGACGCTAATTAAACACTTAGGGTCCAAACGCACACGCGAGAGAGCATTACGGACGGGGAGGGAGGGAGAGGAGGAGAAAAGGAGAAAGAAGTGAGGAGAGGCTCGGGATAATCCCGCTGCGGGAGGGACGGGCGTTTGCAAGGGCGGGGTATCGCGGGCTGTTATTAGCGCTAAAACAAACGGCCGCAACGTAATTATCGCGGCGACACGCGTAACGTAACGAATGGGCCGCGGCGACGTGAATATTCCTAAAAAGGAAGGAAGGAAGGAGGTACGCTGCAAGGGAAACACGGGCCGCGATCACGGAAAGAATGGAGAAATGAAAGCGAAATGGAGAGCACGCAAAGAGAGAGAGAAAGAGGGGGGGGGGAGGTCGTGTGTGGCCTTTGTCAGCGAGTTCGAACGTCGTCGCAATGCGAGCTATGCGATGTGGTGTGTGTGTATATATATATATATATATATATATATATATATATATATGTATATATATATATATGTATATGTATATATGTGTATATATATACAGCAGCGGCCGGAGTTTCGCGCTGGCTTGGTGCGCGCCGCTTGCTTATCGTTTATCTCGGAATCAAAGCGGTGTCGTGCACGTATACGTAGAGGGAATTGCACGTATGTGGGTAGTCGGGCTGGGAGTTTTTCGTTTCGGGGGAAAATACCGTGGCGCGCCGGAGAGATTCGAGAGATTTATCGTTTCAAGAATGGTATCTCACGCAATATCATGTTACAAAAGTCGACCCACCCGTATAATACCGTGTACTTTCCTTTGAAAAATGCCGGCTACGCATACACGCACGCATGGCCGCACGCAGGCGCGCGCATACACACCTCGCGGTGCACACGTCGCGCAAACCAGCGATGCAACTCTCGTCTAGCACTGCGCCGTGTCGGACGTGTTTATTTATGGACTCTCTCCCGCGTGTCGCTTAATTGCAATAATCCTAATCGACGGGATCTACGAAGCGAAATAAAAAGCCACGAAATGATTCATCGCTCGAGCCTGAACGCTCGCGCCTTAACGCTCGTCCTAACGCTCGGCGTTAATAGTGAGTTATATGGCGTGCGAGCGTTCGAAATTCAATTCGTTCGATCATTCGTGCAAGCTCCGATCATTCGAGACTCGGCGAGGAGATCGCGGCCGCGTCCTCGCGGATAATCGTGCGCATGGCAATGCACAATTTACGCGGTCTTCCAGCATCGTTGAAAGGTATCGATCACGCGAGATCATGCAACTGACAGCGTATAATGGAGCCCGTTCATGCCCGGCTCCCGCGTCGACACGCGGCAAACGTGTTAAAGAAATTGATTATCCGCGGTAGCTCGCGTACCGCGAGACGGCAGCGAGGGGAAAAAGTCGCGCGTGGACGGACGAAATCGGCGTTTCCTCGTCCGCGAGAGCGATGCACGAGGCGCGTCGATTTCTACGCGATGATGATCCCGCTCATTGAAACGCATTTCCTGGACCCGCCTCTCCTTCTTCTCTCTCTCTCTCTCTCTCTCTCTCTCTCTCTCTCTCTCTCTCTCTCTCTCTCTCTCTCTCTCGCTCTCTCTATCTTTCTCTCTAGACCGGAGACCGGCGTTAATTGTCCCACGTGGCGCGCTCGGAGACGACAGGCTCGCCGACTTGCATCCACGCAAATAACTCAAACCGCACCTACATTTAGCGCATTCGGATCGCGCTCCCACGAGCGGAAAAAGCAACGGGACACAATCGATGGGGCGGTTCGTGAAGAATAGGCCGCGCGGCGCGGACACCATTATGCGCCGCGCATTCTCGCTTTATGCCGGCCGCGTATTTATTCGACGTCACGTTGTACCTGTCGTCCCGTTCTCCTCCATCTCTCTCCGTCCCCCCGCCTCGCCCCCTCTCTCACGCTCTCTCTCTCTCTCTCTCTCTCTCTCTCTCTCTCTCTCTCTCTCTCTCTCTCTCTCGCCCCCCTTTCTCTCTGTCAGTCGTATCAATTGCGATTCGCGGTCGTTCGATTAAACCGAGCGCGACGCGCATCCCGACCCTAATGAACCTGTCCACGGCGTCCTCCCTCCCCTCACCCCCTCGCTCCTCGTCCCCCCCCCCCGGCCGCTGATCGGAAATAATGAATTATACAAGAGCGAGCGCTTTCTCGCACTCCGTGACAAATATCGTCGGGGATAAAACGTATAAAATATACCGATTCGCGCGGTGTTCGGCGCGACGTGGTCGATAGCACGCGACGAAACACGCCGCGCCGAACACGTAGCCGCCCGCATCGCCGGCGCCGAAAAGCAAAGAGAAGATCGCGCGGAAGAGGGCGCGGGAACGATCCGAGAGGCGCGTATCCACGACGATAACGAGTCCCGCGGGTATTCGAATTACCCCGCGGAGACTCGTTACGGCGTTCGGGAAATTAACGATAGGCGGGTGCATTACGTGACGAGTCGTGCGAACACTGGCCGGTCGTATCGGCGTTAGGTAACCGAGCGCGAGCCCGGCGAGAACTCGACGACACGGGGAGTGGAGGACAAAGGGAGGGGAGGGAAGCAGGAGGAATCGCGCGAAGGAGGAACGCCGGAGAATGGCGAGAAGGGCGAGAGGACCGAACGATCGCTGGGGCACGAACGACCCGGCACACACACACACACACACACACACAGAGAGAGAGCCGGGTGCTCTGTGAAAGCAGCGAGGGGGAGGGAGAGGCCGACAGATCGTGGCATCGCGGTGCCGTGTCTCTCTTTCATTCTCTGCCGTGTCTATCGTAGCGCCCATCGGTCGCTCGTACCACCTCCGGCCTGTTCATCCAAAGCCGACGTTATCCCGCGCTCGCGAGCTCGCGAGCTTCCAAACGAATTGCATAACATTACACGCGACTGCCCGCCCCGTGCGGCCGCGCGTTCGCGCGGAGCGGCCGTGCGATCGCGAGCGGACTCGTTGAAGAGTCGTCTTATCGCGCCGCGCTGCTCGCAACTCGCTCGGGAGATCTCGAGCGCGTCGCCGCGCTCGGTTGTACGCGCGTAGCGTGGCCGAGGCGGACAAGCGAGATTAAGGCACGCCAGCGCGCCTCTCGTAACCTGTTTTCCACGTGCGCTTCTTATTAACGTGATATTAAGGCGCGCCCGCGCGCATTCGCTTGCCTCGCGCTGCGTTGCTGCGAGATCAGATCATCCGCGCGGCACGCAACATGCACGTGAATGGGTTTCCGGTCATGCCCCGGTCGCGCGCAGTCCTCGCCAATTTATTCGCGTCACGGGTCGCGATGTATCGCGAGCTCGACTTCTTAACGCGCACTCGCGTCAAACGATGGGACTCGCCGGCGTACCCGTATCGGCGAGGACAATCGCCGAGACCACCAATGAACGGAAGAAGCCACCGTGTGCCCCACGATGGCACGAGATACGAGAGCTGCGACGTGCGCGATCGCACGGATCCATTCCTATCCCATTTCAGCAATCACTTAGCGCCCTCCCCGCGGGAGGAAGCAGCTCGCCAAAGCGGCTCGAATCGAAATTAAAAAAAAGAGGAAAAGAAAAAGAAAAAGTGTTGGAAGAACGCCGTCGCACATCCGGACGTGGCGGTCGCGCTGGGATTCCGCACACGTAACCGCCGACTTGATTAGAGCCCTCGTCCTCGCCCTCGCCACGTACGTTTGATCTCGCCTCTCGACCGAGGACAATGAGTCCATAGAGCTCCCGCCTCGACTTCTGCCTCGAAAAAGATATCGAGGGATGGAAGAACTCGAGCACGTAATCACGCCGTTACCGTTAGAGTCTTCTCACGGTGGAGTCTCACGAGCCGAGAGCGCGGATCCGTGGCCGCATATGTATGCTAGTATTCGTAACATTAATCACGGCGGTATCCCGCGGCGGCCACCCTCTTCTTCCGCGTGACGTAAATCATCGAAATTCGTCGGCCGAGGGCGCGGGTGGGGACAGATAAGAGCCCGAGATGAATCTCCATTATAAACCAATTTTGACCAGACCCAGGTGGATCCGCGCGCCTCTCCGCTTCGCGGGAGGAACGTTAATATAACTGACTGCGAGGCGCGTAGGCGCGCGCGCGCGCGCGCGGGCGCTGGAATTAGTTATGTAACGCGGCAGAAAAAGGGAAGCCGCGCGGGGACCGCGCGCGGTGATTTACGCATTCCGCTTTTGCCGGGCGCAACAATGGCACAGTGACGTGTCCGGGCACACGTGTCTCCTCTCTCCTTCTCGCTGTCCCTCACAGTTACGTGTCCCTCGTCCCTTCCGTTCCCCGAGCGCTCTTTCGCGCTCTGTGCGGTCGCGCGTACCTTCCAAGCCGACTCTCTCTCTCTCCCTCTCTCTCTCTCGACCGCGGTCGCTCTCCCTCGCTCGCCCGCTCCTCTGCCGTTCCATCTCGCGCTCCGTCGCTCTCATAAGCCGGACGGGGGAGGGGAGCACTTCCTCTTCTTCTGACCGGTTTCTCGCGGTTGCGCTGCGGCCTTGCAATGCTGCAGGCTCGGCCGTAGAACCGCGTTTGCCCCCTCCCCATCTCCCTTTGCCGCTGCCGCCGCCGCCACCGCCGCCGCCGCCACCGCCGCCACTGCTGCTGTTGTTGCACCGTTGCAGCTGCAACAGCGACGGCGTCGACGGCGTCGGCGGCGGCGGCGGCGGCGGCGCAAGTGGCGGTGGCAGCAACCGCCGGCGCACACTATCGCAACGAGGTAACTGCGAGATAGTTGCAGACCGCGCACGCTGGTTCACCTCGTACGAGTACGAGGACGAGACATTGGCCTACCACGCTCGACCTTGCCAGTTCGTTACTCTTTCCCCGCTTCTCTCCTGCATTATACACGGCTATCCGCCGCGGTCCGTGTCGTCGTTCCTCTTTCCCGATGCCCTCCCCCTACGCTTTCCGCGTACTCTCTTCCACCGACGGCTTTCTATCGGCTCCCCTCGTCGTCTTCTCCCTCCTTCTCCTCTGCCTCGTTCTCTTCCTCGGCCCTTTTCTACGTGTGTCAGTGCTTCCCTTTCAATCTGCCCTTTCTTTTCGCCTATTTTCCCCCGATCCATCTCGTTCCTGCCAGCCTACCCATCGCGCGGCCTTTCTTTCCGCGGCGACGAGCACGAGTAAGGCGCATCGTCATCGCGCGATCTCGTTTATCGTACCTGCACCCTCCTCCACCTCCTCCTCCTCCTCCTCCTCCTCCTCCCTGCCCCTGCCCCCGCCCCGCCTCTCCTGGAACCCAAGCGGCGGCGGCGGCGGCGGCGGCGGCGACAGAGGAGAGCGACGGTGAACGGGAGCAGGTGACGGCGCGCATCCTCCGAGTTACGCGATCCAAATTATAATCAATTAACGGTAATGAGCCGATCGTGCGCGTCGGTACGCGCATCGCGCGCGCATCAGCATCGGCCGCGCACCGGGCTTCGTTAACGCGGCGCTTCGTAGCCATTACGTTACGGCGGGACCATAAATTCCACAAATTGCCCCGATCGAATCGTAAAGCGACGCCGGTAAAGCGGGGCCAGGAGAGGRGGGGAGGGGGAGGGGGCAGGCAGGCAGGCAGGCAAGCCGTGTCTTACGTGCGAGCTTCGTCGGCCGCGACGGGCCGGTGTTGCTACCGTTTTATCGCGGCGCGCTCCTCTTTCCGCGCGATCAATTAAAAACGAGCCAACCGAGCATACCCGGACGATGACGCGGCCCCCACGTTAATTGGCCCCCGTGCGATCGCGAGGCGAGACGGGACGCCGGCGATCGTGATCGTCACGCCCGCGTTCGGCGGAGCGAGCGAGTATCTTATTAGCGCGATCGTTTCAGCATCGTTATCGATTTCACTCGCGAGCGCCGAGCTCCAGCCTCGCTCGGAGACGAGGCTCTGCGCGGCCTCCGCGCCGCGGCTGAAACCTACACAATTTTCTGTCTCGAATGCAGTAGCTCGCGTTGCCATCGGGGCGCGCCCACCCAGAGCGAGCAGGCCGCAACGAGCAACTGCTGGTCGGTTTTCATCGCGAGATTAATACCGCGTTATGTAATTATGACACGTGATAGCTATCATCAAGCGGGATCTTCGCTCCTGCGAGAGATCAAACGCGCCGCCGCATCAAACCCATCGCGTCGACAGTCGTGGCTCCCGTGCTTGCGATTAAAACGATCACAGCCGCTCTTTGGCGACTTCTCGCCACCCCTCCTGCTATCGAATCATCCGCATCCCCAACGGATCCAAGACCCAAGGGCTCGTGGTTCCTACGCGTAATCCGCGAATGAGCGCGACAGAAATCGCGCGCACACGCGCGAGGACAGCCGCGGGTGTAGACGCGCCGCGGTGAGCCAAATCCGTTAGTCTCACGTGTCGTTACGGTTTATAGGCGCATGGGATGTTGCAGCGCGCGTATTGCGCAGCGCGGAGAGAAGATAGAGAAAGAGAGGTTACGGGTTCAACGCACCCGCGATGGACTAGACCCAAGAGTGTACTCTGGGCGCCTCCGATATCCATCCTCCGCGGACGGACGGACGGACGGACGGACGGACGGACGGACGTGACGGAAGGCGCGATGGGGCGGGACGGCGAGATATCGACTCGCGATTTGACACGGACTGGGTAGCTGTCACCGTTAAGTCCGCGGAAAGAGAGAGAGAGAGAGAGAGAGAGAGAGAGAGAGAGAGAGAGAGATTTCGATCGTTCAGCGGCTCGCACAGAGACCGCTCTCCGCTTCGGCGTTCTTCGCGGCGTTCGTTCGTTCTTTCTTCCCGCGCAGGAATTCGATCGGCCTTAAACGAAACATTCGTCACGATTATCTCCGCTCGTCGCTCATCGTCGCTCGTCGCCTGGAAAGGATGCTTCCTGGAGAGGATGCGCGCCTCCGTGGACGATCCTTCTCCGGATTAACGTACGCGCGGAATTACGGAGGAGCCAGGGACAGGGGCAGGGGCAGGGAGGAGAGGACCGGGCTCGAACCGCTTAACAGTCGATTCATTGCGCGTAGCCAGCGCGCGCGCGCGCGCGGGCGGGCGGGCGGGGGCGGGGAGGGTTTGGACGCGTAAAAGTCCGATGATGAATCCCCCGTGCAGAACGGCGCGGCGGCGAGGCGCGTCATTCAAAAGAGATAATTACTAGCTCCCAGTGCTCTCCGAACGGCGCGATGGCTCGGGGGGTGTGGGGGGTAGGGGGGGGGGGTCGGAGGGGGGAAGCGCAGTAATATCTTGGACGGGGCCCCTCAATGAGAAGATGTTCCGCACGCGTGTATTACGCGCCGTAATCTCAGGTCATAATTATACCGGACGGGAACTCTAATTAAAACTTTTCATCGCGGCCCTAAACGAGCATAGGATTTTCTAGCTGAAAGCGATACGACCGGGCGATAGTCGCGGTCGTGGAAAGAAACGCTGCTCCGCTGTCGGCAAGTAACGCGGATAAATGGCTGACGCACGCGTGCGTAAAAGCGTACGGCGCATAAAACGCGAGAGAGAGCCGCTGAACGAGAACGAGACGCGGCGAGAGATCGCGGCGCGTAATCGCGCGCCTCCTCGGCGATGAATCCGCGAGCCGCGGATTAACCTCCATCGACCGATCGAGAGCGAGTATCGATATCACGCGTTGAGGGTGGAAAGGCGGGATTCTCGCGGGCGAGATCGGCGGAACGAGCGGAACGAGCGAACCGCGAATTCTCGCGGTTCACCGGCGCGAGTTCCTCGCCGGTCAGCGTTAAGTAAATAAAGCGAGAGGCGCCGGCCTCTCGCCAAACGAACACTTTGATCAATCGCGCTGCACAATCGAAGCACGAGCCTCCGTGCCGCGCATCAGTCGTCATCGTCCCGCTGCCGTCACGACGCACAATAGTACTCAAAGTACTTTTCCGATGGGCGCATTTGCAATTCGGATGCCAATTTGAAAGCGGAGCTTGCCGGCTAGCTGGCGGCTGGATAGACGTCGTTACGTAATCGCCATAATAAGGCGCGAATTCGCGCCTCCGTCGGTCCATTCTCTCTCTCTCTCTCTCTCTCTGTCTCTCTTTCTCTCTCTAGCTCCTTCCCTCCTTTTTCCCCTTCATTTCCCCTCGTCGCTGATCGAGCTCGCAAGTTCTGTTCCGGCACGATCGCGTGCAATCGATGATTCGGCGCCGAACTTTCAGAATCTCCAGCAGTCGCTCGGCGTTCCGATACGAAATAAGCGAGCGGAAGAGAGAAACGATGCTTGCGATAGCAACACGCCGCAATTTGCGAACCGGCACGTACGATATCATCGTGCGTACATAGAATCGCGGGATCGGAGGCGATTCCGCTGCCGGATCTCGCTGTTGCTCGCGAGACGTTAACGTAACGGATATAGAAACGCTGCACGCGGCCAGCTGTCACTCCCGCGGCGATGCATGACCGCCTAATGACGGAATCCGGAGCTCCGGGACGTTCTGCTCCCGTGCATTATTTTATTATCGGCTACGAGCGAGACGGACGATCGCGCGCGTTTGGGAACGCGCAGGGGAGGGGCGACGTACGAAATGATTGTAGAAACTCGTGGGAAATAATGTCGACGACGTGAGGCTATCCACGTGGGTGGATATCGTTTCGTATATCCGCGCGGAAAACTTATTCCGCGTATGCGGATACTATTAATATTCAACGGCATATGAGCGCGCGGGCGCGCGTCTCACTGAATTTGCCGTGAGCCGCTGTTCGGATTCACGGGAATTCTGATCGGGGCTTTGGAACTTGCAATGAAACGCGCTCGCACGGCCACCGTACGGGCTCATGAAAAATACAAATTGCTGTCGCACTCACCGGCCCTTCATTAATGCAATTTAATTGGACCGCATCTCGCCGTTATCCCGTTTCCCGTTAGCCCGGTAAAATTTGCGGCTAATATCGTCCACAATTTGATGCTTGACGCGACGTTACGAAAATTTAATTTATTTAAAAACCGAAGACGCTATTGCTCTCCCCTCGTTTCGTCCATGTTAATCGAAAATGAAGGAGGAACGCGGCTGGGAAAGAGAGAGCTGGAACATCGCGTTTGAATGCTACAACGTTATCCCGAGGCGACCTAGAAAAAAGATTTCCTTTGCGATTGCAAATCGCAATAATACCGGATAATACCGTAATCTTTTCGGACACGGGGTGTCCTATTTGCCAAAATGGGCCTTTTACCAAATTTTGGCGAAAACCGAGTCCCTTCGGCGAGTTTACAGATGAACGATAACAATCTGCTTCCATCGAATCGAATCGCTCGCTTGAGCGAGCGCGATCTCATTTCGGCCATCATCGGCGATTTTTAATCCTCCCTTGAGGAATGATTTTTAATCATCGGCGCGGCATCGGATAACAGTGCGCTCGTTAATGCGAAATGATCGAAATACGTATGCAAATTGGCAAGCGGGGAGGAGGAGGAGGAGGGACGGGCGCACAGTCAATTTATTGCGACGTGACCGCGGCAAAGGAAATTAAACGTAATATTGCGGACGAACAATAATTTTATGGTCAAACGCATTACGACATTTTGATCCTGCCCACGTTGCGGTCGAAAGTAAATATTCTATGCGCGACGTTAAATCGTTAATACCGTGTAGTACCGGGGCCATTTGGGGAGTAGAAACGTGGTTTGCGTTAACTGCACAGCCTGTCGATCGAAATTCCCCGTTCGGTCGTCAAACTAAATTTGATACGTGCAACATCCTATCGGCGCGGTGCCGAGATACCCGCGCAATCGCCCGCCACATCGATGATGTGGAAAGGATTGACGCAAAATGCGCGCGCGAGACGCGCTAATCGATACGCCGATTCGACGCGAATTTAACGCGAATGAAGATCAGCAGCGGGATTCGCGTTTCGACCAATGCGCGAGAAGATTAATTTCTCGAGTTCACAGTCGATCGCTTCCCGCCGCGTTTCGATGCTGGTTCGACCACTGGTTCGAGCAGGATTGCGTCGCGACATTGAACGATACGAAAGTCGCAAATCGTTGAGGATTGCGCGGAACGCGCGATGAACGCCGAGCGTTCTCTGACGGATCTCGCGGATATTCCAGGCAAACGTAAGGTCGCAAGCGCGACGTTGCGCGCGGACTCTGAGCCTTGCTTGGAGGATGCGGTGTATAAATAAATAACACGTTGTTACGGCTTAATCAACGTTGTTGTCTGCCCGTCTGCGCAATATTAACTCGCGGTTAGTCGCGGCGAAGAGCCGCCCGCAAGGAGACGGAGAGAAGCACCGAGATAATTCTCTCCGGTGGATGCGATGCGGTTTGAAGTATCCGCGCCCGGTTTACACGATGATGGGCGACGGATCGGCGGAGATAGAGGCGCACGGCGGAGCGGATCTTTCACGAGCCATTTCATCGCGCGTCTTTACATTCCGCTTGGCTATCAAAGCTCGAATTAAGCGGCGGGGTCCTCCGCGATGCTCGACTCGCGCGACACGACTGTCGCCGTATCGCGCGCCGCTGCACGGCACGTTGAACATACAAATGGTTTTATTTCCGGTTTACTGTATTTCCCCGGTAACGGGTAATAAACGCTCAAGCGTTTATCGCGCCGCTCTCGCGGCCTCTCGCTCGTATCCTCTTTCCTCCGCGTTTTGAGCAGAAGTAAATACATCCGAGAATGTAAATGGCGCACAGTCGCGACGCGGCTATCGGCGGCAGGCAGCTTCCGCTTCCGTGCCACCCGAATCAGCCGCGTCTGCATTCTCCCGTTTCACGTGCAATGAGCACGCGAATTGGAAACGCGTGTCCGCGTGCACCGACGCTATTGTAAATACGTAATGTCACGCAACGTAACGCGTTAAAGCGCGGCGAGTGTGCAGCGAGGAAACGATCCGCGACTCGTCGCCACAAGTCGCCCTCGCTTCTAATGAATATTAACGAGCCTCGGTCCATCAATGACGCATCAGCGACAAGTCGCTGGCGCAATGCGTTCATCTGTGTCGCTGGATGAAGGAAAACTCTCTCTTTCTCTCTCTCTCTCGCCGCTGCTATCAATTGCCTGTTCCCTTTCCAACGCGGCTCTCCGATTATCAAATTGCGGCGCGAATTAAGGAACCGGAGCGGCATCACGATCGAGACACTCCGGGGACGGTGGAAAATGTTTTCCGCGCGCGCTTATCCGCACGTGCGCCGCATTCGGCCCGCGCGTTTTTGCGCGCATTTTCACGGACGTTTTACGGCACCATCTCGACGTGAGAGATGCGATGACCCAAGACCGCGGAGGAACGAAACGCCCGGTCCGAGCACGTGTCGGCGGCGGGACGCGGAATAGGAAGCATGGTAGATCAGTCACGATCGGAAGAGGAACATCGCTACTCCCTCGGGGAAATAATACCGCAAGATCGTCCGCGTGAGAAAAGTTATTACAGTGGGAGGAGAGGAAAAGTGATGATTAAATTTAATTTCTTGTCCTAGCGCGCGAGAATGACAATCGGAGGGAATGCGGATATTAACGGTAACATTAAGCTGATCAACAATGTGATATCGCAACGATCGATCGTGAGCGATTAACGAGTGAAAAGAAACAGAATTTATGCAACTGTTACGAGGAAGCGAGGAAGCTTCCGCGAATCGCGAATCGCGCTCGTCGCGGGCGATCATCGATCGCTAACGAGGTTAACGAGGATAATTGATTGCGGCGTATTCGCGCTAACGTGCCGCCGCTCCGACCTTGATTCGGCACAATTGCGCGATTGTTCACCTGCTTCACTTGACGTGCAGGCGTTCCGGCAAACTATCGTTTGCGCGATAATTGTCGCCGCTATTGGCGACGATATATAATAATTATCTTCTAGTACAGTACAGTAAACAGGCTTATTATGTCTACAACGCGTTCTCTCTCTCTCTCTCTCTCTCTCTCTCTCTCTCTCTCTCTCTATACATATTCATTATCCAATCATAATTGTATTCAAAGTTCGAAAAATGAACGACAACGAGCCACGAGCCGCGCAAATTCATTCCGAACGAACGCGACGAACAATGGGGCATTATGTTGCGCGCAAGAATAGCGCAAGACAAGCAGAAATGGCAGAAAATTTAATAAGCCGCCCATGCGAGAACAACGTTTCCTTCCTGCGGGCCGCGATCGGCCATTATCCCCAATCACCGCCGCGTTCGCCTATCGCGCATACGCGAGTTATGACTTAATCCGCCGCTCGCGAACGCTAAGTACCGAATCGCGCTGGGTAATGATCCACCGATCGACGACGAGGGAGACGATCGACTTCCAGACCGCGCGGCGAGCCGGGAGCAGAGAAGACGAAGAACGCGCGGGAAGAACGGATAATACACGCCGGGGTGAGGGGGCAAGAAGGGGACCGAAGACGAGAAGGGAATCGGCCATAACGGGGATGCGTTACGTGAAGTACGCGCGGTCGGCCCGATATCGATCTTTCGGTTCGATCGAATCCCGCCGGGCCTCGAGAAACGTGGGGGCCAGCTTGATCCCCGCACATTCCCTCCGATCACGTGCGGACGCGCGAGCGAGCGCGCTTCAACGCTCATCCGCTCATCACGTTCGACTGGCCTGAACGCTCGCGTGGCCCCTGGCTAAGGGGACTCGCTAAACTCGGCTCGACGGTAATTCGACGATTGGTCCGATAAGGGATCGGAAATAAGGCCGCGCGTCCGGGCCCCAGCTCGGCGCGGAGCGTCCGATCTCTCTCTTCTTTGTCTTCATCGTCCTGCTGCGTTTCGTCGTAACGTCCGCGGCGAATCCTCGCGATCTGTCCGCCGGGGGGTCGGAACGCCGGCAAAAAAAATCGCACGAAGAGGAATCCGCCCTCTTCCGTCCTCCCCTCCCCTCCGTTAGGCCGCCTGGGGCCGTGACACAGCCGGTATTTAGAAGAAATCACGAATGAACGCGAGTATCGAGGTAGCGTGGATCGCCGAGCAGGATTTCGCGCGTCTCTCGCATGCGTGTCCGCGGCGGGCGATACTGATCGATGATCGGCTGAATCGCGATCTCGCTGAAACGACGCGGGATTGAGACGAAACGAAAGAGAGAGAGAGAGAGAGAAAAGGTGAACGAGCAGGCGCGATATTGTCTCGCGATTACTTGGCGCTCGATCGCGCGCCGCTGCCTCGTGAGCTTCTATGATTCTTCATCGCTTCATCATCCTCACGGGGGTACTCGCCGGGGTATTCACGGGACGTTCACGGGGTATTCACCCCGGCACCCCGCCGAACAATGAAATTACCGATAATCGCTATCGCCGCAACGGCGCGAGGCTGGCCAAGATCCACGAAGTGGATGAAGAAACGAGCCAGCGAGAGGCTAACACTCGCAGGATCAGTTCTCCGCCCACGTATTTTATTAATCCTCCGTGAGAGCGAAATTATATTAATCCCGAGGAGCAGCCGGGAGATGGCTCACGGGATTACGCACGACTGATGATCAGGAGAGACAGAGACAGCTCCTAAACGATCGTGTCTCGTGTGTTGGATCGACGTGCGACGCGCGTGCATGTAAATCGAGCGCGCGAATCGGCTTCGATGCGCTAATAAATGCGATAATAAATCCGCGAGCAAATAAAACCGGTTCACGTTCGACCCTTGTCCCGCTACACGGTGACACAGCGTGGCGTAGGTCAGATCGACCGTACCCTCGTTATCTTCCTGACCCCCCTCGATACCGGCGAGGGAGATTTATCGCGGCGGGCAGCAAGGTTCATCCGCGCGTCGGTGAATCGAGATGAATCTTCGTCTTTTGAGAAACATCGCGCGCGCGCGCGCGCGCGCGTTTATCCATCGCATCGGCGAATACGTGCGCCGGTCGAATGACGGCGGAATGCCGACGGTGGCCGCATTCGGAAACAATTTAGCCATGGTAGTACCTGGCGAGGGTCGATCTCTTCAGGCGCTTCAATCGCGCGTGAAGGTGGTACACGTCCGACACGCATGCATGGGGTGTGCGATAGCGGCGGGATGAGACCCGATCATTACGGACGCAGTACCGTATCGAGGAACTTTCGGACAAGTCGCGGGGAAAATCGGCGGCGAGTCTCGGCGACGACTCGTCGGATTCGTTTGGCGATCCATCGAGCTCGCCGAGATTCGTTGATCGAAGATCGACAGTGAGCGTTCTTGTTTTTATCTCCGAGATGCGGCCGGAAATTTGATTCACCTGAAAGCAGCGATTCTGTTGCTGTCTCTTCGGTCAGATTACGGTCTTACCTGAAACACAAAGGAAAGAGCGGGAATGTAACCGGTTGCTTAGTTAACACGTCGAATTGATGCCGAAAAGGGAAAAGACGAGCCTTCGCAAATCCTCGCATCGCGTGTTCCTATTCAAATATTCGAATTCAAATATTTCCTGTTCGAAGTCGAGGTTGTTCGTAATAAAAATAATGAACTCGAGCACCGTTGAAATCTCATCGCTACGACATCGCTCGTAATCATCTTATATAGCGAGGATTGAGAGGCAAGGTGGACAAGCAGCACGGTTGCTATAATGAGCTGCATTTTCCACTTGCAATTTTGAAAGAATTCCCATCTCCCGCATTGTTCGTCCTCCTCGCTATGAAAATAGAGGGAAAGAAAAGAAAAAGAAGAAGAAAGAAAAATAGAGAAACACGAAAGCGTACTTCAAGCGAAAAATATCATACAATTAGTCCGCGGACGGCGAATAGCGCACATATTCTGGCCATATTTATGCCCCTGCGAAGATAATGCGAGTGCTCGGTCGTTGTGGGAAATGCAAGAATGGGAGCCAGATGAGTAAAGTCATTACAGAATTCCGCGCTCCTGTAACCGGCGTCCACGCGCCGTAATGTCGCAATGCCTCTGCTATTCTGCATTCTGGAAATGTCCGGCAGAATCGGCGTCGTACATTCAGTAGGAACTTACTCTCCCTGTTCGCCAGCCATTCGGCCGGTATGCACCGCAGTGATGTAAATTCTTTAGCAAATGGTAACGTTGATACGTTTCTTCCAAATTGAATTCACAAACTGGGATACATCGACGATGTTGTTCCGCGTTAAATATCGCCGTAACGCAAATTTGACGTATCGAAATTTTTCTCTAGGCAATGAGAGAATCGAGTCTCTCATCGTCGGAGGAGGAGAGTCAATGATCGACGTTATCGAAACTGCGATTAGATGTTGAAACATTGATCGTAAATGTTGTTATAGCGCCTTCGATAGAAATTCGCTCCACACTGTTTAGATATTTATTTTATTCACCGATTCAAGGATAGCGTGACGAGCAAAGACAAGAGTCGTAGAAAATACAACAATCCTCTTTAATTGGCAAACGAATTAACAGTTATAAATATGTCGATTTTTACTCTGTACAAGTGACCATTGCCTCGGATATCTCGCAAAACACTCTGACTCTCGTTACTTCTCTGCGGACCAAGTAAACCAAGTACCCGTTTCTACAAAAGCGCACTACAAAAGCGAACGATAACAACATTCCCAGGAGTCCTCTGCTTCGAGAACGTTTGGGAATCTTACGAGAAAACAATCGTCTCTCCGAATCCGTAACAAATGTTAATTCATTTCTTAGTGATAAAGCTGAGATTAACATATCGCGTAAGATTAGACCGTATCGAAGGGAAATAAATTAAATAAATTAGGACGTTTATTCTGCCAAAAATGGCTTTGTCGCGGTTAATAAAGCTCTATCTTTGCGGCGCACGAACGTTAGGGGGGTGCTCGAGAGAAGTTTGTACAGCGTTGGATCTCTTCGGGTCTCCCGAGGCTGCAGCCTCGTTTGCGTACAGGTAAATGAAAAGCCCATCTCGAGCGTGACAAAACGGTCTGTCGGAGACCGTTGGCATTGCCGATCATTAGGGATGGCCATAAAGGTCGATTCGACCTGTTACACAGGTAAGACAGTTGGCGCGGATGTCCCGAAGGCTCGAGATATCGTGGAGAATCGCGAAGCTTCATCGAACCCTGCCTTGAAGAGAATCTCCTTACGCGCAGCATGCGTAAATGAGATATACAGAAGCGCGAGAGGACGTAATTCCCTGCGGAGAAATTAGCGATATCGAAAATCCGCGCTGGCAAACATCACTGGGACGCGTTCGACGCGCGGGGGACAAACGGATTGATAAACCATTTTGTTTCATCGCGCGTGATAAGAGTTCCGTTGGGGGAATCCGGATGGAATTTAAGACTGGAAGAGAGGAACGACGTCTGCGAGCGCGAGACGGCAATAAAACCTGATAAAACCGCGGTGAAAAATATTCCTACATTTCAGCGGGAATTTACAGGCGCGATGTTATATTTTCTACGTGCCTTTCCAAACGCGCGGAGAATTTTCGCGTTTCCCATTGAGCTCGCGCAAGGCCCATCGCTTCCAATGGGCAATCCGGTGCGTGCGAGGATCCGTGAGTTACACTGTAGCTAGCGACGATAAATTTTTGCGAGCGAACGAGAGCCGGAGCCAAGTAACGAACGATCGAGAGCACTTAGTGAAATAAATAACGTGGACCGACCTCTTTGTCGCCAATTGTCGAACTTCCCCAATGGAAAGTAAATGTTGGAAGCAAGCACTTCACCCCCTTCGATTTAGAGGGATGTTTTCAATCTCGGTACTCTCTACAGTACGGCTGGAAGAACGAAATGTTTTGTATGCGCCGGGTCTGCGACGACCCTCCGTAGCTAAATAAATCATTCGCATTTGCCTTCCTTACCGAAGAAACGCTCTTCTCACATATTTAAATATAATAAATATACAAGAAGCCCAGAAACCGTCTCCAGTCGTGCAATATTTAAAAATATGCAAAAAATAAATAACAGAGGGATCAGAATGATGAAGAACCGTTGCGTTGCGAAACGCAATTCTGATCTCGCAAAATTTCCGGTTAATATAAAATTGCACTTTCTTCCGTCGACGCGAGATGATACTCGTGTTTCCTCGTGTTATAAATGAGAAAAATGCTTCCATGAGATATCATTTTCCGTATAAATAATTAATCCATCACCGGCGTACGTGCATACATTATGTACAACGATCTCAAAATTTGCAGATTCTTAATTTTTAAGAATCATATCAGAACCATCCAGGGATCGCGCTATAATTACTCTGAGTATTTTAAAAGCTGCAGTCTTGATTCCAAGAAAGTTACCAAGATAATACTTTCCATCGCGTCAAACTGTCTTTCTCGTGAAAAGCAAAAACTGCTCAGAGTCTTGAAGATTTCATGATTTTGTAATCTTCCACCAGCAAAAGGACGGAGCGCGAAATGTCATCACGTAGCTTAAAGATCGACAAAATTTCTAAGTTTGAAAATAATCTAATCGTTGTGCACAATAAACAGAAATATTGTAATAAGAGATGGAAAGGTATTGATTTATTAATATGACGTGTATTTAGTTCAATCATGTTTCAAAGTCAACATTTATTTAATAGTCTTACAACAATAAACATTGATTCCCTAGGTTCACAGCAAAGACAAATTGCCAGTAAAATTATGAATAAACGTCGACTTTCTCTGACAGGCGAGAGCACATTGTTTCCAGGTTCATTCGAAACGCACAGCGAAGTAGACACGCGCGAGAAACGAATGATTCAGGAGTAGTTATGCTCGGCTGCGATGTCGATCCTCCACGCCAGGCGGCAGCACATTTGCTTGCACGCTCATTCGTGTCTGAAATGCGCAGCGAGGTGGACATGCAAAGATGACTCGGAGATGTTCATGATAAAAGAAATATGCTCCAGACTTGCCGCATCGTAAAAAATTTATGATTAAATTCTTACGCATTATAAATATGAAGGGAAAACTCGCGATTTGAAACTCGTGCGACAACATTTTTCACTCGCCGTTCGCCGGTACGGCAAATGCCACAGACTCGTGAAATTTGCAGAGCTGCCTTTATGAAAAAGACAATTTCGACGGCCGGAAAAATATCAGCTGTTTTGAAATCGAGACTATCTTCAGGATGCATTCAGAGAAGACCGCCTGTATCTGCTAACCGAGGCACAGCCTTCCTGAAGAATCGACCGAGATCAATTTCAAAGCGATCCCTCGATTATCGCGCTTGGCGTGCGTGCACGCATGATAGATTAAACCCTTGCCGAAGAGCGAGAGATACAGGGAAATTTTTCTCGCGCGATATCGTTGCGGTCACGCCACATCGCAATCCGCACGAATCTAAATACGGAGGATAACGAGGCCGCGTCGTAAGCGTAAAGGCGATGCGCGCGATAGCGGCACGTAACGAGACGCACGAGACGTGACACGCGACTATGACTTTGCCCATTCGGGCCAACGCAACGTTCGCAAGGCTCGCACGCTCATCAGTGCATTAATGCGCGAGTCACACGCGTCCATTTGGTCGGCCGAGACCCGTGCACGGATCACGTTTTTAACCGCGACGAGGTCGACGTCAGCTTGTCAGCCGTGCCCTGCGGCGGGGAATCCAGGGGATTTTTCCAGGTGAAACGGGCCACACGTGAACGTTTACGTAACGAGATCCCAGGAATAATGGATTACGCGGACTGTAAGTCACGGCATCGCGCGATAATAAACATGCATCTTGCGAACGCATTAGGAGAATTGCATCCACGACGAGTCGCCGCGCGCCTGCCTCGCGCAGACAGCAATTACCGAGTATCCCGCAACGCGCGTTGCGGCAAAGTTGCAGAAATTTCGTGGCGCACTTAGCGCAAACGCGTATTAATAACGAAACGAGATATTTCATTTTAACTGGTTCAAAGCGGAATCCTACTTCGTTAAAGAGAAAGCTAATATTTGAACGTGGAAGCAAAACCACCGCTCGAACTTGTCGGAATTAAATATCTCAACCGGATCGTCCGCGGAAAAAGGTAATACGAGGAAATAAATCCATCTCGCGTACGTATGCGACATGCGCGTACATTATTCCGCGGTACTCGTTCTTTAATATTTCATCACCTGAATCCGTAATCGCGTTCATTTTATGGGAGAATTCATATACTTGTATACTTGGCGCATCGTATTTGTTTATATTTACGTATTTATACGTGCGTATTCGTCCGAATCCTTCCGACATCGTTATTTCGTTTCTCGGCTACGGGGAGATTTTCCAGCGAGATCACCAGCGGGAGCGGGAAGATTCACAATTTTGTCAGAAAATAATTCGCGGCGGTTTTCAAGGATACTCTCAGTTTTCCGACGTCGACGCATTCCGTTCCACCGCCGGACCCAGGGCACGAAGAGGGTAGCGTTGCAGTTTAAGACTTTGCTGCAATTTGCAGCGAACGACCCCGCCACGAAGACGGTGCGCGCTCGAGCGAAATTGGAGAACGCGCAATCTGGAGTGCACCGCGCGCAACGAGAACGCGCGCTTGCGGGTATAACCTGCGCATGCATTTTGCATTTATTAATTCCTAACGCGCCGGGCACGCGAGCGCGAATCGCGCGGCGAATTTTCGCCTTGCGGCACGACTTCATCTCGCGGCGCGCGTTTCGCGTATCTTCATTGTTGGCGACGCGATGCGAATCGTCACGCAGCTCGAATGCCCGACACCGAACGAGATTTACGCCTCGCTTTTCTCATTAAGCGCCGACGTCGTCGCGCAACAGTGGCCGCGCTGAGACTCGGGGGTAACGGACTTCCTACGAGATTTACCGCGAATTTCCGTTGAATCCCTCTAAATGCGCCCGCTAAAAGCTCGATCCCGTCGAGCAGATGGCTGATCAATCGCGCCGCTACCGGCACGACGCATTGGCAGCTCGACACGTGGATCTCAATGCCGCGCGCGTTCGCGCCATAAGAAGATTTAAAAGGATAATCCGGCAACTCGAAACACATGCGCTTACCGCGCGAAATCCGCCCAAGGGATTACGGCAGCGCGGCGCGCGCGTTTCTTCATACGTATCTAATTGATTCGATCGCCGCACGCCAGCTTCTTCAAACACGCACGTCCTACTGGATAACCATCCAGTTCATTACGCACGTTAGCGGTCTACTAATTACGAGACTTCGCCAGGATAATTTCGCGGCTCGTCCCAGCTCAACGGCGGTGTATCCGAGCGTATTAATGTATCCGCTAATTAATTCGTAGTCGCGAGCCGCACGAGTAATGAGCGGCATGCGCGCGCTCGTGACTGTACATGCGGCCGCTATTTTATGCGACGGCGATTACGGTATGAGGTATGGTGCCTCGATATGCACGACACGTGTAATGGAAAAACAAAAGGGATATCCGTGCCCCGTCTGCGAAAGGGGTCCCATCGCGTTTCCAGTTCTGGCTTCTCGGCAGGATACAAGAGAGAGAGAGAGAGAGAGAGAGAGAGAGAGAGGGGGGGGGGGGGGGGGGGACGGAGGGACAGAGTTATTCGCGCGGATTCTAGCAGTTGCGTGAGCCGCAGCGCGCGTGTGATGAATAAATTTGGGGATCGCGATCGTGTTATTTGCGAGGGGTCGTCGATTTATCGCGTCAACGGCGCGGAGAAAAGCAGGCATCCAGAAGAACGCTCTCAAATATCCCAACGCCTCGGTGGCCGGTGGCCATATCAAGGTGGCGCATCAAAGTAGCGCATGGATCGATGACACAAATGACGCAACGTGTTCCATACATAATCTGATGAGTGATCGTTCTGGCGATTGCGATAGTGAGAAGCTCACGCATCGTGCATCGCGGAGTATTTATTACCAGCAGGTGGCTCGATAACGCGATAATTCGGTGGGGGAATATCAGGAGCACGGGAGTGGCGAGCGGTGGGCTGTATTTTGTTCGGATTTTTAACGACGATGGAATTATCGTTTAATTAAACGGCAGGCACGTGCACGCGCATTTGCATGCCGGGCGAGTGCAAGGCAGTTAAAATAATGTCCGAATACGCTGGCCGGCGTATGAAACTAGTCGGCGAAACGTATAGTTAGACTTTATCGGCCGCCTCCATCGGGCGTTTTTGAATAAAGAAACTTCTGACGGTGGAAGACGCGGAAGACGCGATGCGCGTACTACGTTTAACGAGCATAAACCAGGGCGCGCATTTAAATCTTTCCGGAGCACGAGGGAGAATTTCCGGTATTCGACGAAAGTTAATAACGCTTCAACCGCCAGCAACCAAGGCGCCGCCTTCGTTTGGCAGAGATTTCAGCATTCAAGCCCCGCGCATCGTCTTCTCGACATGGCGATCTCTTTGAGGACGCGAAAAGAGGAACGCCGTGCGTAAGAAGCTCGCGGACGCGCAACATCGGGAAAGCACAATGTTGGTACGATACCCGTTGCGAGATTCCGTTGCTGCCATTTCAGTCCAAAAATCGCCTTTTCCATGTTCCAGGGATGCTCGGCGGACTTTGTCAGCGGAATCATTTGCGTTCTCGCTCGGTGATTAGCGACTCCGTTCCATCGATGGAATCTAATCGATCGCGAGATCATGTCAGCTGCCAAGATCGATGTTAAATCTCTTAAAGCAGACAGGAATTCCCGCGGTTATTGCCGCGTAACCTTCCGACCGCAGGAATCAATTTCGGAGAGCGTACAAATATTTTTGCTGCCCTAGGCGGCGCTCCTCTCTCTCTCTCTCCCTCTCTCTTGCCAATATTTCGCGGCCCTGCGGCCTGTGCGAGATCTCCTTCGCGCATACAGATGCAGCGCGTTGACGGGGGCGCAGATTTTACGGACATCGATCCCCGGGGCGGGATCGTTTCCCGGAATCGTATCGCAG
Source organism: Eciton burchellii (assembly GCA_020341155.1). Lineage (NCBI taxonomy): Eukaryota > Metazoa > Arthropoda > Insecta > Hymenoptera > Formicidae > Eciton > Eciton burchellii. The sequence continues at coordinate 1,376,935 of JAHMML010000023.1, forward strand.
AGCTCTGTGACCCTCGTTCGCTTTCACCCCTCGAAATCCAGCGCGTATTCCCGAGGACTCCTCTAATATACAGGCACTCGTGAAGACGAGGGCGAGGGCGGCACGGCGACGGAGAAAGAGAAAGAGAGTCGCGAGGGGGAGATGACGCCGGCGTGTATAAAACGCCACTGGAGACCGCGCGCGAAGGTATCTGTCACAGCGAATGCGGAAATCGCAAAGTCGGGAAATCCTATCGTCACGTTCTCTCGCGGGACGGTGTGTCAAGGTTGGATCGACGTCGGATCGACGCTGACGACATTGTGGTTACACCGCTAAGCAGATCTCAAACGACGAAACGTCTCTGGCATTCTCGGTATCGGCGGTCTCTCGGCTGATTTTCTACATCCGCTAAGCGGATTATCCTCGGCGTTGCGTTCTTCCTTACTTTCTCTCGGGACGATCGCTCGCCGGCACGCGTGAATCGCGAGAAATGAAACCCGCCGCAGATAAATCAAGGCTCACTCAAGCTTCGCGATGTGAGAGGCCGCGAGATTAAAATCGCGACGATAGCGGGCATTGCCTACTCATTCCGTTCCTGACGTATTCGCATCCCTGAAACTCGCCTCGCGAAAATTCCCTCGCTCTCGTCATCGCTCAGTGCACGTTTCTCGAGATTAGTCCTCGGTGTAAAGAATCGCGTCGAAGAAGGCCGACATAACGCCGCGCAACGAGCGTTTACGCGACGATTGCACGCTTGGTGCCGGGAATGCCTTGAAGTGCTAATGAAGAAATCAACGGGCCTGTCACATCCACAAGCGGTAAGACGCGGGGTGTAACTATCCGGCGGGGAAAAACGTCCCGCGACTAACTAGCTCCTACCCCTCCGAGTAGTTTGTAATTCAAGCCTCGGAGACTTCACTTCGCGGCCATTTCCAACGCGGTTGTTTGGAGGCCGGTCGTAAAACACGCTGGGATACGGTAAACACGTTGGAGAGTGTCCGGCCGATCTGAGCACGGCTGCCTTAACAAACACCGCGTTAACCGGCTCATTGCATTCGCGGCGGACTCGGCCACGAACCGTGGCCGCGCTTGAGAACTTTTCGCGGAACGATCGGACGTCGGCCGACAGCTCGTTCGAGACAATCGGATTTCACGATGCGCTCAGCTGCTTCGCCCGATGTCAGCGGGACCATCCAGCGCGCGCGGGGGGAGATGTACGATCGGTCGTTCTCCGTCGACATCGATACTCTCCTCTCTCACAAGGAGAAACGTTCGGGGATCGATTGATTATTGATTATTGATATCGGTACAATGAAGGGGCGTACGTATTAACGGGCGTACGTGCCTGCGCGTGTATCTGTGCACGTGTCTTTATGCAGGAGGAAGGAAAGAAGAAGCCCTGATGCATGGCAGTGCAGTGCCGGGGTGTGTTTTTAACGGCGAGCGCGTGCGATTCTCGGATGAAAGCGCGAGATTGTTACAACGCGGCATAAATCCGTGTTTACAAGCGAGCGATACAGCGTATTCCCGGCGTATTCGTCGGCGAAATTACCGGCCCACTCGGGCTCTCTGATTAATTTAGCAGACGAGGACGCCTATCGCGCGTATTACCGAGGAATTTTGTCACGTTAACAAACGTGTCTGCGCCGCAGACGAGAAACGGGGACGTCACCGCGCTTGTTATCGCGATATCGTTATCATCGCAACGCATTTTCCATCGTCGTTATCCGCGCGCGTAACTTGACGCATTGATCTCAGCTAAGGCGACGCACGCATAATCCGCAGGCGTGCAATTTACACAGGCGATGTATCTATCAACGCCAAACGTCGAGATAATCAAATTCCTCGCGTCCTGACACATTTACGACTTCCTGCGCGGAGATGCGTCCGTAACGAAGTTCGTCCTGCATTTCGATCCTCGCAAAACATCGTCGACGCGGCTTCGTAATTTACGATATCCGGGAGGATGGCTCGTGTATTAAAGCTCAGTTACACTCGCGGCTGCTGAGCCGCCGCGACCTTACGCCGACCTGCTAAAACTTTCTCACTTCACCGGATTGGCCGTTCAGGAGGTTGCCGGAGGCGCGGATAATCGCGCGCGGCCGTAAAAACCGCACGGGGCATTACCGTTCGCCGCATATCGCTTCGCGTTTATTTCCCGCGTTTATTTCGCGCGCGAGAGAACGCTGCAATTTATGTTTACAAATGATAAGGTCCATTTGCGTAAATGGGGGCGGTAGCCGCCGAGATTCAGCGTCGCGTGAATTCTCGCGTGCGATTCCGCGGCCGGCCGCTTCTTGCGCGCTCGGCGCTCGGCTGGTCTGCTGCGGAACGCCGGTAATTATGATAATCGAGAGATCGCCGATATAATGGATAACAGCAACGGCAACTCTTCGCGACAAGCACGCGTGGATCTGCACGGCCGCGCGTGCGGTCAAAGCCAATCCAACGCAGCGTTCTGCGGCGAAGGGCATCGCGCGTCTACGACCCCGACTGACGATTTCATTGAATCGAATCATCCTGTCGGCCTGGCAAAAACCACTGTCTTTGGCGATGCTCGCGGAAACGTCGCGACGAGAAACGCGAGTGGATTCTCGATGTCCAGCGAGATTCGCCGAGAGTCGTAGATCACGCTGGGAAGGGATGCTGCGCGGGAACGCGCATCGGGACCATGCCGGGGAAGAAAAAGAGACCATCGCCAAACGCGGAATGCACGTCGAAGCGAGGCGGGGATGAGCCGAGCGAGGGCCGGCGCGAAAATTATGCGGTCGGTTCTGATGTATCTCCCTATTCGCCTTGAATTAATGTATCGCCAATATTACGGCGATGCATCAAAAGCCGCCGGTCCGCTTTCTCTCCTCTCCTATCCTCCCTCCTCACTGTTGCGCGCCACCCCTAAAAATTGCCGTCGTTGATGCATTGGCGCATACACCGACGCGGATACCGCGATCGATCGCTCGATCGCGTCGCGGCGAAACGCGCGTTCATAGCCGCGACGTGATGTACGTTCCATTTTCCCTCCTCCCCCTTCCGATGGCCCCCTGTTCCATCGTTGACTTCCACCGATGGTCCATTCGGACATGGGCGAGAGGTATTCGTCGATATCGCGCCGATATCTCGGTCAAAGACCGAGCGATCGCGCCGCGATGACGTCTCAAGCCGCAGCCGGATTGAAGTGGCGAGTCGCGAAAGAAACGAATCGGGTTGTGTCCAGCGCATGCTAACGGAGAGTGCGCCTAGACGCGGTGTCATAAATATTCATGCGGCTTCTACGAGTATCTACGAGATCCTCGATTCCGATATAACTCGGCGCGGTTAAACATAGCCGCCGAGATACGCTCGACAAATTGATAAATGCGATAACGAAACGATCCCGGGCTTCCGCGAGCGGATCTCTCGAATTACATCCTTACGACAGATTTATCTTCATCTCGCGCGGTCGCGCGCGAGTCACATCGCGGGGCACTGGAAATTAATAAATCTGCGTGTACATTTCGCAGAGAGAGAGAGAGAGAGAGAGAGAGAGAGAGAGAGAGAGAGTGTGTGTATGCTCGCTGGTCACGAGGGATGTGGATACGCAACTGGATTCATACGATATATTTTATACGAAGCGGTAGCGCGATGGCATATATCCCATTAACGTCACGGGATCGTATATCGGCCGCGAGGGAATCCGCACTTTATCGTAGACGCGGAAAAATACGTTATGACGGACAAAGAGCGACGAACCTGCCGGTGCAACGCGGTTCGGCCGCGAAGACGAGACAGCGTTACGACATTGCGCCAAATCCGCCGCGAGATGCAGGTCCGCCGACAAGCACGAGGGCGATTTAATCGAATCGCCCGTAAAAGGTGAGAAGGCGGGCGGTGGGGGTGGTGTATTTTCCGAGACGCGAGCCAGTTGCCATGGTTCCCATGCAATTAAAGAAATGGCACGGCGGATGTACTCGTGGAGCGTCCACGAGTTTTTGTTCGATTCCGTTAGCCGGCGAACCGTTCGTCGCCCCCTCGCTCTCCCTTGTCGAACTCCGATCCTTTCACGTTTTATTTCGCGACGTTGCATATTTATGAGCCCCACGAGTGGCCAGCGAGGGGCAGGGGGAGAAGGGTGTCTTCGGCAGGAGAGGCGCGTCTTGAGCCAACGGCGCGATTAGAGGCACTCGTTAGCCTGTTTTCCGCCGTTGCTCGCTACACCGGAAGCGCACGTTGTTTTATTAATCAATCCGCCGAACCTCCCTCCCTCCCTCTCTCCCTCCCCCTCCCGGTCGATCTCACCGATGGCTCTTTAATCGCGTTTGAATCTCAACAGGGAACTCTCCCACCTTTCTCGCACCTCGGCTCTCTCTCTCTCTCTCTCTCTCTCTCTCTCTCTCTCTCTCTCTCTCTCTCTCTCTCTCTCGTCATCTCCTGCGCTCCGCGAAAGAAAAATCACGAGAATCGCGCGCGCGCGCGCGAGCAGGATTATCCGCGAATGCGGATCCGTGGATTTTCTGGTGCAGTGCGTAAAAGTAAAGCGAGTTTCCTTTGGCGCGGAGCGACCGCTCGTTACTGTGATCGGCGATACCTCTTCTTCGAGAAATATGGAAACATTTAACTCTCCACGTGCGTACACGCATGTACCGAGCCGTGCAGCCGGCCGCACGTCGCGCTATAACGCGAGCACACGTATCGGCGCGTTGAGCGAGTTTTCATTAAAACTTTACGACGTAGCTGGAAAAAAAGCGTCCCGTCGCGTTTGCCTATAAATAAATGTACTGCCGCCGCGAACGAATTTATCTGCGCACGGCCGTATCGTCGATTAATTAAAACGCGACTAGCCGCCATGATAAATCGTATCTCGCGACACGGCGCCATCGTTGTCGCTGCTATCCGCCTCGCGCCGATACGCTCATACGCGCTCATACGCGACCTAGAAAATCCCAACAATGCATTTCTCTCTCTCTCTCTCTCTCTCTCTCTCTCTCTCTCTCTCTCGCTCTCTCTCTCTCGCTCTCGGCGCATTTTACGCTCATCTCGCAGAGGAAAGATCGGAGAACCGCAGCTGCCGATACTCGCGGCATCGAATTACAACGATACGTCAATGGCGACGCGCTTACATCGCCCGATAATATTCAATACGTGTCCATTTCGCGCGCATCATCCGGACAGCACGACCGGCGTGTCGGAACGGGGGGCGGGGGGAGGGGGAGGGGGAGGGGGAACCGAAGGGAGCAGCCAGGAGGAAGCGGCGAGCGGGCGAGAACGCGGAAAGGGAGGGAGGATGGTGAGTAAGGGGTTGCATGGGGTCAGCGAGGATGAAGAGCAATGATCAGTGGAGGCCGGGGAATAATCAGCGCGCGAGGTCGCATCCGATGTTCGCATGGAATTGACCCTTTCCTGACTGGCCGAAAATGCAAACAATGATGAAAGCTTCGCGGGGACCGATCGATTATACCGCCGGTACAACGTTTCGCTCAACGTACATCTCCGACACGATATGCTCTCCCTCTCTTTCTCTCCTGCCGCCGCCACCGCCGCCGCCGCCCCTCCCCGCCGATATTATTCCGCCGATAATCATTGTACGCCGCGCACGGCCGGATTACAGCTGTTCCGCGAGCGGCCGCGCGTGTGCCGATTTTCCCACGCGAGCATCATGCATCAGAATCGATTCCGCGGTCGGTCGGTCGGTCGGGCGAGGAGGAGGAGGAGGAGGAGGAGGAGGAGGAGGAGGAGGAGGAGGAGGAGGAGGATGTAAACTTTGCGTTCGTTCGTTTCGGTGTACCGGTTTACCCGCAATTTACTCGCAACATGGCGAAGGTGGACGCGCGCGCGAGCGCGAATCGCGACGGGAATAATCGCGCGGAGGTACACGCCGATAACGGAACGCGCGTGGGCGCGCGAGCACGAGCGTCCGAACAACCGTACGGCGATTACGGGTATAATTAATGAAACGACGGGTTTTGAGAGAGAAAGAGGGCGAAAGGGGGAAAGGAAAAGGCAGGAGGAAGAAGCATTCGCCACGCTCGCCGCGTCGCAAATGCAAATGCATCGCGCTGATACGCGTTTATTAACCGCGGAAAATCGTTTGATAAGCCGCTCAGCCGGAAAAGTGGCCGCAGCGTTGCCCGGAACAAATACTCGATTGTTTACCTCGCCGCTAAAGCGCGTCGCGGATGCAGATCTGTGTATCATGATCGAACGTTTGAAGTCACTCGCACTTACATGTATGCAAACACCGCTCGCCAATATGTTGATCGCTCAAGGACACGCACAGTTATGTCACACCACGAAACGCGAGATGGCGAAATGGTCCCGTAATTGTTAAAGCCCGGCATTCATCGGCGCGGTCGAATGTTACTCGATAAACGTGAAATTATGTAATCTGCATCGCGACGCGTCGAGCGTTGTTACGTCGCGTAACGTCGTGAAAACGATCGTACATGTTTCCGCGTATCGAAAGAGAAATACACGTGCCGATGCCAATGGCACTTTCCGTCCAAGTCGAAAGCCGTTTCTTCGAGACAGTGTGGAAACGAGATGCTGCCAATTTCTCTTGCCGCGCTGCACCGGACAGACGCATAGACGCGACCGATTCACTTAAACGCGGAACAATCGCGTTATTACAACAACAATGTTATTCAATCGCTCGTTCGCTTTCGCAGTTGGGGCACGCGTCGTTATCAATATTCAGCGTGAATTATACAACGCGCGCGCGCGGCGATGCGGTTATTCAGCATGGCGCCCCGCTGGCGGAGATGCGGCCCTAATTCTTATTCACGTGGCGTAAACCGATCTCTTTAATCGATGCCCCGGCCGGAATTTAGGATTTCTCAAACTGCCTTTTCCAGCCCCGGCTAGTTTCCGTTGCCGGCGGCATCTTAACGATCCCAAACTGCTTCGCCTGTCTCCCGTTGCGTGCTATCCCTCCTCTCTCTCTCTCTCTCTCTCTCTCTCTCTCTCTCTCTCTCTCTCGCTCGGCAATCGCGATGCTTCCGATTCCAGCACCCCGAGCGATCCCGATTAAGAACTCGGCGATCGAGGGAAGGGAATTAGAGCGCCGCGAGTAACGGGGCGTTTTCTCATTAGCGAATTTCGATGTCATCCGCCGGAAAAAGGACAGAGATCCACGGATCGGAAATGCGACGGGCGGGAAGAGCAGCGCGGACTTTAGCGGATGCTAATGCCGCGCGGGGAGGAAGATACGGTGCGGCGATGGTCCGCCAAGTGGAACGAAGTTGCAGCGGAATTCGAGAGCGCGCGTCGGTAGTTTATTCCCGTACTTTAATTACCTAGTTATCCCGGCGATTTACATAATGTACCCCGCTGATCGAGCCGCGCGGACGTGGATTTCCGATCGGCTCGAGCCGCTCCTCGCGGATAACCGAGCCGAGGATTCGGAGGTGGCGAGGGGAGGCAGCGACTCTAAGGCTATTAATTCCTTCAGGATCGTTGTGAGCCATTGTTCCCCGCCGGTGTGACGAGGATTCCGCATCCGTGGATGCGCGTTTAACGAGTAAAACTCGTCGCCTCGATGCACGCTGGACCAGCAAGCTTAATCAAGCGCGTTTGGACCATCTCGCGGCGATGATCGACAGCGCTCGCTCGTCAGATGAAACACGAATGCAAAGTGCAAGTTTCTCAGATGAGAAAGAAAATGCGAACGCCAATCGTCGAACTGCCAACCAGATCCAGAAGCGTTTCCGACGCGCCGCGACATTTCCGCTATGCCGGCAGCGAGTCCCGCAGACATTCGTGTATGAAAAATCCAAAGTCGTCCACGCGCGATATATAAACACGCCGATTAATCGGTCTCTGTGTGAAAGTTCATTCTCGGTCTCGGCGTTATTAGCGCAGGTGAATACCTGTATCGCGTGTACGTGGCATTACGCGAATACAGAACGGCTACACGGATCGAAATCGATAAGTACCGCGTGCATCATGTACCATTACGCGTCACGTGAGTCGCGCCAATAGCATCGGGACGCGTCTTACTGTGCCGCGTCGTTGATGACGAAAGGCAACCGCCATCGGTAGGCACTTTAATGCGGCCTCACACGAGCGTTCCCGCGTCTATAAATCAAGACGGTACCGAGACCGTATCGTTAGCTTTACGAGCGAACGTAATGCACGGAGTGTTTCATAAATACACGGCTGCTGCGTTGGGGCAATCTTCGAAGAAAAGAGCGGACGCGAAGCGTTTTACGGGGCTTATCAGATCTCATTCGTTCCTGTACTCGGTTTTCCAAATGTTGCACCACTCGACGAGAGACGAAGAGGAAACAAGAGAAGGCGAGAGAGGGAGAGAGAGAGAGAGAGAAAGGGAAGAGTTCTCTTCCCGGGTCTCTTGCGGAGTAACTTTTCGCATTATGCGCGCCGGCCCTTGCCGAACTTAGTCTCTTAAGTGCATTAATAAAGTGTTATGCACGGATTGCGCAGTTATTGAAGGAGAACAGGAAAATAGAGGAAGGACAGAGAAGGGAACTGGTAGAGTAAGTTCTAGAACTTACGGCGCTTCCGCATTCAGTGGATATCCGTGGATGTTCATTCATCTCTCAACAAGGTGTCGTATAGCTCGCCAAGCATTCTTACGAGGCGTAAGAATTCCCTGTAACACTCTGAAAGCGGGAGCATCCGTTTTTTCTTTCCGTTCTTCGAGATGCGAGTCAGCTCGAAGTTTGTCTTACGCAGCGTCTTACACGCGAGGATGTCTCAAGATAACTCGAACGTCATTCGGTTTCTCTCTCTTCCTCTTTCCGCGTTCCGCGGAAAATTCTCTTGGACTCTCTCGCAGTTGCCACGTAAGCCCCGCCCGCTGCACCGTCCCGGCGTAATTGAGAAAAATGACGACACAAATTCCAGGATATCCCGTATAATGTTCTCTCTTTATTTTCGCCAACGGATTACAACGGTGGCCGCCCGTGTGATGCATCAGGGGAACGTAAGCACGCTTCCGGCACGGAATTGCGACTCGTCTTGCCGCGCGCTCTTCTTGCTCGCGCGCAAAAACGGCGGCGAGATTAAGATCGCGCGCGAAGAGAATGAAAGAGAGAAAGAAAGAGAGAGAGAGAGAAAGAAGCAGGAGAGAAAACACTTTTGATAAACTCGCGCATTATGCACGAGTCTTTTCGGCTAGCGAGAGAGGGAGAGAGAGAGTGTGTGTGCACGTGCGCGCACAGTTATTTCTATGAATTTCAAGAGCCGCGCTCGCGGTTTCCGCTCCTTCTGCGAACGCGCGGACAAAGTTACGCGCGCGGAATCAAAGATGCGCTCGCTCGCTCGCTCGCTCGCGCGTGCGGCTGCAAATTTCGCGGTGCACGGACGGACGACCATGATCCCACGGAGGCCGAGGCAAACGTGACCGGACGATCATAACTCGAAAGTAGTCGACGGACAACCGCCATGGGGCGGGTTAACGAGGCCGCCCTGCGAGGGTTAATGGGTCAACGGGGCGGCGAGAGGAGGCCTGTGCATCGTGGCCGTGTTGTCCCTAATTCGCCGCGCGTGGGAGCCTGGAATAAGGGAGACGCGGAGTTCTCTCTCTCTTTCTCTCTCTTTTCTTCTATCTGTCTTTTCGCGAGTCTTGATAAAGCGGCGGCCTTTTTTCCTCGACGCAACATCGCGATTAAACGAGCGCGAATGCAGAACCGCTCCTTCGCGCATCTCTGCGAGCGAGCGAGTCTGCATGACGCGCGTTTCTGCGCGCGTGGGTGCGCCACGATATTAGCGATTGCACACGTAGCCGGCGGCTGTGTGTACATAACTTTTATCAGCATCAAGATTTTATTCGCAAGCGCTTTCCCATACGGCGACTTAATACGCGGCTGCATCGAACTGAATCCGGAAACGCGCAAACGGGATCGAGAATTGACGAGCGGACGACTGATATGTTGTTTCGAGACTATTCTCGGATACGTGTACAGAGAGGGGAAAGAAGAAGAGGATTATCATGGTAAATAAAGACGGGGCTTGGCGAGAGAAATAAGACGGCATCGTCTTATGAATCACGAAGCGAGGGACGACACGAAATTGCGAAATTACACCCCGAGCGGTACATCTAAAAGCGTCTCGATATTTGCGCTCCTCCGACACACTCGGAGGCGAACGAAAATTCTCCGCTTCGCCGGAGATGCCGGAGCGGATGTAAAAATAGTATTTTTCAGAATACCAGGCGACGCTGGCTGGCATCCTTAAGAAACGAGTCCGGACGAGTGCGTGTGCATTCGTTTGCTCGCGCACATCTCGCAGCGTGTTGTTACCCGCACCTACGTGGCCTGTACTCTCGCAGGTTACGAGAGGAAGGCGCGAAGGACCTCGTCCTGGTACAAGGTAAACGCGTAAAGGTGCAAAATTGCGAGCGACAGCTAGAAAAAGAAGGAGAAGGAGAGAAAGAGAGCTATATGCGCAAGAAAAGGAAGCAGTCGAGCCAGGAAGAAACGCTCATGGAATGACAAGAAAACAGAGGGGGAGAGAGAGAGAGAGAGAGAAAGAGAGAGAGAGAGAGAGAGAGAGAGAGAGAGAGAGAGAGAGAGATATGAAGAGAGAGAGAGAGAGGGGGGGGGGAGTCCAGATACAAGACCAGACGAAACACGTCGCGCGGATTGAGTCTACTCAAATCGAGTCGAGAGTCTCGGCAGAGTACGGGAGGTGACACAACTGACATCTCGTAATACCGGGACTTGGAGCGCCGCCAGTTTGCATAAGAACTGCACATCCTGTGCACGCGCACATCCCGATCACACATCCGCGCGCTTGCATTCGGAGCGGACACACCGCGTCGCGCAGACACCGCAGCCTCCGTGCCGCGGCTTGATATCCGTTCGATAGGTCGATACGATGTGACACGAGACGATGCTACGTGAGCCTGCCGAGCTCTCGTTCGAGGGATCTCGTTACATGCATAAGGGACCAAGTAATAGATCGCGCGGATTCCCGCGAGATATTCGAGGCACGCGGGTATTTACGCGATCGCTGTCTCGAGAACGGATGTCCCGGATCTATCGGGACACGAAGAATTCATCCGCGAGCAGGAATTATCTCAAGAACGGAGAATAGAGCCGGCTTGCGAGAAGCCTGTGCCCCGTCTCGAGGAGCTCTTGGAAGCGAGACAAAAGAAGATCGCACGGCGGGATGTAAACGATAGCTTCTGTGTCACTTCCGACGTCACGTCGGATGAAAGCGTTCGATGATGATTAAGCGGAACACGCGGCGCTGAAGGCCGCAATGTCGCGAAACGTTGCTCCTAGCTGTCGGATGTTTTCGGCAGCTCGTTAGCCGTTTAATCGATATCGCGATTAGCAGCGATCCGCGAACACCGATGAATCCGTAAACGTTCTCGCGGTAATCGAGGCATTACCGGCCACGAGCGATTCCGGCGAGATTCGCCAGGCCAGGATAGGCGAGCGGAGCTGCCAGGAGCTCGCAAAGCGATCCCGGTGAATCCAGCGATACGACGACGATCGGCTATCTCAGGCTATAGACACGCGCTTATCCCTCTCGCGCCCACAGCACATATGCGCCGATTACGGAATTTACGGGGCACGTTATTTATCGACTATTGAATTTCAGCTCGTCGATTTTGCCCCCCTAATTCATATCCCTAGCGAGGCGGCTTATCGCCGACGCGGATCCGCGGCAGGATCACGCGCGATTATCATAAACGATCGGCCTGCACGTACGCGCGACCGCGCTTGTCCGTGTCCCGCGGGAGGGGGTTGTACAGGCGCGATCTTATCTGCCCCGCCACTGTTACTCACCGCGGTGTCATCCATTTGTTATCCGCGTCGATTGGTACCGCCACTTGGCGACTTCGCGGCCTGCTATACAATTTTCGCTCCTTCCGTAACTCGGAGCGAACCGCGAACAAAGTAGCGACGAGGAGGGTGGATCGACGGGCGGATCGTCTCGGCTGCACTCGCATCGATAATCCCCCTCGCACGGAACACGCTCCTTTCTTCCCCCTCCGCCATTCTCCACCGCTCCGGCGGGCGATTTTTATTTTCCGGGCTGAACTTACCGGTTTCATTAATCTTCGCGTGCACGAGCCGATACTAAATCGTACGCGTCGTTCAATAACGCATTCGCGGCGAGACGCTGCATTACGCCCGCCTCACCACCCTCCGTACCGTCCCTCCACCCACCTTTAGGTCCATCATGCGCCTTCCTCCTCGCATTTCATAATCCGCGGCGTTACGCTCCGCGAGCAGCGCGCGGACCGCCTGGAATCGCTCGTACGCGGTGCGCGTAATCGCAAGAAAACCGAGTTAATCGCGTAATGTATCTACGAGGCACACAAAATATAATATACGCCGGCACGTCCAGCGGCGGTGGCGCGGGCTTGCATCACGCGGTATTACGTTAACACGTAACGAAGCGGAAAATCGTAACAACAGTTGTTAGAACATTACGCGAACGCGTGCACGCACGCATGCACGCATCTCCGGGAAAGCGGACTCTTGTCGCGCGGGGAATACATGTAAATTTCTGCGCGCTTGATCAGCGCGCGGTACCATCAGCCACGTCATTATCCGCGAGATCTAATTTGCGAGGGCACACCGTCGCGAGGAATGCGATGATCGTCCGGACGATACGAGCGCTCGCATCGTTCGATCGACGTGGTTCGAGCGCGGATTCCGCATGAAATCGTCGGTAATCTGCGTATGACGGCAGTCGCTCCGCTAAAGGAAAATTGCCCTCCGCCTCTCGCCTCTCGCCTCTCGCCTCTCGCCTCTCGCCTCTCGCCTCTGCACCCTCGGTGCAATTCCATCAATCGCATCAGTTTTTACCGCGGAGAGCGCGGAGAGCCGACTTCTTGCTCACCGGAGCTAGAAACCCGCCGCGCTCGCGTGCGGAAAAGCCCGTAATTACGTCGATTCGGAATCTCGGCTTGCGAGTTAAGTTCCATTAAGCGTCGCACGATCGCCGCCACGCTCGTACATCTCGATGGGACGGAGATTCCGTCAGGGACTTGTCGTCTCGCTGTTCGACAACCGCTCGTGAAAAACCGACTGGACGTACGTATCTCATCGGAAGCCGGATACTTCCCGATAATTCCCTGGTGGTTATCAGCGGAATTGTGACTTTATAATGCCTCGGCGAGCCCGCGGCGGATGGCATTAAACGAGAAGCGGAACCAATCCGCGATCGTTTCCCGTGTCGAGGTCGCCTGAATCGCGTCTAACGAATCCTGCCGTGCATTATTCCCGCTTCATTCTTCTCGCGCGGGTTCATACTGTCCGCCGGTTGTTCGCGTAACAACGCTCAGAGGCAGGCTCTTATTTGTCCGCGAGAGGAAAGGAGATTATTGTGTACTCGGTAGATGTAAACGATACGCGTCGCGCTCTTTTAACATCCGCTCCGTGCGCAACAAATTGCCCATGCGCCATTCCCTTTGAACGTTATTACGTGTAATTTGTGTTTTAAACTGCGTCCTTACGCATCAACGTATCATAGCGCTGCTCATCTTTATGCTGACTAAGGATGCACCGTCCGCAGACGATGTCTGATTTTATCTGCGCACGCATCAACGTTACCGGCGATCGAAGAGCCGCTGATACCGCGAGGCACTATAATTTCAAGCTGTCTATGACTGCGCGGACTTTTTCCGCGAGACCTTCCTTTGACACAGTCATCCTCCTCCTCCGATGATGACAACGACGACGATGACCAATTTGCGCATTAGATTGCTCGCGCGGGCGAGCAAATCGTCCGTTCGTGATAGCGGCGCTCAAACTTGCGATTAATGTCGCGCGATAATAATAATAATAATAATAAAAGCGAAATAGCGAATTTTCACTTGGTGAAAATATCACTAGGCCGACTTCCGCTGCATATTATATTTCACAGATGACGGATTCCATGAAAATGTAGAGAAGTCCACGTGCGGTTGCTGCAGCCTTCCAATTATGCATATTACGCGTGCTCCCGAACCACTTTGAAATTAAAATTCTATTAAACTATTTATTAAATTCATTTCAAAATTAACCTGTAACTGCGAGATACACGCATACGCACACACACGCACGCACACACATGCAAAGTATCGTCATTGATTCATCAAAAGCTGAAGCTCCGCCGAGCGCTACGCGATTCTCCCTTTCGACGTCCTGGCGTGAAGAAAGAACTCTCAACCGTCACGGGGATTCGCTGAAATGCGATAATTGCGGGATAATCACTTCGCATGACAAACACAAGCGGACAACGATCCCGGAAGCGGCGCATCTGATTAATCGTAACGAGATTTCCGCGGACATCGCGAGACGAGCCGCGGCTTTGTTAAAATTGCGCCGAGCGCGGGATGAATTTGCGAGATCAACGGAACTTTTCTCTAAGCGAGAATAACGCGGGGGTGAGAAAGAGGGAATCTTGTAATGGGGCCTTCGCGTCTCTCGAGGAGAGAAGAAAATTCCGCTCGGCATCCGTCGTGCCGCCGTTTTCTTTACGGAAATTTTATTATGCTTCCGCGCGAGAGGAGTTTCCCTCGCAAAGAGGCCGAGCAGAGGTGAGAAAGATGAGGAACGTGGATGACGAAATGAAGAGAAAAAGGGAGAAGCGTGCGACGAGATCTCGCGTCTCGACTCTCTCTCTCTCTCTCTCTGTTCCTTGCGCGCACTAACAAGGTACTTGAAATTTTGCACGTTGAATGATAATCACGCGATATCCACGGTTATCCCTAAATGAAACGGGTCGATGAATATTTTTCGCGACCGCACTGCCGCTTGTCTCTATGGGCGCGCTGATGCATTGAAAAGGAAACGCTCCGGGACTTTTAATCAGAGCCAGGGGCCGTGAAGTAACGGTCGATCATTTTTAATCGCGCCCGGCTCGACGCCGGTTCCGGTAAAGAGGAAAAAAAAAACGAGAGAAAGAAAAAGGGGCGCATCGAATGAGCGAGCAAGCAGAGGATAGCGCAACGCCATTGATCGCCGTTTAACGGCCGGCGTGTATCAATAATTAACGTTGCAATGTTGATCGAGTTACGCGATTCTAATGCGGCACGCGCTGGACGGAGCGGACGCAGAAAGCAATTTGCGTTTCCCGGTCATTATATCTCGTGATATTCGGAAATTTGCAAAGAGAGAGAGAGAGATTTATCGCCTGGACACAGGACGAACCGATCGCCTGCGTAACGCAGGCCAGCATTTAATTCGAATGACTGGCCGTCGACGTGAACGCAAGTAACTCCTCGCTCGCTCGCTGGATTATCCTTGGGATGTCGCGCAGTTCCCGCGTTGGAAATCTGGCCTTGCCAGAGGAGAAAAGGGCGAAGAAGCGGGACTTAGCCCGAGAACTTTATCGAAGTTGCCACTATCAACTTGGAAAAACTGTCGAGAGAAATAGCCGTCGTTCTTCCGCGTGCTTCGCGAACGAGCGAGTTTCGCAACGCGCAGCGTTGTCGCACGTCCCGCACGCGCCAACGTGGATCAAAGTGATGGAAATTTCTTCATCATTTGGTCGTTTTGCGTCGGAAGGTTTCATTACACGGATCTCTCGCGCGCGAGCGCGACTTTCGAACGCCTCGCGGAATATTACTTTAGAATTTCCACAAGAACGCTCTCAACTCTGACGATCACTTCACCCTTGTCTTTCTCTCTAATTTCTCTCCGTCTCACAATCTCCTTTCGTGCTCCTTCCATCCTTCCGAGCTGTGGACCAAACATATTCCCGATATCTCTCGTTGCTCTCGTCTCAAGTAAATGCTCCCCCCCCCCTCCTTTTACAACCCGCTGTTCCCGAACTCGTTCCAATCGATAGTTAATCCAACGTTGGCCTTCTTCGCGGAAACCTTCACGGAAACCTTCACGGAAAGCTCGCGAGTCCTGCGTTTACATCGGGAATCCGTGGTAGCGGATGCGCGTATCCGTGAATCGCGTTCTCCGTAAAACAGATCCGTCACGGCGCACTGCCTCCGCGATGGAATCCATTGTAGAGTCGACAGCGCCCGTCACTTGCTCGCACGTTTCTCGGATTGGAGACATTTTAACGTGACGACTGTCGGTTCAAACGACGCGACGAGGAACGGCTGCGCGATCGACAAGCGACTCGTCGAATACGGAATCCGTGCGATTAGCATCCGTGTGTTGGAGTATTTTGACGAAGACAGCACGACACCGGCGTCGTTAAATGTGATCCTCGAACGACCATTGCATTGTTGTTCCTTAATCTATTCGCGATTCGCGCGTATTGTGATAATTATCTGTATTATCTGTATTCTGTATTGTAAACAAAGGAATCATCTTCCGATACAGAAATCGATCTTATTAAACACATCGCACGCGGATTACGCACTTGGCTGTATTACGTATATTTCGCTCCTCGAAATTCCTAAATATAAATGCGGTAACGCGATATCGCGTTAAATTGATTTTGAAAATAATACGGTGATTTATATCTCGCGATATTCAACCGGCTAATCAGAGAAACGATCGACGCAAAACGAAGCACAGCGTTACGTCACGCGGGTTTTGCACGAGATGTCGCGAGATCTTAACTTTCTCTCTCTCTCTCTCTCTCTCTCTCTCTCTCTCTCTCTCTCTCTCTCTCTCTCTCTCTCTCTCTCTCTYTCACCACCCGGACTCCCCCTTGACAATGGAAAGAAGAATAATGCCGTGATAAGCCGCTTTCAAAAAGCCGCTCTCCCTTGATTATCGAACAACGACAGAGCCATTGAGAGTCCATTTTTACAATGAGGTGCAGGAGTTTAGAGATGAGATTGCGGGGCAAGTTTCCCCGCATTCTTCCCCGACGGTGGGTAATTTTACTTTGCCAAGTTAATTAAAGCCTCACTTCCCCCTGCCCGCCGATAGCATCAAAAACTGTGAGCGCTGTGAGAGTAAGCAGCGCGAAGGGAGAGCCGCGCTCGCGATCTTGTCTCGGCTCTTCCGAGAGGGCGAGAAAGAACTTTGGATTATCACGGTGACATTCTTCTCCTCGGTTTGATATGTATCACGGCTACGGCATGGAGATCCTTGTCTCATTATATTCGAACTTGCGTGCTCCAACTCGCTCGTTCCGGCCGTATCCCAGCTTCCCTGAAAGGGCGCGCGGATTATACCGCGCCATTAATCGCGCTCGTTTCTGTATCACGGTCTGAAGCGTACCTCCATTGTCAAGCGGTATAAATTCGCGAGCAATCCCCACACAGAATCAGCGCGGGGAGGGGGAGGGAAGAGGATTACCCCGCGCGACAGGTCAACGGATGAGCGGCGTGGATATAAGATAATCGTGCGATAACGAGATCGATCAAAGGCGCCTCGCGACGCGGCACGTACGCGAAATCGCGGTTTAGATCAAAGCGAGGCCTGTGCACGCGCGGATTTTCACGCGCGTGCGCGCGCGTCTGCAGCGAGAAGCGCTGCTGGGAATCAAGCGCGGCCTCCGCTTTAATAACGAAAGGGATACTCCGGAGGGAGAAGGGATGAGAGAGCGAGGCGAGGAAAGATGGAGAATGAGATGGGACGTAGGATTGCTCTAAACGGGCTCGCGAGTGGGAGCCTCAGGATAGATTAGATCGCCCGGCCAAACTTTCGCTGGCCCTTTCGCCGAAAAGGGTTGAACAGGGGGTGGAGCGGGTGAGCCTCGGGAATTCCAAAGGCGCGTCTCATCTCGCGCGCTGTCGTGATTATGACGTTCGCGTACGGAGCTTAGGTGCAATCGGAGATTGCAAATATGCGGGGCTACTCGAGCGCGTCCCCTCGCGAAATCTCATCGAAATTTCATTAAACCGGCAGAGGGGGGAGAGAGAGAGAGAGAAGGGCATCTTTTCATGCCACCGCGCCGCCGCGCCGCCGCCGCCGCCGCCGCCGCCGCCGCCGCCGCAAGTGAAAAGTTGACTTAAGGAACTTTAAAGCCCGAAGAGCACTTTATGGATCAATTATTAGTTGAATGAAGTAAGTTGCACCGACTTTGGTAATGTACCATCCGTTGGCCGCGCTTAAGGTATGGGATCCGCGCCATGCTGCTTAAGGATTATGCACATACCGAGGCACGAAGTCGAACGTGGATTAAATTAATGATGCAGCATCCATGTTAACTGTATGAAGCAGTTGGTTAATGGTATGGGTAGAGCAACAAAGGGCCGGTCTTGCATAATTTTATGCGTGCGCTGCTTGAAATTCGTGTGCTCGCTGCATAATTCACGATGATGTTCCGCGCCACGAAATAACACGGCTCGGCTAATAATCGGATCGCGCGTTTTCTTTCGCTTTTCTTCAAGTATACGCAAACGGCAAACTCCTTGGCAAAGTATCGCGACATGCAAGTATTCGACGTAATCAATATGTAAATCTACGGATGAGGGGGGACGCGCGAGTCGATCCCTTGGTTCGACTGGTTACTCCGATACCGATGGAATTTACGAGTATCTAATCCTCCTTACGCTAAAAATCCCTCGGATTACAAATATCATGGTGATTATTTTTAATCGAAGTATACCTATAATGATAATTCAAGGTTCCCGCACGAGGCTATCACTGCGCGCATACATTATCGCTCTTATTACGATTAATAAACAGAAGCGGCTAAATTGATCGTATTTATTAACGTAATGGTTAGCAAGGGCCATCCCGCTTTAATTAAAAGTGAAATTTATAGCGCCACGCACTACCTTATACTTAAAATAAATAATTACGAGAAAATTATGTGTCCGACAACGTGGGGAATTATTTAAGAGAGGCGTAACGCCGATCTTCCCTCCGGATCCCCTCCTCTTAAGCCGCACCGAGCGGACGCACTGATCAATATATCACAGTTATCATAAATAGGCACTTACAACTAATAAATAGTGAAGGAAACGCAATATAAGTTATCTCACGAGCGTATCGCGCGGTCGTAACCGTGGCTAAAAGCTTTTAGTATGTAAAGTACGGGATGACCGCCGTCCATCGCTACGATATTATCGATGAAATACGAAACGGAAGGCAGACGCACCAAGATGAAGAGGAAGAGAGAGAGGAGAAGAGAGGGAGAAAGCGGACAGGAAGAGGTAGGAAAACGGGCGATGGAGAAGAACGGAGAGAGGGCTGAAAAATAGAAGAACGGGGAGACCGGCGGAGTATGTGATTTCACGTAGGATCGAAAAGACGAGGGGTCCTCTCTTCCGACCATTAGACCACCGTACACATATACCACACATATTTATACTGGCAGCCCCAGTTCTCGGATGGCCAACGGAAGCGTGAAATTCCCAATTTCTTTCCCCACCCGGCGAGAATATCCCGGCCAGCGGTTCCTGGCCGTCCGCTCTTTCCCCGCGCGCCTATCGGTGCGCGCATACGCTCGCGTACAGGTACATGTACATGCACAAAGCACACATATACAGGTACATGGTGTATATAATATATATATATATATATATGGATACGCTCGCGCATATCCTTCGGAGGCTCTTGTCTCCTTTCGTAGGCGACGCGAATCACGAATCGCGAATCCCGGATTGGACGGATAGCGGTAAAAGGAGCAACGAAAGGGCGCGGATGCGGACGGCAACGGCGAAATACCGCTCGTAATTTCTGCTATCCGTCTCTAACTCTCGAGATGGTCCTTGTACACGCCCCATGGGAGACACCTGTTTCCCGGTGTATCGGTCCAAATTCCAGTAAACCCGAGGTGGCTGCACCACCTTGCCGCGGGTCGATAACGCCGGCTGCCGGCAGCAAGATCGCTCGCGGTCCCGCAGGGGCGGCCCCGGCACACACCTCACAACACACCGCGCATAAACACATCCCTCGCTCAATTATGCAGGACTAACGATTTTTAAGTAACGACGGCTGTGCGACCGTGCGGAAACGCGCCGACCGGTGATTTCCACGGCGGAACGACAATTAAGCGCGAATCCGGTCGCGGCCGGCGTCTACCCGGATGTGTCGAGCGCGATAGGCAAAACGCTGGGAAACTTTGCGAAACAATCAGCGCACGCGAACAACACTCCGTCAGCGTTTGTTCGTGAGAGAATGGCTGCTGATTGATCGATCGATCGACCAGCGGCCCTCTTCTCCCGAGGACATTGCCGGCATCGATCATAACTCGGTACTTATTTCCGCCTCGCGGTGATAATTGCTGAGACATCTGGC
This sequence comes from Eciton burchellii, assembly GCA_020341155.1. NCBI lineage: Eukaryota > Metazoa > Arthropoda > Insecta > Hymenoptera > Formicidae > Eciton > Eciton burchellii. The sequence continues at coordinate 1,396,959 of JAHMML010000023.1, forward strand.
TCGTTGGAAAAGTTAGAAAAGCGGAGTAAAGGCGTCTCGGAAGTCTCGGCTCCCAGAGGGTTTCGCTACATCCCGTAATGAATTTGATATCGAGATATCGATATTTATGGGCAAGCGGGGAAAATGAAACAGAGCGGAGCGATATTAACATCGACAAATTGAATATTTTCCTCGCCGCGGAGGAAAAGTAAATAAAAGCGGTGATTTCGCGGCGAAAGCACAAACAGCGAGAGAGAACGCGATCGACGCGTGCGATAAAATCGACGTGCGACTTTATCGAATAATTATCGCGACGAATATCGGAGCATCGAACAGCGGAGAGGGAGCAAGCAGGCAAGTCGGAAACGATGTCCCTTCGTGAGTGATGAATTACTGACGGCGCCCGAACGGGAACAAGAAATGTATGAGCGACAAGAAATTCCAAGAGCGCCGAGGAAAGTGGACTAGACACTAATTATTCAAAACAAGCGGATTACCTCCCGCGTCGCGGCGAATACGGCGACGGAGGGAGACCACGTGCGGACGGAAGAATGCTAGAAAGGGATTCCGCGCGCTTTCTCGTAAATTTCTTTCACGAGTTCCAGCTAATATTGCACCCCGAAGATTCAAGCGGTTTAAGAATCGCTTAGAAACTGTTTCCCGCTCCGGAGCGTCCCGCGTGAGATCTTGCGGGCGGAGTATTTTGGAGAAACACAGTTACGCGCATTCTCGGAAAAACAGAGGAGAGAGAGAGAGAGAGAGAGAGGGAGAGAGAGCCGGGAGCAATCTCCGGGAGCGATCGATATCCTGGATATCGGTACTGCGTCTCGTAAAACATTTCCTTCCGGCTGAGATCTTAGCAACCTCCGAGGAGTTGAATATCGGTATTCGGATCAGGATCGGTGGACCTCGAAGACTCTCGCGGCTCCGATTGAAATGTTCTCTGCGGCGAGCGTAGCAGCTGCTGAAGCCGCTTTGGCTTGCGGTAACCGTGAACTTCCGCCTCTGTTCTGTTCCGCGCGCTTTCCTGCGCTCGCACAGGAACGTACACGCCACGTCGTCGCCTAACGGAACGAGCGCATTTATCGGGAGGTGCGGACCGCGGAGGATCCTGCAGTCCCCGAACTTATACACCTTTGTCGAAGTACATCTCGCCGTTAGGCGTTCGCAACAGCGTCGAGTTGCGCGAGCGTGACTGCGTGCGCGAAAGTATGCGTGCCGCAGCGGCACCGCAATCGGTAAGCCGCAAGTGTAAAAAACCGGCCGATATCGGCGTGACGAGGCAGCGGAGCGTGCAGCTGAGAGTACTTACAAGGGACCGAATCGCGCGCGAGGCGAGGGCAGGGAAGAGAGAGAGAGAGAGAGAGAGAGAGAAAGAGAGAGAGAGAGAGAGACCGCGGGGCGCAGCCTCGAAACGGACGGGATTATTGGAGCCACATGAGGGGCACGTACCACATACGACGCGAGGATACCCTCTCGACTCCCTGCCGGAAGGGAGATATACTCCGGATTCGCGACATTCGCGAGATGAAACACGCTAGCGCCGCATTTGCCGCGTCTCGCTTCGTGCCCTTGGAAACGCCGCGAGCGGAGAGATCGGCGCGCCAGGTTAGCGGAGAGATTACCGGACGGGAGCGAGATGTCAAGCGGATAAATCTAGCGGGGGGATGCGGCTTGGCGTTGCTCGTTAGCGGAACCGCGTGTTTTCGATTTGCACGCCGCACGCGAGGAGGGACGAAGCGCGAAAACAGGCGGCTGCATAACGCCTGGTTAATATCGATTGCAGTCGGCCGGTGAAGATGATCTCGCAGCGCCAACTTGGAGCCTTCGTGGAGCTCGCGGGCCTCGCGGGGAGGATAGAAGAAGCGCTTCCCGTGGAGCGCGGGCTCGTCCGTTAAGGCAACGAATTAATATCATCTCTACCTGGCGAAGCGTTTACTGCTTACGCGCCGGCCAGAGAAAGAGAGAGAGAGAGAGAKAGAGAGAGAGAGAGAGAGAGAGAGAGAGAGAGAGAGAGAGAGAGAGAGAGAGGGAGAGGGAGAAACGTGCCATGGTAGACGTAATTAGCCATAAACGGCTGAAGGAAGAAACTGCACTGCGTTCCGTCATCGTGATCGTCATCGTCTTCTCGCCCACGTCCTCTCGATATCGCGGCGCTCGCTCGATCACGGATGAAAGGCGCAATGCCGCGCCATGCATCAAATTAAAGGTCAGGGCTCGATCGCGCGGCGCGGCATTATTCCTCTTCGATTTCCGACGTACAGATAGCGGCGAGAAAAGAGCGCGCCGGTGTATGCATACGCGAAGAATAGTTAATGTCGGTATGTCGGCTAACGGTTGTGCACGCGCGGATACACGAAATGCTGTTTTGTTCGCCGTCATCAATCCCGACGTGGCGCGGAGCGGGTCTTAACCTGCCTCGGGATTTGCATAGCGGCGAATGCACTTGTGCTCGTGTAACCTGCGCATTTTTTGCTATGAATTATTTATGCGCCACCGACACGGAGACAGTGGCGGCAGGAATTGCAGAAAGAATGTCTGCATTAGACGAATAGGAAGCGTAAACGGAATTTCGCGCATAGAGCGGATTCCGCATTCGAGGTCTGGTTTCCTATCTCGGCGCGTATTTTGAGAGAGAGAGAGAGAGAGAGAGAGAGAGAGGGAGAGAGAAAGAGAGAGAGAGAGATGCGGAAACGGGACTCGCGCGATGGCGCACGCAAGGGATAAGATCTCAGCCCGCGGAAAAGAACGGCACAGACGCGGCAGTCGCGCGATATCAATAGAGATAAACCGTTGCGACGCGCGCTTTGACACGAGCAGAAAATTGCTTCGCTGGACGTATAAATAAGTATGCGCATACTCGGCGCGAGGCATCCCGCGATTACCGATCGTCTTCTTATGCGCATTCGCGCATCGGTTCCGCGCAGATCCAAGTAGCCTGGCCGATAAATAAGAAGCGCGTGGGTTTGCTTAATTAAAAGACGATCGCCGATATGCTCGGGCCACGTTCCTACGTCGTTAATGCGACGCGGGTGACACGTTCCTCGCCCAGCGCGTATGAAAGCGAGATAATTAACTGTCATACAAAACCTTGTATCTTGTTAGCTTCGAACGGGCCGCGCGTCTTCGCCGGCTTCGCGGAATGCGAACGAGCAAACGGACGGGACTCTGGTGATTCTTTTTTTCAACGCACCGAACATCAAATGAACGTACGTACGTTCGGAAGCGTAGCGAAGACGCGACAGCGTTGATTAGACAACGGTACACGGCGAGAATCGACAGGGAAGACCGCGAGAATTCCCACAAACGAGAAATAGAAAAAATCAGTTCCGCGAATCATGCGGTGGCGCGCGGTTGCGTGTCACCCATGAAGCGGACAACTCGACGCTGCTCGCGCGTGGCTCGCTTTTGTTTGCCTCTGCCCTTGTACACGGCCACATTTGAATATGCAATCTGCTGAGCGACACAACCTCGGCAGGCCAAGTAAATATGAGTCATGCGAAAAGTTGCGAAAGCCACCGCGGCGCGTACAGCTCAAAAACGAAGCGTGCCTCTCGCGCGGCTCGCAAGGAGGAAAACGAGTTGGCGCGATCGCGCCGGCATCCGGAATGCGTTTCGATCGAGTCCGAGCTCCCGCCGTCGTTCCTAAATATTGCAGCGCTTTCCGCGAATTCGACAACGCGGGGGCGGCGAGCAAACAGCGTGCGCGTTATTCATTCCGCTGGATGTTCGCTCTCGCGTCTATTTTCGGACGCACGAATGTGCCACGAGAAAGTAAGCCCGCGAAAGTTCATACGCTCCGGAGCAATTCGCGCTAACGATATCACGATGTCACGGTACGATGAGGGGGAAGAGAGACCGCCTCTCGTTACACTCACCAAGTGAATGACGGTAGACAGCGGTTTTACGGCGGTTCAACGCGGCGCGGAAACCGCGGACGTACAAGCGGATTCATTTCCACCGGCTAGCGCTCGTTGTTGCATAAAATCCGTATTACGAGGGCGCTGGAAGGCGCGGATTCGCGCCGACCCGCGCCGTTACGTTGTTACGACTAAAGACCATCGGAGATTAACCTCCGCACGCTAATTTTCGCGGCCAATCCCCAATTCCCGAGGGATCCGTGTAAGAGCGCGCATCGCTCGAGATTCCCGTCCGCTGAGTCGCCAACGGCAACGTTAGAGATATTTGGGTTAGCCATGCTTAGCTTGCTGCGTTGCGTTATCGGTAATGTTCGTCGAGTGTCGGGAATTATTGAGAGATTTCGGCTATTGAGGGATTGCGACGTAACAATAGGACAGAAGACGATTACAGGACAATCACGACGCGGGACGACGAAGCGAGCCGTTACAGATTATCGAGAGCACTTTTGTAGCACGTTCCATTAAATCGTGCAATTTATACAACTTGCGATGAGCAATATGCTTGCGAGTTGTACTATGGAAAAAAGGAATTATCGTTGGCGGCATATATCAAAAGTTTGTAATCAAAGAAGCCGACGCGCACGTGCGTGGCTTGCATCCAGAACAAAGACAACCACGGAAAAAACTGTCGACGACCGGAAGCTCGCGGGATGACTCATCCAGATGATGTGTAGCGATTAGCCGAACAATTCTGAAATGCAGCAGCATATTTGAGTATATAAAGGACGAGACAGTGTGCGATAGACAGTAGTCGACTGTAGAGTTGTGAACGGCGAAGCCTATCGAGAGATTGTATCTTTGCGAAGAAGAATAAAGAGTCTCTTTGCTTATTGTTTCATCAATCCGAGGCGTCGAAAACCCATCACATTAACATCATATTAACAATTCCATCAGGACAGAAATATCCTACAGTTATACCAACATTCATTTCCATTTTTCTCAGTCCTTCCTAAACCCGCCGCGCGATTGATCCGAGGGCAAAAGGCGCTCGACGCGCGATTGTCGCGATTCGCGCGCGAGAACGCAGAGCCGGCGCTGAATTACGCTCTACCCTTTCGGAGCCCTCTCTCCGGAAGCGACGAACGGACGGATGGACGGATGGCTGGGATCATTGCGGAAAATACAGCCGCCCCGGGCCAAGCCTGGCGATGCCGTTAATCCCTCTTCGCCAGTTGGTCGCCGAGAATTTCGAACGCTCCGAGCGGACGTACGAGCCGCTATAGAAATGGGCCTACGGCGTATTGATGCGAGATCAAACGCGCGATATCGACCTCGTAATCCAGTCTGCATCTGATATCGGGGTTACCGTATAAACAGACGCCCGAGATCGCCGTTGATATCACGGCCACTTTACTTCTGGCTTCTCCCCGCGCGCGTCTTCGCAAATAGAAGAAACCCTTGACTGCTTACTCGCGCCGGTCATGCATCGAAAGCCGGCGATAACGCGAGCATGATGAATGCGCCTTCGCGCGTTACACAAAGTTTTTCGTAACGTCTTATTTATAAGCCGACCCGCTCCACGGAGCGGATTGCCGGAGAAATACAAATCCGAAGGCTGCGTGAGAGTTCGAGATAATGCATCGAACGATCGATCGACGTGTGCGAAGCAGCGCGAGAGGAGAAAAAGAAGCAAGAGGCCGCTGGGAAAGAGATCAGTCCAGAATGAAGACGCTCGATGGACGCGCAAGGAATTATTAGAATCGAATCAAAGCGATACTCGATATTCGATAATTCTCCAAGCGGCACGCCGCCGCGCGTTTCGCAACGTTTTCATAATATGCCGCGATACGTTTCGCGCGAGGGGGAGAAAAAATGCTGCGCGCGAAAACGTAGAATTGTCTCGGGCAGTTTACGCGAGACGACCCGAAGCGGAGACGCTGAGGAGGGACGCGATGTTGCGTCCTACCACCAATTTGTTCCCGTTAGGCGAGCTGTCAGCGACAGATGCTGTCGATCGGTGGCGCGCGTCCCTCGCACAGTGAATATATAAACGCATACCTGTATGCATGCGCGTGTGCGCGCGCGCGCGCGCGCGCGATCTCCTTTTCATTACGATATTTTAAATCCGCGCGGAGAATCTCTACATTTCTAACACGCGTGGCGAATCATATTGAACATCGATTGCGATTTCACATGCGCATACATTTCGCTCGCTCTTTTAATATCCTCCGCGTCCGAATGCGTTTGAATGTGTAGAATACGTGAATTTTTGTCGGTCCGTCAAGGTCTTTCCATGAAGAGACACACGCGGAATGTCGCGCGCGTGTTACGCGGGCGAACGAATCGTACGCTTCGCATTCAATTTCAATTTACTCGGATAATCGAGAATGAGGCAAAAGTATGCCGCAATGAGCATTCGTGACGCGCTGCTCGCATGTGTCGGCATTCCGCGATCGCGTGATTCTTCGAATCAGCTGCGAATCCCGCTGAAGAGAAATGTATCCCTCCAGGTTCCGGATACCACGTGATCGATCGGGTGCTAAAGCTCCACGAAATAAAGATTGCCGTCGTTAGCGCATCCCGTGAAGTGAATTCGAAAGAGACGCGGTGAACCAATTCGAAAGGGCGCTCGATGGAACAGCCTCCGGCTCTTCGGATAATCATCATGAATGTCGAGGGTAACGAAGAAACAAAAAGTAAACGCAGCTTGTTTTTCTCCGTTTGAACGAATTTCGTCGATGTTCGCGCGATCTTGAGGAATAGGCGCGATCGAATTAGCCGCGCGAAAATTCCAAATGCGGAAGGAAACGTTAAAGCTCCACGCTTAGGCGTTCTCTTAAAATTCCGGATACCCCGTCGAGATCGGCGGGGAGAGGGAGASACAAACGGCGAAAGAAAGAAAGAAAGAAAGAAAGAGGGAACGAGCTTCGGGCGGATCACGCCTACGGACGTCTCGTGAAACTTGGCCGATTTCAGCCGGCAATATTTCTCCAGTCGTCGCGCAGATCTCCCTCCGCAGCGGTTCTGCCTCCCGTAATCGAAGTAATCCTTTTTTCTCTTCTTCTCGTAATTCCACGGGACTCGCCGCTGGAATACCGGGAGGTAGCGGCGGGTGCGTTTGTATCCGTCTTCCGGAAGTACTCGCTGGCGTGTCTCGCGGCGGGCTTTACTGATTGCTCGGTGACCACACTGAGCCGATCCCGGCGAGCGTCGTCGGTAATCATCAGCGCCAGCCAGGTGATTTCACGGGACTGACGAGACTAAACGACCCCTCATTACGCCTCGCTAACAATTTATGCGCGACAGTCCTTGCGCCATAAAACGCTCATCATCATTGTCGTCGTCATCGTCGTCATTTAACAATGCGTCCACGCGCCCGCGATTGCGTCCGCCGCTATCCGTAACTACTCGCGCTTCGAGCGCGACTGTCTCTGTCTGTCAGGGACTCACACGTGCGTGTGTACGATATTACGTGCTACGTATCCTCGCGCTGATGCTCTTCGGATCAATGGAGATCGCGAGACAAAGGAACGTGATAGAACGCGCGGATGAGGACGCTCGCGTCCGACAACGGATTCGACGACGCGCTCGTTCTCGTGCCGATCGCTGACCCGCGGATCGAGCCTTCCAATCTCGCGGCGGAATCGCGATTAATCGCGATCGATCACCGATCAGGCGCGAATCGGCGCTCATTTTTCAGGAAACAACGTGACGCGCGCCAACGCGTGACGTAGCCAAAATTATCCGAGGCGTTGCGCGCGCATATGCTTGCTAACAACAACGGCCGCAAATTTTCAGCGAAAACCGAAAACCGCGGCCGTTAATTACCGCGATAAAGTAAACAAAGTTAAGTCCAACTATGCCGAAACGTGTCACGCGGGTTAGCGAATCGCAGCTGCAAAGAGGGTTGTCGAGATTTACTCCTCCCCGCCCCGCCCCGCGCGAACTCCGGCGAGAGGAAATGTCGAACGCCGAGACGAGGCTCCGATAATTCGCGCATTTTCGGGCTGGCGGGCGACAAAAATGAACGCCGTGGATTGAACGATCGATAAAACGCGCCGATCGACTAAGCTATTTCTGGGGGGGGGGGGGGACGAAACAGGATAACCGGCGCGATAACAGCGGGATTGAATTCATTTGCGGCACACAGCGGCACATATCGCACACAGTATAATGATAATGACGCCATGGTGGCGCGCATCTGCGTACATCACGATTAATGTTCCGCGTATCGCGAGATCCCGGCGCGCTCTGAAACTCCGACGTTTGCTCCAACACGAGACGTGCGGTCTATGTCGTTACACCTTGCATTTTCTGTAAAGGGCTTAATTAATTTACATCCAAAAGGCCGGCTACATCGTGCTAGCGAAACTCATTTCACTCCCGGGCTTCTGATTGGCACTTTCAGCGGACATACTTTCAACGAGCTCCTTGGCGGCGTTCGATCATTTGCTCGTTGAAAAGACCGCGCGCCTTAATCTTCGGATCGTACATTCAGACACTCGAGCTTTACTGATTAATCGAGCCGCAAAATGGATGCGAATGCAAACGCAACGCGAGAGAGAGAGAGAGAGAGAGAGAGAGAGAGAGAGAGAGAGAGAGAGAGAAGGAGAGGGAGAGACAGACGCGGATAAAATTAACGTGGCGCGCCTCGATCGTTATTTATATGCACGCTTATAAAAAGCGACGCAATGGTTTTTGCGACCGCATTAATCCAATTGTGCGACAACATCGCGCTTCGATTCGAATAATATCGAGCGTTACCAAACGTTAGATTAAATTTTCATTTGCGATGATCCCCTCGCGTGCGATCAGCGCTGGCGTGAAAATATTTTCCCGTTCCGTTCGTGCTATTGATTTCCCGCTTTATTTGAGGGAACTTATTTCACACGTGAGGATATTGGAAGCTAGAAATAACAAAGTGTTTACGTCGATAAGTTCAAAGTACAGTGATTCGAAAGGGACGAAATTACTCAGCGGATTATGATCCTCGAGAAAATAATATCGCGGGTTATGGAGAATAATGGAGGAGTATTTTTCTCGTATAATCGTATAATTGCATCATAAAATCCATAACATATGTATATACTAAATTACATTAATTTTTATCTCGCAATAAAGTATCTGATTACCAAAATTGTTACATCAATATTACAGCGACCGTTAATGAGAAGAACTTTCCTGGCTTTTCGACTTTCCGCGATATTCGTAACAAGGGCGAAAATTCAATTACCATACTTTTAATTACTCGTGGCTCTATTAAAACTGACGCGCATCAGTTCGCGCAAGATTTATCAAGAAATATCTAAATACGTTCGGTCGCGAGCTGAAAGCGCCTTGTCACGCGCTATTCCTGCTCTGCAGCCTCACGGCAAACAATTACGACTGCGAAACGGTTCGAATCAAAAACAAAACAGCGGGAATCTCGACGTAATCAGTGGTAATTAACTTCATGTCAAAGAGAGGAGGGAGAATATCTTAAATTATCTTATTAGGCGAAGGATATTTTCAAAGACAACGCGAATCGCACGCTAAGCGGGCCAGTTATTTATACCGGGAACATTAATTACACAATATCGCGAGTGGAACTTCCTAATTCCGAGATGGTCATTAATTAACGGGGCTTCAAACTTTAATTCCGGCGCCCAAGAGCAAATACATTACGGCGAACACGGCTGGCCACGTGTACACACGGAATCGCTCGAATCGCGGCGCGATTCGAAATTGCAACCGCAGAATGCACGGATGCGCCGTGCTCGCGGAGGAACACGACTCTCAGATTGACCCGGGGGACACTCGGTGTCCCGGACGAAAAGCGAGAGAAGAGTGGCTCGGCGATGGAAGGAGAAAAATATAGGAAAATGCCGGCAGAGGGAAGAAAAGAGCCCAGTCACGGAAGAGAGACAGAGAAAAGAAGAAAGAGGTCGAGAGGAGTGGACCTATGTCCGCGGAGAAACAGAGAGAGAGAGAGAGAGAGAGAGAGAGAGAAAGAGAGAGGAATCTAACCAGGGCAGAGACGCAGGGACGGAAGGGAACGCGTGGTCCAGTAAGCGTCAGTCTTCAATTCTGCGCGCCGCGCGGTGTACCCGGCCATTTGCATATGAATCAGGATCAGAGGCGAGCACCGAGGGTCCCGAAGCGTGTACGTGGCGGCCATGATACGAGGACAAACAATCGCTCGCAATTATGCAAATCCTGGCTGTGCGGTGGCGCGGTGGTGTCTTGGACAAGGGGAAAAAAAGGCAGAAAGGAGCAACGACCGAAAAAAAGGAGAGAAACGGGGGCTCTTCTTCCGTGCGGATAACGCGCCGATTAACGCGCTCGAGAGGGACATGATCACGGCAGTGATCGAGACTGTAGATCTCGACTTGGCGAGCTTCCGCAGTAGATCGCGAATGGCAATCGCTCTCTCACGGTAGCGTCACGCACTTGGCCGAATAAAAATCTGAAAGTCGGGTAGCGGGCTTGTCCATGCTCGCGTGCGGGACCCGCAATGCCACCCTCTTCGTGGTCCTCCCTTTTACGATTTGCATATGAATTCGCCGGGGATGCACGGTCACCAACGGCCGACACGCGAGGAAGCGAAAGATAGAGAGAAAGAGAAGCGGTTACGGAGCGCGAGCGATAACGCGCCAAGGCAAGAAGGAAGAGACAAAGCGCTAGCGGGAAGACTGAGAGGAAAGCGGCGATAACGGAGGGTGAATAAGAGAACGCGGAGCGGATACACGCGGGAAGAGGACGAGGATGGGGAACGAGACGTGATAAAGCGAGAGAGGTTCGAATCGGTGGTCTCCGTTCGGCGGTAGCGACGAGCGAGCTTCGAATAAGGCATCGCCGCGCGGGAATCAGTAGTAAAAGCCAACTGTGGGCGGCCCAGGCGTCGCAACGAGTGGGCCGCTCGCTCGGGCAGAGGGACGGACGGCGAACGAATGACGAGGAATGGTGAAATGAGAGCCAGAACGCGCGTCCATATCGAGGCACCTCTAATTCGCCGTAAATAACGCTGTAAAACTGAGCCTAATTGCGGGAATTCCTTATATCGGTCCCTGATGAAGGGGGCCGCTCGTTCGCCGTTCGCGTAATAATGCGTGAGTTTGCCGGCGGATGGACGCGTTGCGTTTCGCACGGCGAGAGAGAGACGGAGAAATTCGAGGAATTCGAGGAAACAGGAAGAAGGAATGTAAGCCTCTCTCGAGCGGATAATAAACTATTATTCGCGGGCGTGCGGCGATGGCCCGCGCGGCGCAATTTGCGAAACACTCTCTCTCTCTCTCTCTCTCTCTCTCTCTCTCTCTCTCTCTCTCATTCTCTGGGAACTGCTCGCCGCATCGATGTAATTTGTGTGCGTGTTTAAGAGGGATCATTAGCCATGCGGATTGCATAATCATGGTAGCGTGATCGCGAGTGTCAATGACGATGCTGGTCACTCTCGCGGTTGCTGCTTGCCGCGGAAAATCATCTTGCCGGATTTTCCGTCGTCTCTTGATCGTCGCTTCAGGTCAGCCTCGTCTTCGGGATGCATCTCCCGAATTGCTAAATCCATTTGCCATTTTAGCGCGCCTCGCGGTGCGCGAGATGATGAGATTGCGAATTAAGCGACAGCGACGCAAACATCTCCGTAAAGCTGCGTTCCGCGCGCGACCCGTGCGAGTATCCGCGTAAAAATGCCGGCAACACCACTCTGCGTTCCGAACTCCGTCCGCGAAATATTGAGCGCGCTCGCGATGTTAGCGCGGCGCCGTATTCTTCACGGCCTCTCGCTCGTTTTATTCCCCTCGCTCGTTAGAACACGTTCGGCCGAAGCTGAACACATCGTTAAAGAGCGAAGTAATTTCAGTTTACGGCCGCGTTACTTCTGCCGCTGGCAACTTTACACGCGTATCCATCTCCAACGGCACGACCCGCGCGCGTATATCCGTTTGCGAGCGTATATCCGCGCGATCTTGCGACACGATTCTTTCCCGCGCAGGAATGCGACTTTCGACGATGCAGGAGAGAGAGTCGCGTTCCAGAGAGACGTTTGTACCTATAAAAATGATATAAAATATCTCAACGACTACCGTCCATTCGATTTCACCATGCGAGTAAGTTTCTTCCCTCGTGAATTATCTACGTGAGGAATGTGACACTGTAATTGTTTTGGGGATCGAAATTCTTCTCGCGAGATGCTTCGCGCTTCCGTCTACGCGTTCCATCGCGTTCATTGATGTGCGCAATCCAAGAATCCAAGCAATGGATAGTGCTCGTAATGGATCGCGCTAACGAGATAACGAAATGGAACGGCAATCATGACGGCGGGGCAATCTGTCGGCGACAATTTACTCCGCTCGGTGTAAAAGCGAACGACGTGGAAATTAAGAATTGTGTCGCGCGTCCGTTGCGTAGCATTGTCCTGGATCGGATCCGCCGCGCTCGCGAGCGAAGCGGATTACTCGACGCGTCCGCGGACATCGCGTTCGGTCTTGACGTTGAGCGCTCCGCTTAAATTCATCCGCCGATGAAAATCCCGCGAAAATAAAAATTCGCCCGACGATGAGGCTCCACGAGAATAAAAATTCACGCGACGCGCATGTCGGACGTTAAGCGGTGATCGAGAACTTTTTTATCCGTTTTGTGGAAGATTTCACGCGGATGATCGAGGCGTGTACGCGTCTGAGAGAGAAAAGTCGCGATCGTCGCGACGGCGATTCTCCCGCAGCGTTCGTTACCCTGTGCGTCTATCGCGCAGCTTTTATATCGGATCGAATAAATTCCTTTGCCGCTGAAACCGGCTACGCTATATGATTTCCCAAGAGAGTATCACACCGTGCAACGTTTCGCGAAACGCCACGCGGGCAAATATAGATGTTTGCGCATCGCGATGACCAGCACAAACGAAAGACTTTAAAAAACGAGAAGGGTAGCGGCGAGGGAGGTGGTGGCGAGAGTTCGAGGCGGCAGCACGATTGCTCTCGCAACTGTCATCTTGGGACCAATTAATTCGAAGCTAGATATTTTCCAACGCGCGGAGAATAATTGTGATAATTCACAAGGAAGGGTGACTGGCGGTCATAATTAATTCTCGCGAGAGCGAGCGACGTAGAATCTAATCAAATTCGCAACGTGATAATATATGTACAACAGCGCTTCGTGCCGCATTGACGTGTGCGCAAATTGTGGTCCAGGTATATTCGCGGTCGACCGCCGTAAAATAATCGATACGCCGATATCGCGTAACTGAGTGGCCGCGTAGCGGCCGAGTGCGATATGTGGATATAATCGCGCGCGATTCCACAGACTTTTTTAACTTACCTCGAAGGATTAGCCCGCGAAACGAAGCAGCGATATTGCTCGGCCGAGCCGTACAAATTACACGAACGGTCGCAGGTGGTCGCGGGGAAGCGGCCGCTTAGGGCGATTATGAGAGGAAATTCGCGGCGGCCGGAATGAAAATTATGGAAAATTACGAAAAACTGTGTCGGGAACGCGTCACAGAAGCGCCTCGCGTCTGTATTTCAGTCCAACATGAAACGCGATCATTTCGAGCGCGAGCTAATCGACGCGCTCGATCCTCGCGCGCTCTTCGAGCCACCTCGCATCTTCCTCAACATTCACCGTTCTTAATTTGCATTACGTTTTCCGTCCCCACATCGCATTCCCTTCGTCGGGGAATCCATGATGCACGTTCTCTTGCATCTTCCGCGTCTCGCGGAATTGATTCTCCTGCGCTCGATTCTCCGCCACGTTCTCCTCGTTACGTTTTTGTGATCCTCCTTCCTCTCCCTCTCTTTTTCTCTGCTTTTGTGTAATCCCCTTCGGCGTACGACGCGTGTAAATACACGGCTCGCATACCGATAGGTTAAACGGACGACATAGCGGTGAGCGACATCAGCATCGGCGCTCGCCCATGTCGATTCGACGCGCGGCCGTCCAAACAACCGTAAAACGACTTGGAGTGCGTGCTAAGGGCACTAAAAAGCCGTCTTTTTGGACAGGACAGCTGGCAAGAATTGATTGCGCGCGACTGCCGCTGATGGCGATCGATGCTCGCTCGTTATCGTAAGATTTGTTGCCGGTGCCGTGTACCATCGCTCGCTCGCTCGCTCGTGCTCCTTTTTTACGCAATTGTCACGAAGAACGCGCGAGGATATCTCCTACTCCCCACGCGGGGCGATCTTTCAAGCATAAAGCATCGGTTTTGCTTGAATAAACTCGCGTGGTAAATGACGATTTCCCCTTGGCTGAAATTAAAGGATTGAACTTGATTAAACTTGCGATGACAAGCGAGCATTTGGAGCAGATTAATAGATTGCGAATTGCGAATAAAATTGTTCCGAGACGTGTTGACATTGTTATAATGTTGTAATATATAATCATTTCGTGATTACTGGATTGCTTGGAGGAGAGGATTAGCGTCGCCCTATATACAAGACTTTTACGTATATTCATTCGTTCATCATCTCAAAACCGTTTTATGAAATTCATACGCATCGTTGACTCGAATTTCTTCATTTTTTTAATTTCGAAAAATAAACAAAATGTAAATGAAATAGCGCTGAACTGCTTGGAGCGAAATATAACGAACATCGATGCTATGTCGGTGATATATATTTAACAGAGAATAATCCTCGCAGATTCGAAAGAGAGAGAAAGAGAGAGAGAGAGGGGGGGAGGGGGAATTTGACAACCAAAAAAGGGGGAAAAAAGAAAGTTTTTAACGTTTCGCAAACATAGGATATTGCACTCGAAATGCGCAACTTTTAATGGCCACGGTTAAACACGATTTCATGCAGTAAACAACCATTTTAAGCGGTTTATTCGGTAAAAAATTTTAAATGCGGAATAATATTCTATATCCTTCATCGTATCTATGTACGTGTGAAACTATTCGCGTAACAGACGCAAATACAGACGCAGGGATACTTTTCGCAATCTCGTCATTGATTTTTATTTCACGGATGAATTTTAAATTAAACAAATTATAAAATTACGTTTCCTTTGCCTGACATACTTTTTACAATCCCCAGTTTCATTTTTCAGTCTTTTCTTTTCTATTCGTATTCAGCTACTCAGCGCACCATTTCCGGAAATGTTCTTTCCCATAAAATCCCCCGGCAACGACCAATTGCTGCCTATCGCTGATGTACAGTTACATCACGATTACGTGATTACATAGTCAAACTTCTATCTGAGTTCGTCACGAGTTTTTGAAGACCTATGGAAAGCTACGCCGACAAAAACCAACACGAATAGATAGGAGTCGGTGTATTTACAGCGCGGAAGGAGACGTCAAAGGACGGATTGGTAATCCGTCCGCAGAAAGGCTTCGTCCGAGCTGGCCAAGTTATCCGTACGAGTCTTGGGGGAGAGAGGGGGGGAGGAAGAAGACCGGCGCGAGGGGTGGAAAGAGTTTGCCCGCCTACGGAATTGATGGGCGATCCTCGCGTCGGTGGACCGGGAGTCAAGTTGATGGACCGAGCGGCGATAAGGTTACGAAAGGGTGATCCGGGGACGGCCGGGCGGAATACAAATTTTCCGCCAGATGACGGATGTCGAGGAGTTTCCACTTCGTTATTCACTCTAGCGGATCCTTCTTCCTAGAAGGAAGACGCTCCGTCGTGTCTCGAAACCCACGTCGTTAGAATGCCTGCTCCTCGTCCATATCAGCCCCGACCCCCGCGACTCGGCAGGGTCCGTACAATCACCTTTGTCCGTACAAGTGGAAATTCGTAGGCAAAATTCGCTTCTTCCGAAGGGCGAAGGGCTTCTTCGCGCGATCGTAAATCAACACGCATCGCGTAATAATACGGGCGGCCTCTTCTCCGATACACAAACGATGCACCACGTGCAATCTCCCTTCCACCGCAATTACAACATAATTTTTTATTTCGCGAGTTAATGTTAAATAACGAAGCGATTACGATGACGAAGCGCGCGCGCGCAGGACAGACTCGGTGATACGTTAAGCTCCGCGAGACGAGCCTGGTGCAGGATTCGTGAATCATTATTGAGATTTGAGCCTCCGTTCCTCTCCTTCCTCTCTTCTTTCGCTTTCCCTTTCTCTTTCTTCCGATGGACTTTTAACGCCAGAATGCGGGAATTATCGGATTATCTTAGATGTAAGCATTATCATATACGGGATGATATAAATCGGGATATTCAGATAATAGTTCTTTAAATTCGTTAACGCAATTTCTCAGAAAAATAGAGCGATGCGCATGATGGCGCATTACAGGCCTCGCGATGAAACGCAAGATTGAGCGTTCATTCTCTCTCTCTCTCTCTCTCTCTCTCTCTCTCTCTCTCTCTCTCTCTCTTTCTCTCTTTCTCTCACACTGATTATAGAACTTAGAAAATTTCCGCGAAAACTTCACGTTACTTTTTCAATGGGACGCTGGTGCGAGCTCGCTTTTAAACGAGGAGACTGAACGCAAGAGCGGTATGTTTGATGTTGCATTGATTAATAATATGAAACTTTGCCGGACAACGAATTCCAATTGCGGCGGACAGACGGTTCACAATGCAACTTAATGAAGATGTACGGATAGCGCCAGGAAACCGCAATGGACGTTGGTGTATATTCAGCAATATTGGCATTTCGTTGGACACTACATCGCACGTCCGCAAATTACCGTTGGTTTAGAACAGAATGTCCCAATCGAAGATGATTCAATTGCGAACGTTGTAATGGATCTTTCGAATAATTCAGCGAATTTCTAATTTCGGGCATTGCGATTGTACACGGCGCGGCGAGCGGTGCGAAGATACGGGACGATTTTCATGACGCGATCTCTTGTCTATGGGATAATTCTTCGGGATAATTAATGTCTACGTTAATTATGTCCTTCGCGTTTCATGCATATCGCGATAGCCGGAGTAATTACGGCTTGCTGAGGTAAGCCTTTAATTAACCCGTTTACCTGCGAGATGAATTAATAGCGACCACATGACGACAGCCTGCATCATTATATTCGCTTACGCGCGCCCGTGTCTTTGCGAGCGGTCGCGTCGAGCGGCGTCAATGTAATTATGTGCCTCAATAAATGTCGCCGAGCGGATCGCTGCCGTTTGACGAAAGCGGGCAAGAAGCGTGCGACAACTTTTATAGAGCAATTAAGAGGTATCAAGTGTATCTCACGGCGGCGGCTCGTTAATAACATTTACGACTGTCATTTGTCATTAATCGCGGCCAAAGTACGCAAATTGTATTAGAGAGTCGCGTGGACGACCAGCGGCGGGCATTCAATAATCCGCGATGGGCTCCGCGCGATCTTGCGGATCCCGCAATTTGCGTGCGAGATATTGAAACGAGGGAGAAAGCAATCCGTATCCCGCTGTGGTCTTCGTCGCGATAAAACCGTGCGTCCCCTGCAGCGTCCGCTTTTATTAACCGAGATGGCGCATTGACGAGCACCTTGCCGAATCCCTTAAGCTTATCTAAGGCGACTGCCAGCCCGGAAGTGTCGTCGCGCGCGACGAAGGACAGCTAAAGTCACGAGATTGGTCGTGACTTTCTTTCTGAAACGAGCTGCGAGATGCTATCGCGAGCTGCTGTCTCGCGAGCGAATGTGATTACTCCTTCGCAATTATGTCAACGATTATTACGATTATTCAATATATCGTCCACTGTAATATCATACGGATGGTGTGATATCGCACACGGGGATTTGCACAAATAATGCGTCGCGGAGGGAGAAAAAGGAGTGGAGGGAGCGCGCAATATCGAGGAGAAATATGACGAAACGTCACGTACGAGCACTTTCGTGCCCATCCGTTATACGGATGCTTCCCGCCACGGCAAAGGAGGAAAGTATAACAGCTTCCGGAGAGCTGTTTCATTATTTGCAGGACGTAAGCTCGCCATCAGCCGCGAGCGCGACAGAGACATTCTACGCGCGCCCGCGACTTTCTCGCGAACTTTGGACAGCGCGTATTTATTTACGGATGGTGCATCGTCGTCGACCTTGTCCCCCCGTATTTTTTCCTCCTGTCGTATCGGGAATATTACGACGGGGAAGGGGCCAGGGAGGAAGGGGAGTAGTACACAGGGCACGCTCGCAACGAGCGCGCGATCAACAGTCTCGATGACGGTATCGCGTGTCTGCTCTCAGCTGATAAAAATCAGCTTATCAAATATGAAGGAGGTTTCGGGACATCGGAGGTGAGTTTGACTCGCCGTTTGACCTCGGCGGATCATTTGTACGAACTTTCGGAACTTGCCGCTAAGTCTAATGATGCCTGAGCGGTATTATCAAGCGCGGTTGTGAAGTCCATTATCGCGCGAATCATTACATGATTCGTTGTCCGACGCGAGTTGATCAGAGCGGGACGCAATGGTGATGTATCTCGGACAAAAGCGAGAAGAAAAGCAGGAAGAAAAGCCACTTCAAAAGGAGTGTACAGGCCGCGAACGGATGCCGCAAGGTACATCGCGTTCTTCTGGTAGCAAGCGGAGCGCTTGCAACGGGACGCGCTTGATGTTTGCGCGTTAATAGCGCATCGTGAAAAAAATGGCATCGCTGATGAGCCTCTGTGCCGGCCTGTGTCGCGCGATCGCTAAATTCGACGACTGATTTAACGTTATTATCGCGCTCTGCAAGCGCGGCCCGCGTCGAGAGCGTTTGTTTGATGCGCGTGAACTATTATATACGCGCGCATAGGGAATATTTGCAAATTCGTTAGCCCGCACAAAGGACCGGCTAATAATGAAAAACGAAGAAAAGGTGCGGCGGGACGGGATTGAGGGGAGAACAGGGAGAAAAAGAATAACCCATTCCCTCCGAATTTATGGCGGCGCTGATGTAAATGCCGCGTATTTTCGGGCCGATGGAAAACTGCATAGAATGTCGAACAAAATTGCGGAAACAATATATTCGACGAGCGACTGGATGAATAAATGGCCGTGACTATCGATTTTCACGGATCGATAGGTAGCCACGGCTGCCGTTTGCCCTCAGCCGCTCCCYCCCYCCCCCCCYCCMCCYGCCCCGCCCCTCGGGACAGACCCGGAGAGCTACCACCACCTCCCGTCCGTCACCACCTATTGGACCCAAATATCGTTTATTGCTCTCGGCCTAAAAACAATGCCTTTACGCCGTCGTTCACGGACGTGTATATTCGCCGAAATTGCGATAGAATTCACTGCGAATCGGCGCGGTCGTTAATCGATCGCCGGTAGTTTCATTACAATGTTGACACGACGTGGAACAACGACAGGCGGGCACGGTCGAACGCGCGGAAAAAATCAGGTTAACGCGAAAGATACGAAAAAAAAGAGGGAGGAAGAGAGAAAAGAGAAAGAACGAGAGAAAAAGAGAGAGAGAGAGAGAGAGAGTCGAACGCATTAATGGCGTTCAATGTGAGCTCGCAAGGGAGGAGAAGGTGCAACGTCCATCGAAGTTTTCAATAGTTCTTTAGGAGCGGCATTCCGTTTACATAATTAATCGCACGCTTCGACAGGCTGCCTCGTCAGCTTCGTATCCGCGAGAAAGGAAAAAATGGGCCATGACGTACCCTCATCGATACCGGTGAGGGATGAACGGAAAAGACTATCGGGCCTTCATGATAGCGCGGAAAAAGGGAGGACCGCAATATTCGACGTGTGTCGACTGATCCTCGATCGAGGTAAGAAGCGTACGAGTTTTTGTCTCGTTTCTTTCCCGCTCTTTGTGTCTCTTCGGTGAAACGCGAAATCGATTTCGCTGCATAGGTGCCATCGAATGATCCGATGGCAATACAGGCACACACACATGCCCCTCAAACCCTGAAAATTAAAAATGAATTCTAGCTACGAGGATGCTATACGCGATGCTATATGAAGAACCGCGTGAAGCGGTCATGGATGTGGATGAAGTATTTCGTCATTTCGTGCCGCGTAACGGGGCGTGGATTCCAACGTCCGCACGTTGGATGAACTCGCGAAGAACCGAAGGCGCGCATCCGGTTCGCGGTGAGCACCCGGTAACCGGGAGATCACTTTGAGCCGTCATGGAAATTGCTCCGGAGAAACGCGAGGAGGTAATAGAGGACCTCTTCGAGGGGATGGGAGCCGTGGTGGATAACGGAAGACGGGTACTCAGCGGACGTCGCTCGTGGCCGGGAATGGAATGGAGCAACGTGAACCGGGAGAGCGCTAAGAGATGGCGGATAGGATTCATGAACGGGGGATGGCGGGACGCGGGAGTCTGTTCGTTCTCCGGGTTCTCCCGCGGGATGGCGAGCCAGAGATCCGCTATTGGCTACTCCATTGCTCATTGCACGACGTAGCGGAGCAAGCTCCGAACAAAGCTCCCGAGCGATGATTTTCTTATGGTTCTCTAATCTGGCTTGGAGAGAGCAGCGCGCGCGTCGTGCGAGTCAGCTTCCTGACTCGCTTACTTCCGCCGGTCCAATTTACGTCGCCGAAGAGCCCGTCATTCCGGGAAACGGAACAATATCTCGAATAATGCGCGCGATTGCAGCCAATTGCAGCCAAATCTACGTACACCATGTGGCGTTGCAGCGTCGAGCTCCGGCGAAACGGAGCGGAGAGCCGACACGCGCGACGAGGGGATCAAGCGGTGGAGAGGAACGTACAAACGCGTGATACTCTAATTGGGAAATGCAGGGGAAATATGGGGAGACGAGAGGAATCGCTCGCTGGCTGCTTCGTCGCGTTCGAACGACGGTGATTGTTGGGGAGCGTTCGCGTGGAAAGCACGCGAGCGTTAACGCGCGCGACCGATGAAAAGCTTCGACCGGGTTATCATATCGGCAGGAAGAAGCGGCAGAGATAGCGCGGCGATGGTAGGCAGGATAGTTGGAATATCCTGAAAGTAGATTTCCATCGCGATAATGCGAAATTCATTTCGCGTACATTATACGCCGTTCGCAATTGGGGAAAAACGGAAATGATCATCTACGCGGATGGATATTAAAGCTCTAAATAGCAGTCGCGAATGAATTCTTCATTACGCGTCCGTTGTATCATGCGGAAAAATTCTCATATCAATTTCAGCGGGACGGCTCCTTCCTCGCCGCTTGCCCATTCCACGCTATTTCGCTCGTATTTCAACGGTAATTCGGCAACGCTGAACACGCTGACAAATCACCAATCTGCCGGTCCGCGCTGCGTGTTTCGTCGGCGAACATGTGTTGGGCGCGGTTGTAACGCGAGCGCGAGGCTGGAGGCTCGCGAGCCGCAACGAATGCGGTTCGCCGTGTCATTCGTAATCAGCGAGACAATTTTAATTAGATCGCTTTCCATCAGCGCGTCGAATGAACGATCAAAGAGAAGACTCGCAGAGATGACAGACCGAACGCGGACCTCCGCTCTCGTGTTTTTCTTTTTCCCTCTCATAGCGACGCTTTAATCGCGCTCCCGTTAGTGTTTTGGGTATGCGGTATGCGTATGCGCGCGTGTGCATGCGCGTGCGTGTATGAGTGCGCGATGGGAACGATTGCAAATCGACGCGCGATCGCAAAAATGCAACGAAACTGCTACCGTTGCCGATGACACGTCAAGCCATCATTCGGGTCCAGGCAGGATCCATCAGCCTTTGTGCTAGAGTGCGAGTCCGATTATAACCAGCGTATGCATTAAAACGCGTGGGCCGGCGACGAGGTATACGCGTGTACCCGGCTATTGCTGGGAAACTGCGACGATGGAGCGGGCTCGGTCAGTGTTCCCGTTTGTCCAGCGGGAATGAGAAAGGAAGGGAGGAACAACGAGTGCAGAGGGAAGTGAGAGAAAGTGAAAGAAGAGAGAGAGAGAGAGAGAGAGAGAGAGAAAGAGAGAGAGAGAGAGAGAGAGAAAAAGAGACAGGAGAGAAAGCACGAACGTGGAAAAATAGTTTACCTTTTTCCACCCCGACCATCGCCTATTTTTTCCAGGTTTTGCTCCCTTTCATCACTCGCTCGACGAAATAGACGGGGCGCGTCGTGAAGAGAAGAGATAGGAGGAGGGGCCCGGGGTATCCGTCTGTTTCACTTGAAAAAGGCACTTTCCGCGGCAGCACAATAACCGGGACTGGTTAGGTACGTGCCTGAAATAAAACGGGACGTTCGTTCTTAAATCTCCTCTCGCGCTCTGGAAGCGCGCGCGCGCGCGCGCGTGCGCGCGTACGATCATCACGTTTGGATAACGAATAACGATGGACGCGCGCGGATCCGTCGCCATCGTAAGAATCGGATGCAACCGGCGTCGTTGTTGTTTCGCGGAGGGACATGATTTCGTGGCGAGACGGCAGCGGGTGAATCGCGAATTCGCGCGATTAAAACGCGATTAAACCGGCAGCGTCTTCCTCCCGCGCGCGCGCAAAGGCTACAGTAATCGTAACGGCGTAATGTTCCTCTTTATATTATTCTTCTGGAATTATCGTGTCCATTGTCTCCCTCCCGTTTTCTCATGTTCATCAAGTTACACCGCACTCGGCTCTATCGGAATTCCCAGATTAGCGAAATTCCATGTTCGCTAACATTATTCTACTCACTCCGTTAGCGAGGACGGTAGGATCGCTTGGAGTGCCGGCGCGGAATGGAGCACTGCGACTAATCCGACGAAAAAGTGCAGACGACATCGTGTTAATAATTCCCGATCTAATAATTGGAAATAAAATCATTCGGCTGATAGCATCGCGCGAACGCGAGAGCGCAGGGCCTCATTACGGCGGACGCCGAAAGGCGGAGGGATAATTAAAAACGGGCATGTACAAAACGCCGCGGCGTGTACTCATCATCAATTTCAATAACGATTCGCGCGATTCAGGCGGACGATGATGCGAGAGCGCGCGAGCACGCCGAACAATGACAGATTTTAACACAATAACGCCCTGCTGCCTCCCCCTCGGAGAATCGAGTCGACCGACAAATTGCCCGGTACCACCGGAATTATGATTAATAGGTCGCGTCCCACGGCGAATTAAAATGAAGCTTTTCGTCGCCCGCGGCATTAGCATCCTTTATTGTCCGCGGCGAGCCGTCCGTGCGTCGGGATCTCGTTTCATCTCGTTTCATTCCTGCCGCGAGTCGGATCGAACACACGAGCGAATTAATTTCCAATGGCAATCGCAGAATGAATAGAATCGATCCCGGCCGCGTTGCGCTCCCACGTCGAATCCGTTAGGCGCGAGGCTGAAGTGATGCAAAAAGAATCGATCCCGTCACGCGACAAGAAGGTGCGTTTCGCGTTCGAGAGACACGCACCGATCAACGGTTGTCAGCGCGATTTTTGCGCGAAAACGTACGTCATCCGGACACGAAGACTCGTCATTGAGATCGAGCGATTCCGCCCGTGTTCGCGATCTTTCTCTCATCCCGCTCGTGATATTGTGAGAGAATGCATTCCGATCGGATGGCAGATATATCTGACGGTGATGCATTAATTCGTTAATTAATACGACGCCGGCAATAATGATCATTAATGCGATACAAGTCGACTTGTTGTTCCACGTCGCATTTGGCGCGCCGTCATTTGTATATTTCGCAGCCTGCCGAGGAGTGACAATAAATAATGATCGCGGTATAATAATGCGACAGATTGGCCCCGCTATTAAAAATTCAACGGGGATTCGCATCAGCGGATACCGATTCAAGCTACGAATACATTTGTAAATAATCCATTAGGAACGCGCCTCGGAGAATTGCGAATTAAAATCGACCAGTTTGATCGAGAATAACAATTCCACATGGCTGTCGGTCCTCTCGCGCGTGACCGCGTCACGAAAGCATCATTTGCGAGCGAGCTCGGTCCAGTCGGAACTCGAGTTACGACGACGCGACGAGAGAAGAACCGACGATCACTCTTGCGCGATGCTACGATCGCGGGAGGAGGGCCAGGGGGGAGGAGAGAGGACGGGGGATGCTTTTCGGTAACGTGAGCCGTTCAGAGGTCGGTTGTGCAATTCCGGAAGGTGTGCGGAGTGTAATTTGTCCGGCGTTCCCGTACTTACGCGCCTTACGTGCGTCGCACACGACGTACGTATATACTTTGCGCGCGCGCGAGCGCGCACTCGCATTCAGAAGAGAGGATATGTCTCTTTTCCTCTTCTCCTTCTCTCTCTCTCTCTCTCTCTCTCTCTCTCTCTCTCTCTCTCTCTGTTGTCTCATCACCGAACGAGACTGTGTCTGCGTCGAAAGACTCCTTCGAGTTCGTCGTTCTGCTTTCGTCGCTCACGACGGAACGGCCAATGCAACCGCCCGCACGACAATTCCCCCTTAAATACAGCCGGCGAGAATGGCGGTTCTTCGGTAACGACCCACACGACCCCTCCTCGTTCCCTCGTCATTGCGGTCCATCCTAAAAGATTCCTCGTGAAGAATGTAGCGAGAGCGACGTTGAAAGGAAAGCTCGGGAAGAGTCGTTTCCTATCCGGAGTTCTACCCCCTTGCTGCCCGGAGCACTCTTCCCTCTTCCCACTCCCCCCTCCTCTCTCAGCGGAGGGTGGCTTCGTCCTCTCTCCCGTCTTCTCTCGAATCTCGTCGCTGCGCGGAAGAATCTCACCGGGGGCACGCCATCCGGGGCGGACCTTTTGTCTTAAATGATAAACTTTACCCGGCGGGCTCCGTCGCGGAAAAGTTTCCCTGTAAAATGTCCGCCAATAGGGAAAGCATTTCGGAACTTTGGTACTTGTCTCGCGGTGGCCGCGTGTCGCCCGTTACCGTTCTTAAAGCGCGCTTAAGAACGCTCTCTTCAACGTGCGGTCCGCCGCTGACTCTCTTCTTACTTCGTCAGCGAGACCTGCCGCCAGCATCAGCTAACTCGTTAACGAATTCGCCATCTCTCGTCCATCGCAACAATGGAACAGGATTGATCGCCGTAATGAGAACCGCCAACTTCTTGAAACGAGCGACTTCTCGATGCGAGATAGCTAGTAAATCCGCCGCGAGGGGAGAGATACTTTCTTTCTTGTTTCTCACTCTCTCTCTCTCTCTTTCTCTTTCTCTCGGCTGGAGAGATCGTCTCGCGCTCTTCGCGTTCGCAAGAATCGCAAAGTCGAGATGGAAGACCGAGCATGGGTACATCACAAGTGCCCCGATAGCCGGCTCACGTTGCACTTGTGACTGGAGCAGGCTGACTTTACGTTTTAATAACGCGTCGTGTGCGTGCGGGGCGCGTATGCGCGGACAGGGGGCGATTAACAATCGACATAGGAAGCAAGTGTTAATAGACGCGCATTCACCTGTCGCTCCGATTTTTTGCACCGTTCGACAGCGCGCTCGAGTATCCTCGAGCGCGGCTACAAAAGCCGTCGGCTCGCCATTCAATGATCAGCCCACGCGGAAAACTCACTGATAGACAACTGCTGCGATTATACGTTAACGGGCATGACGCGGCAGGTTGAGATGTTCGCGAAAATGCAAATACAAAAGCCGCTGATGGATTGATGAGCGAGCGAGCCAGCGAATGCGCGCTCGTTGAACGCCCGGCTCACTCTCTCTCTCTCTCTCTCTCTCTCTCTCTCTCTCTCTCTCTCTCTCTCTCTCTCTCTCTCTCTCTCTCTCTCTCTCGCACCGGAAGCGGATCATCGTCGAAAGGGAAAGAAATTACGCGCGGGATCTCTCTTGCAGTTCGCTTATAAGGTGCAGAGAATTGAGGCATGCTCATCGGAATTGCATCTGCGATGAGAGCGAGAGGGAGGCAGGGAAGGCGGGGAGGGAGGCACGGAAGAGCACGAGCAAGAGAGGGCGGAGGAAAATTAGTGATTAGTATCTCGCTTCGCGGAAATAGCGAAGGAAACAATCCCGTTAAGACGTTGCCGGACAATACGTGTGCTTTCTACGGGCGATACATTGTTCTCGCAGATTCAATTAACAATACACACAGACACGTACGCGCGCGCACATACAAGATACGTACTCCTCTACGAGGCTTCCTTTGTGCCGCGCCGATTCAGTCGCCGATTCAATGGAATATAATTTTCGCAAATAAACGACAGCGCGTAAAAGTGGCGTAGCAGCTCGCCGGCTGCTTTCCTCCCGATAAGAAACATCCATTCGATATATCGAAGCGGATAGCGTCTCGGGAGAGCGGAGCCGCGCCGCGATTTCCGATTCCGAGGTCATCGTCGCGGCCACAACGACGCCGGTAATTACCCTTCACGCGTTTACATTACGTTATCTAATCATGCTGGCATGAGACTAGCATCGGAGACGTTTAATCCCCTAGGAACGTGTTCTTATTCGTCTCTACGAAAGAGTCCGTACGACACAGACTGCGTGTCCCGCGGCGGGACCGGATTTAATTCGCGGGCGGAATGAAAGGAAAATAGATTTCCCGGATCTCACGGAGTCGTGCCGCGCGCTCGCTCTTTCTCTCTCTGTCTCTCTCTCCCTTTTTCTCTCTCGGGGCCGCGCCCAGGGAGAGAGCACCGCGTACATACGTATAAAAGTATTTACGGGGGAAAAGTGTATCTCCCGGCTGCCGCGCCGGACGACGCTGCAGCGGGACGTCTGTAATTTTGCAGGCCGCGCTCGGCCTTTAGCGGGGTTACTGCGCGCGAGAGGGAAAGAGTACACGTTGCAGGTAAAACGAATTAGCTCAGGTGCTCCGAGTAGGCGTAAATTGCTCGACGCACCGAGACAGGCCCGAGAGAAGCGAGAGCAAACATACGGAGCTTGAGCATACACGGGCGCGTACATACACACACACAGACGCGCACACAGACGCACATATATCGGGATAGTCTTTAAACTGAATCTGCAGCCCTCTCGGCGGGATTTCCGCCGCACGGCTAGGGAACAGGAAGCAAGGAGGAGAGAGAGAATCGATGGACTTGCCGGGAAATGACCTGCGCAAAATTTATACTTCTATAAAATTTATACTTCGCACACTTTCTAAAGCATACGCGCGCGTCCGTTCATCCATCTATCCATCGATATGTCGCTCGATATGACGATTCGAGGCGAGAGGTTCGTAAATCGAATCGTTTGCGCGCATGTATTTGCGATAAATATATTCGACTAAATGTATATTCGAGCTTCTGCACGTGGCTCATCACGTGTTTTATCGTTCTTCAGCTGTATATATCGCACACTTTGCGACGATTCTCTACGAGAACGAGAGAATCTCTTCGGAGACACAACATCGATATCAACAATTGCGATATCGACGTTGTGAAAGTAGTGAAGCGACACGTCGAATAATTCGCACTCGAGGAAATTATGAATTTTCCATGCGAGCGCGTCTTCCCGCGATATTTGGTTGGATTAATCGTTAGATAGAAAACGTAAAAAGCTATCGACTTGTATTGGTCGACTTGATGCCGCTGTTGGAGGATTCCGGTCGATCTTTGCCGATCGATCTTCGCTGGAGTCTGCCAAATTTACACTGTATGGATGTTCGAATATGAATCTGAGCTTAAGTGTCGCTCAGTTTGCAATATTGTGCAATATTTACGCTATGTACAAAGGAATGCCCGTTCACATCCGCCGTGCTTGAGATTTCCGATTCCGAGCAGCAAGATTGAACAGATTGAATCTGTTTACTTCGACTTTTCAATCCGAACTGATAATTAGCAATGATCGAAATCCTCGTTCCACGAGCATCGAAGGCCGGAAAACAAAGAGGGTAGCAGGTGACTCTTGCCGCAAATGTTGCTCGATCGATGTTTACATTGCGTGTATAATCCAGCCGGGATTTCTCCAATCTTGAATCATTCGGTAGTCAAGGAAAGTCAAAGGATATCAAACGCCGTCACGTCGCGACTGTTGCTTTCGAGCTCCCGATTCTTCGTCCCGATCCCTAAACTCGGCTCGATATGCGGCAAAAAATCCAAGCAATCCAAATGCCAGAAATATGGAAACGCAGCATCGAGCGGTAGCGGCAAGAGCGATATCGGATTACATCAGTCACGCGAGTCGGATCCGATATTTACTTCGTTACATTACTCGTTCTGTTACCGAAGCCTTAACGCGCGCTCGCGATAGGGCAGAAGATAATCTTAGATTGAACTTTTATCGAATACTCTTTCACACACACGCGTGCGCGCGTAGCAGAATCTAATTATTGCATTAACATTCCAGCGGTAGTTTCGCGTTACAGTCATCGCCGACGGCGACTCGGACAGACTGACGTTACGGATTAGCCGTGCTGTAAATTAATTGCGTACGGGGATCTGCATTAACATAACTGAATTTCATTGGATTAAAATCCCTTATTAGGGCAGCGCCGGGCGTCACTGGACGTGGCGCGCATTTTATGCAGATTCGCGGAATGCCGCGGCGAGCGGTTGAAAAAAGAAAGAAAGAAAGAAAGAAGAAGACAAGAGAATCAAAGAGAGGAAAAAAGGGAGAAGGGAAATACTCAATCGCAGGGTGGCGCGGCACGGGACGGGATCGCGGGGGAGGGGGAGGGGGAGGGGGAGGGGGGAGCCGCGCGGGAAGCGCGAGAGAAAGAAACCCGCGCGGCTCTTTGATTACGCGTCATGGTCTGGTTATTTCATCCGGATCGCATGTCCACCGCTTATAAGCGCGTTGCCCCTCGGGCGGCAGCTTTGATGAGGGGGAGGGGAGGGGGAGAGGGGAGCGAGGTAACGGCGGTTTGCCCGGGCTTAAAGCGAAAAATTATATGAATTAATTGAATCGGGTTTAATTGGAATAAAGTGGGCAGATACGCGTCTCCGCTTGCGCGTGCATCCGCATGCATGTAAGCGCGGACGCCACGACACTCGCGGAGCTATTTAACCGCCGCGAGCGTCCCGCGAGAATGCAATAAAACAGGGACAAGGCATAGCGGGAAAGGCGCAGAGGGGCAGAGGGAGGGAAGGATTTAACTGCAGAAAACTTCCCGCGGAGCTCTAGGTATTGCACCAATTACCGGATTACGTCTAATTGAGCTCGTGCTGCTTCGCACGCGGAAATAGCGCACGGACGTACGCGAGCATTAACCATTATCGTGCGTCGGTAGTTCGGGTGGCGGGATAAAGGGGATGGAATCTCGGCGACTAATAAAACATTGCCGTTAAACAAACGGATAAGACATCGCGATCGCGATTCGATTCGGCTACGTTTGGGCTGCCGACGAGTCGAGCGAGACGAATGAACGCGTCTGCATTCCGCTCTGCATCCGACTCGATGCTAGACACATCGAAAGCAGATTACCGATGAATCGAGAAAGCGTACAAGCAAGATGCAAGTAAGACGGATGCTCGAGAAAAGTTTGCGGGATGGGAAATCGCGTTAGATAGCGCGAAACGCTTCAAGGGATTATTAAACGAAACTGTTACGCGTTAACGCGATGCGGCGAGCGGACGATGCAACGATGCAAAGCTGCACGAGTGGCGGGTATGGTTACCGTATTTAAAACGCGGCTCGATTTATGCATGCGCCGATCGATTTTGCAGATGTGCCGCGCGCAATTTTGAATATCAAACGCGCTGTCGGCGAGCTCGCCAAGATTTAACGTAATTAAAAAGTCGGCCGATTAATCCGATTTGGGTCGATCGGTTTATAACGAGTGCGCCATTCATCGTATGATGGATCATTTAATGTAATTATTCGCGGAAACGCGCGAATCGATTAGTCCGCACAGCATCAATTCTTATCCGAAGCCGGCGAGCCGCGCATGCGCGTGCCGACGTTCACGTTGCGCGACGAGTCGCTTTTAATCTGTCAAATTGAATTACCGTCTTGCAAAGTCGCGGGTCCTCCTGGCGCGCGCATTAACGCCTCTGAATAATTCTTTGTAGTCCCTTGTGTGCGCGGATTAATATTTCTATCGCGTATGCAACTTAATTATCGTACCGCATATGAATCAAACCAAGTGGGATATAATTGAGCCCATCCGCGCGTGCGTTTCGCATGGCGTATGCATAAATATTAAAGAATTTCACGTATCAAAGCCAACTTTGAATTTTAATTTATAATGAAATTGTATCACATATTGCTCACGTATAATCAAAATAAGGCTGTATAAAGCAATGCAACGGCGGGCACGGCTCACGTAAATAATATTAATTATTGCGTGCGGTGTGATACAAAATATCATACGTAATTGAATATAAAATAAATGAAAACGTGATACTTATACGTGAATAAATTGGATTTAATACTTCATAGATTTACATTATTGTGCTGCAACTGAAAATTAAATCTGGGAAATTAATAATACATAATCATATGCACACACATAAACGCACGCATGCATAAACACACGCACGATGGGACGAAAAGAGAGAGAGAGAGAGAGAGAGAGAGAGAGAGAGAGAGAGAGAGAGAGAGAGAGAGAGAGAGAGAGATCTGTTTAACCATTTTCAGTCAGCATTGTCTATAGATTGTCGTATCGCTTTGAGTATAGCCGATGTTTTGTTAACGGAAAAGAGAAAGCACGTTAAT
This sequence comes from Eciton burchellii, assembly GCA_020341155.1. Classification (NCBI taxonomy): domain Eukaryota; kingdom Metazoa; phylum Arthropoda; class Insecta; order Hymenoptera; family Formicidae; genus Eciton; species Eciton burchellii. Next base: position 1,427,087 of record JAHMML010000023.1, read on the forward strand.
TATTATTAGATAATGCGATTAAAAGTTCATGAAATTTTTCGCCAATTAAACTTTGCAGATGATGTAAATTAATGACAAAGATCTCGTTTAAGTTCTGCGTCCGCCTTAACGGGATAACAACTGGAAGAAATTCACTTGATTCACCGTAACGCGGTAAATGCCGAGACGATAAACGTAAACGCGTGACACAAAGTGCGTACGTAATTCAGCGTACGTAACGATCGAGGAAATGATAAAGAAAGTGAATCGTCGTAGAGAAGATCCAGCGGATTTGCCGGAAGAGAATCTATTTCTCGGATTCCACGAGTGAGAGAAAGAGAGATGGAAAGGAAAGTCGTACTCACGCAATGTATATCGTACGTTGGGTTACGCGAAAGGTCACGGAACAGAGAAACGCGGTGAACCATACAATTCGCATCAGGGACGGAAGGACGGCGTCCTTGGCTCCATCAAGAGATTTGGTTCTCCTTAATCACAGTGGCACGTCCTTCACTTATGAGCATATAGCCGTCCGATGGTAGCTTTGAATTTCACAGAAAGCGCTCCGCCGTCCAGGCTTTAATTGAATCGGCCGAAATTAATTTCAGCTGTCGCGCTCTCGGAAACTCGGAAGGTGGAGAACGAACAGGAAGCAAGAGCTTCCGGACCCTCCTAAACCTCGAACGCGCAAATTGCTTGGGGGGATGGCTTAAACTTCAACGCCTCTTGCAGGAAATAAAACTATGCGGATGTAATACGCGTGATGCGTGTACGTGTGCGTAAATTTAATGTACAAACTTCGACGTATTTATCGCCATTATCACGTACGATCGATTCTTTCTGTCGATAATAAATAAATTCATGTTGATATCATGTTGCGCGATTCCGTGAAAGATCTCGTATCCTATTTTTAAAAAGGCTGAAATCCCTGAAATATGTTTGATTTTATTTGATTTATCATATCCGTAAACAGACGCGGATTGCGCGTTACGGAGCATAATGAATGAAGCAAAGGAAATCAATGTGTAAATTATTTACTTTCGACGAACTTTTCTGCGGCTTTCTACGCGGATGCGGCTGCCCTTTTATTTACTAGATTTCATTGGAACAAATTTAAATGATAAAAGCGTCGGAGTACCATCGCAAAAATCCTCGTCTACCTAACGATAATCGATTCAGGCTTCAACTTGCGGTAGTAATTTACTCACTGGATGTTTCTTTCTTCTCCCCATATCGCCGTCGCTTTATGTAATGCTGACGCGGACATAAAGCTCTAAATTCTACGCGGCTATTTATTACGCGCCTCAAAGCGACAGATTTACTAATTAAATTGCCAATTATCGCGATATATGTTTATGCGAGCGACACGTCTTTCGCGTATCGAGCCGCAGAAGTCATTTATCTCATCGTAAATATCGATGCGACTGGACCATCTTCGATGATTGCTGCTTCTCGCGCAGATGAGAGAGAGAGAGAGAGAGAGAGAGAGAGAGAGAGAGAGAGAGAGAAAGAAAGATATAGTCGCGAAAACGTCAGCACTAGAACGTCTTCCCGAGATAGGAAACGGTCGCTCGAAACCGAAAAGCAAGCAAGAAATGGATAAAATCATTTCGCGAAAGACGTACAAACTAATCGTACGCGAGCCAATGCTCGAACGAGCTTCGCCGGCACGTCGGAGCGTGCGAATGAACGTAATGTAAATACGGTGCGTAATTGCCAGGCGAATATAATGCAAATGAACGAACGGAAACGTTAGATATCACGTTTTATCTGGCGACCCGGCGCGACAACGCGGATTAATAAAGTGGACAATGTATCAGGAAGTCGCGCAACGCGATTCATCCCAAAGGACATCCGATGCAATGTGTGTCGGGTGCAGCTACACGTACATGTACATACATATAACAATGCAGCGATTTCAGCGACGGGGTTACAATGACAATTCCCGCGCGACCACGATCGAGCTTCGCGACCCACAGAAGAACGGACCGTTTCGACGAACCGGAAGCTGTCGATGGCCGCGCGAATCGATTCGTCCTCCCGTTTATCCCCGTGGCACTCGTGCCCCTGCGCCCAACACGCGTACGGGATTACGGGCACAAAGGACTCCCTCCCCTTCCCCCAGCCTCACCTCTCTTGATCCCGCGCCGTTTACGTGGTGCGAATGCAAATCCTCGCCGCGCGATGCGTTCCCGACGACGAGCTCCGTTTATATTCCGCCCCGTCCTCTCTCCCTCTCTCTCTCTCTCTCTCTCTCTCTCTCTCTCTCTCTCTCTCTCTCTCTCTCTCGCTCTCTCTCCCCCTCTCCTCGTTTTCCTCATTTTTCGGCATCCCTTGCGTGGAACTTTTGACTACGCCACGCGAGCGGGCTCGTTCGGCGAGGCGGCACTCTCAAAAGATCATGAGATACGGGCAATTTCGCGCTGATACCGCGCGAGAATCCCGCGCGCGGCGAATAATCGGCGACATCGATGACCCGTACATTCGCGGGGAAAAAAGGAAGAAAAAAGCCAGGATCGGGAACGCGGCGATTTTCCGGGAGTTCAGCGGTGTCGCGAACCAACGCCGCGAACCGCGCCAAATGCGGTCAAAGCCGCCGCCGTTGCTGCGGCGATCCGATATTGCGGCCTGTCAAAACTCCCGCGCCGGTTTTGTGAAATAACACTCGTTCGATCTCGCTGGACGTCTCGCGAATGCGCTGATGAATTCTCGATGTCGGCGCGCTCGGATCGTATGAAAATAAGACCGCCGCGTAGAATCATGAATAAATTACTCTTCCACTGTCCGAGAACCCGGAATCGCTCGTTTACTCCTTCGCACGTTTCGAATTCTCGAGTCGGCTGTCGCGGTCGCGGAATCGATGAATTCCTTGATTCAACAAGCGCCGCTGATCTTCGCTCGCGATCCTCGATATTCATTTCGGGAAAGAAAAACACGCGATGCCCACGCGATGATTACGCGATGCGTAATCGCGTTTAAAGGCAGATAAATCCGAGCTGCACTGCGCCGAAGATTGAAAGCGCTGTTTGCTCGCGCGAGTTGCACGCGAGTCATCCATCGCCGCGCTCGTACGCGTCGTCCGGAACGAGCGGACGCTGGCGGTTTTATCGTATCACGTTTTACGTATGTGCATGCGCCACGAAACCCGATGGAAGATGAGAAATCCCACGTCGAGTCTTATTAGGTAGCTGACGCCGGCTTACGGAGCAATAAAACGGGCTAATAAAAGGACGTATGCGGCACGGACGTATCTGGCGCAGTCTCTCATTGGACACTAAAATCTATCCATTAAGAAGAGCGGGGACGATGGACATTGAGTCGCGTTTAATTAGAGCTCCGGAAGACCCGCGACGTCGCGACGATTTCATAAGACTCGACCCGAACGCGGATCTGACCCGATGAGACCTGAATCTTCGTGCAATTCGACAGAGTCTCCTTCCTGCCGCTCGATGGTTTAATGAGGTCGATCGTTGGATAATCACGACACAGGAAAAAATCGACAACAAACGAAGACGCGTCCTTTGGACAGCCCATGTACGCGTATGAGTGCAAGCGGAATAGCTATTCCGCTGATTCAATTATGCACATGCGCATGTGTTTAGGCGTGTGTGTCTGTGTGCGCGCACGAGGATGCATTCGCGGATGTGTCGCGTCGACGTAATCGATAGAGTAAAGTCGCCGTAGCGACGCGAATTCTCGCACGACAGCGCCATTTCTCTAGCTTCTCCGCATTCCCTTCAAAGTCCCGAGTCCTTTCTCCATGCCCGGCATTACTCCTGATTCCTTTTATTTTACTAGAGAGAGAGAGAGAGAGAGAGAGAGAGAGAGAGAGAGAGATCCGGTCGCGCGAGGGTGAGCCTTCGACTGTCGAATCTCCGCGAAAGAGAAGAAAGGCAAGAAACTCGCGGATTCTTGAAAGCAGCGGAGGGAAGAGGGGGCTTGATTATTTTCCGGTGTGAAGGAAAAATAGGATCCGAAATGGCATTAGGTGTTGCATACGCGCGATCATCGCGCCATTGACGGCGCGTTCTCAGTCGAATTTTTCGCAACACGATCGTGCGTTTCCGCTCGCGGGACCAGCCGCGCCCATAGTTAACGCGCTGGTATAATTGCCGTCCCTTTCAAGGGCTCGTTTCGAGCTCTAATTATTGCCCGGCGGCATGCTATTTAATGCACGGCTGTTATTACGCGCTGTCGTACACGCGACGAATACACGTAAAAATACCCCGCATTCCCGGGGAGAGGGACGTGTTCGGTCGGCTTCGAATGGGAACGAAACTGAAAATGGCTCGGCTAAATAAATTAGCAATGTTTTAATAACGCAACAACGGCTGCTATATCTCTGCATCTCTCCCGCTCCTCCGATGTCTGTCGCGTATAATATTTCGCTTATTATGCGCGTGTAAATTTATTATCACCGCGCACACAATCGCGTCGTTACGCCGCGGTAATCGACAGGGGAGGAAAAGGAGAAGCAGGAGAGTCGAGGGGGTTAAGCGCGTTTATTCAGCTAATGATATCCGCGCGTGTTTACCGTCGTATCGCGAATTCACGTGTCCGGCACGCGCCACACGCACGCGGCAATCGCGATTACGGGATTCAGCGGGATTATTAATTCCAGCTAATTACAAAAACGTAGCGCGATAATTACAATATCGAGCGTAATTACTCATCGAGAGTAATAAGATCTTACGCGGATCGATCTGGCTGCGACAGGAATCTACTCGATCAGGCGAACCTTCATCGCGCGATCGATGCTTAATTCGACACAGTCGTACGTAATACCAAGTCCCTTGGCTCGCTAGGGGAAAAAGTCAGCTGTTACGCGTCGTAATTGAGGCTTATCAGTTCGGCAGTTCATCGCAGGGCACCGCGACATTTCGCTTTAAATTTAAACGGATTTAAGCGTAGCAGAAGGAGAGCATTCGCGTTGCCGAGTAGATGAAAACAGCTAATTTTCCGGGGTTAAATTAATTACCACACAGGGACCAACTGATAATTAACGCAACTCCACGGAGCGAGCACGCGTTTGACCGCTCGTAGGGTCACGAATTACGGCGACAATGTTGAACGTGCCGGACACTTTTTTTCGCGCGAGACGAAGATCCGGCGATTCGACGAAGACGAAGACCAGACATTCCCGGCAGACAGCTTTCCCGCCTTTCGCCCCTAATTGCAGGCAAACGGAAGGCGCTGGTCAACGAGTCGGACGGATCTTCTGGCGCGGGACATTCCGGCGTTAATGTCTCCGACCGAGCAGCGGTCCCCTCGGGTCCCCGGACGGCGCTGCAAAAAGACGCCGACCGTTAATCGCGGGACAAGGCGGGAGAGGACGAGGAGGCGACCGCTTGGGATCGTCGATGGCACGCCGTGCCCTTTCACCCTCGAATCTGCATCGGAGATAGTAACGCGCGGCCGTTCGCGCTGGGGAATTGAGCCAGTCCGCTGCGGCGATAACGATAAGTGCTCCAACATTTTATTTCCGCGGTGGATTCGCGCGCGGGCGTAATTACAAACGGACGCGGCATGCCGAGCGGAAATTGCAGCGGGTGTTTTCAGGGAGTTTGGCGCGCCCAACGACACGCGATCCTCGCCGGAAGGACGCTTCTCCCGCGAGGACGTCACGCGGAATTGTATCATTATCACCAGCTTATCGTTACGCGTGGCAAAAGGAGCACCCCTCTCTCTCTCTCTCTCTCTCTCTCTCTCTCTCTCTCTTTCTCTTCGTGGATCCGTTAGCCTCTGGAGGAAAGTTCGTTTAGTTTAACATCCACCGATCCGGGTATCGCGGGGAGACGACACGAAAATTGCCGCGAGGCTCTTCGACGCGACGCGGCGCGATTTTAATTAGAGCGCTCCGTGCCGCGAGGAGATCGATCGGTCCTGTTTCCGGTTTCCTTCGGGAAGATGCGCAAAGAGAAGGAACGAGATAAAAGCGCACCGCGCGTGAAGGCGTCACCGTGCCAGCAGAGAAGCGTAATACACGATTGGATTCGCATTTCGGTATCGGATTAACACGCTCTTCAATCGCAGATGAACCGCGTTCATCAAACCGCGTTTTGCGTTTGCGGGTCGAAGCGGGGGCAGGCTAGCGTGATCGCATCTTTGAGACGCCGTTTAACGGCCATTCGTAATTCGAGTTGCTGGGAATAATAAATCAGGAAGCACTGATGCCCGGCAACAATCGTTCTTTCTGGCGCGCGTAGCCGGCAGCTGCGAGGAAGCCGCGCGCGGCTCCGAGATGGTTTGCACATTTAATCGCACAATCGAGATAGAAGCGCGTCCGCTCTGTGTTAACGCTCGCAGTAAAGTGGCGGATAATTATCCCCGTCGCCCGAATCCGGGAGCGAGGCGATTCGTTACGCGGAAGTGTAAAGCGACACCGGTACGTAATCCGATCATCGGAGCGGAGCTTCCGGCGGAAGCTGCAGAATCGGACGTCGCGATAAAAGTTATCGCAGACGGGTTAACGCTCGCTCGCTTCGCTCGAACGCTGAGCACCGACGAAGTGCACTTTGCCCTTCGCGCCGACCTCGTGCTCGCTCCGCGCTCGCGCGAGGATTATTCATTTCGCCTCAACAGCCGTTAAGGGAGCGCCGTTATGCGCTGGGGGAAATCGCGGCGGTGACTTTGGCAGGGATAAAGTCGTCGATGACGCGCACCTTTCCATCTACCCTGCTCTCACCCTTCCCGGTTTCTCCCCAGCGACTGTTTCACCGCTCGAAATCTCGGCTTGCTAATTCCGCGCCGCTCGCTCGAAGCGTGCCGGGACGTCCGCCGGCGCTCTCTAAATTACTCTCGCTTAAGTCATTTCTTCCTTCCTTCCCTCCCCCTCCGTCCTCGGTAAACAGAGCGGCGTAACTGCGGCGTCTGTATTACAACGAGCTGACTTTTTACGTCTTTTAGCGGCTCCCTCTAAAGAGGGAGAGTCCTCTTCCGCACCGCGCGCGAGACACTTGAAACGCAGCCGGCGCGATTCATCTCGCTCTCGTTTAGCCGCGAGTCGCTTGAAGCGCGTTGCATAGACGAACGCGCGGAACACCAGACTCGACTGTTTAACGAGCAAACGCTTTAACGTCGGAACGACGTTGAGGGAAGCACAGCCTGATGATTGTATCCAGCGAGAAGTTCAGCAGAAAGTCATTGAAACGGCCAAACGGAAGTGCCGCGGCCGACAACGCGCGCGCACGTTGATTACACTTGCACTTGCGTGCAATCTAACGCGGACGGGGGACCAGAGCTTCGCATTACGCGCGCGTAATTACGCGTTTCGTCACCTCTGACCTCTCGGAGCGGCGATACGCTCGAGGCATCGCCGCAAGGGCGAGGATGGAAGCGTGCAGAAGAATGGATGCAGAATGGATACACAAACTTTGGTATCGTTCGATCGCGCGCGAAAAACAGAGAGAGATCCCCCCGCCTTTCCGCGAGCCTCGTGTCACGATATTCACGCGCGGTTCGCCGCGTAAAGAGACGCCCTCACCGGAAGCGAAAGGCAGGATCCGAGGAAGCCCCGCGGATGTGTGCGGCCGTATCGCTTTCGCGTGATAGCTCGCGCACCCGCGACGTGCACCTGCTCTCGACACAGCAGCAGCGTGTCTCTCTCACTCCCGCGCGCAATTACGCCCGCGACGTCTCTGCGCTCCTCCCTGTGTTCCGCTTATAATCCTCGACCTCGCGTACGTGCAAAGCAGATTGCCAAATATCCACAGGTTGTTGATTTTGTTAACCGTCTGCGCGAATGACGCTGCCGCTGCTGCATGTCGGCAGCATCGAGGCTGTACGGAGATGCGTCTTCCCGCGTGTTTTCGTACGGGGGATGATTATCCGTCGAGGGATAATCGCGTGGCTCGCGGCGCAAGTCGCAAGATCGGATTTATTCCCGGGAATCGAAATCAGGAGCATCCGATAAGCGCATCCGAAGCTGCCGCGTTGCTTTTCACGGTGCTATCGACGGCATCGATGAAAAAAGGTAACGATACGCGCGAGGTCAGTGGATGGTAATAATAATAGATGCTATCGCGGATGATACACAATTAATTCGCGCGAGGCAGTTAATTTCCGTCTAAATCCGGACGCATTGAATGCGTGAAACCGATATGTATTATTGTTAATTACAGGCAGCGCAAATCCGCCGTTTCATTTGTAGAATTTATTTGTCAATTAATTGGTAACCATATCGGTGCCCGAGATCGATCTTCGAATCGGCTCGGATAAGCGAAATATTTTACGAGCGCGATGCAACGAACCGTTCCGTTAATTGGAGAAACGACCGTGCAACACCGGTGGTCTGCATGTTGGAATCTCTGGAACATTCAGAATTTCTGAAGCATCTGCCGAATCTCGATCGAGAGTAAGTCTCAAGCTACGAGGAGCATCGAAATTTAAAATGGCGACCTCCGGACATCATCATCGGTCTGCATCCAGGAACTGTCTTTGGAAAGCTGAATTGGTTTTACGATTTGTATACATCGAGCTGCATTGATAATTGCGTTATATCGTTTTACAACTGCAATCGCACACGCATCGAGATCTGCATCTTCGATAAGCAGCCTCCGAGCAGGCATGTTGCGCGCATGTTACGTCAGTATACGACACAATTTGCATATAAATATTCTAAACATAGCGTTATCAATTATCGAGCATCGAGGGGAAAATGCAAGCACACGCTGAAATATTCGTACGCGTAATTACGGAGCTAAATAATGAAACGGATGTAAACGCAAGTATACAATTCTCAGCAGACTGCTGTTCACTTTGCAGAACAATGTTAAAATATTTGCCTTAAAATCCCGATCGGGATCCCACATCGAGATACACTCCCTCTCCCTCGCTTCCTCACCGCGTTATCATTTGAAACCGGCGTTCGTCTCACTCGGAGCTCATCGAGGTAACATCAGGAACAGAAACAGACCCGTTGCGAAACGACGACAGATTGAATAAGTCCAGAATAATCCGGAATAAACGGTCGAAAAAAAATTCTCCGGAACACCGCGCCGATCGCGTGCCGCACGCCGCGCGTAATCGGCGCGGTCCCCCGCGAGTTCAAACAAGATCGCACTCCAAACGAGTAGCGGGAGGGGGGCATTCGCCCGACGACGAAATTCAATCATCGGGATCGCGATTCGGCTGGATCGACCTGGCCGATGAGCTCCATCCCATTGGCCTCGCCCGGCACAGCCTCTCTGGATCAGCCGCATCTGCTCTCAATGCAGCTCATATCGAGAGCCTTACGACGTCGGAAGCTTGCGAAGGCGATAAGCGGTCGGATGAGAGAGACGGGGTGACAGAGCAAGAGAAAAAGGGAGAGAGAGAGAGAGAGAGAGAGAGAGAGGAGACTTTCCCGGGGATTCCATCGAGGATTCGAGTGATGTTCGGCTTGTCGTGCTAAACCGGGAGTGCGGTGGAAGTACGGAATCGGGCGGCCACGAAGCGGGGAGCGAGGGTCTAGGGACGGAAGTAGGTACTTGGATATGGAAATGGGATGCCCCGGCGCAAATGCGAAGCTCGAATCTATCAATTTCACTCGGCAGGTATAACCGCGATTGGCGGCAGCACGTTGGAGAAACTCTCAGCGGCCTCCCTAATTCGCTGATTCGAAGAGTAAACACAAAGGCTGGAGAAATGGTGCAATTCCTGGTCGAAAGGGGAAAGAGAGAGAGAGAGAGAGAGAGAGAGAGAGAGAGAGAGAGAGAGAGAGAGAGAGAGAGGAAGAGGGAGAGAGAGAACGGAAACAAGAGAAGGCGAAGTGGAAAGAGAGAGAGAGAGAGAGAGAGAGAGAGAGAGAGAGAGAGAGAGAGAGAGAGAGAGAGAGAGATCGAGGTACTCGCAACGAGATACTCGATGAGTCTACATCAAGAGAGCAAGAGGATCATTGCCGAATTGCAGATCGTCCGGCAACGGAATGCGCAATCTTCATCACTCGCGCACTCGTGATTGCGATACGCGGGCGAGCGCGTAAAAGCCGCACGGTGCAGCCTGCTGGCGAAAACGCATTTGGCGATGGGGCCCATCATCGCGGGCATAAATTCCAGTCGCGTCGCTATGACCGAACCGAATCGAGCGCAGAGACACGAGCAGGAAGAGGGTGCAGGCTAGATTCCCTCGAGTACAAATTTCGAGCGCACGTTGTTGCAGCAGCGATGCACGATGCGGAGGCTCTCCGTCCCCATTCATACGGCCTCTTCGATGGTTCAGTCGTAACGATGTGACGAGATGGACAGACATCGAGCCGGTCGCAATGGCGGCGAGCAACGCGCGCGTATGGAGCCACGAAGCCGCAAGCTACACGCTCCGAATCGCGGACCACCGCGTCGCCGCCGCCATCACCATGAAATTTAGTATCTTCCAGGAAAATTCCTGTCCTCGCGAGACTCGCAACGGAGAAGATCCTCGCGGCGCGGCCGCGGATTTCGATAACTCGTAAGCGCGACTTTTCTCGTAATTTTCTCGATCGAGCGAGGCGTACTAGCGCGTATTCGCGCTAATTGTCGGCGAATGACGAGAGTCTGTCTCGCGATAGGGAGGGAAATTGGTGGAATTACTCAAAAGGAGTGACAAGAGGACGTATAACCCAATTATACCATTAAAAGATGACCCGTCTCACGGCTCCCCGAAAACTTTGATAATTAAGATAACTGTACAGAGGAACGGGATTGATGGAGTTTTGATTAAAGAGGATCGTTCTTTGCTTTATCATTATCTGATTACGCGATGAAACAATGCGGAAAGACCGCATTTCGCGTTTCAGAGCTACAATTTGTTGATCGAGCGTGTCTCGAATTACAAATTTAGCGATAACATTTCAAGCGGTAACACGTATATCATTTTGAGGAGAGGCAACGGCCCTCGTGTAATTTATCTCTTCGATTGCAAAGAGATTTTTCATGACATTATTGACAAACAAAACGGAAACGCAATTACGACGTACTTCATTAATGCCGATTTAATACGGTCATATTAATAATTAATCCGGGAGCGCATAAAATAACGTCATAAATAAATTGCGAGAGATCCGAATAAATTATTCATTTCCGTTGGATTTCACTTGATTTCCCAATAAATATTTCTTCACGAATTTACCGTAACGCGTAACGGCGTTCATGCCGAAAGGCTCGACTAAACAATATATACCTCGCTCGTCCGACTCGACGCGATTTATAAAGCGCGCTTGATGAAGTTTTCAGCTAACCGGCAACGTATTGCTTAATTTTATGGCCATGTCATCCTTTTAACTAAAAATCCCCTCGCGCAAAGTGAAAGTCACGAAGATTAATGCGCAAAAGTGAAGGTAACCGTTACCCTATTCCCACGATGCTGGGAAACATCGAGGGAGACGGCAAGAAAAGGACGATAGGGGGAGGGGGAGGAAGTAGGAAAGAGAGAGAGAGAGAGAGAGAGAGAGAGAGAGAACGGAGGAAGCGCGGTCATTTTCTACGAGCGCCGGCAAGAAAAAGCAAAGCAAATCTTCGTAAAAGCGAGGTAGCAAGCTGTTTCCTCCCTCGTTCGCCAAAGCGGGCCGGAGTAGGTAGATTGCCAAACACGACGGGAAACGGAATGAGAACAACACTGCAATCCGACACCCTCTCCTCGTGTATAAATTGCTGGGGAAAGTAAATCTATTAAACCAGAGAAAGACGATGATTAGACGGGCGGATAGTCTCTCTCTCTCTCTCTCTCTCTCCCTCTCTCTCTCTCTCTCTCTCTCTCTCTCTCTCTCTCTCTCTCTCTCTCTCCCTCCCTCCCCCTCTCTCTCTCTCTCTCTCTCTCTCTCTCTCTCTCTCTCTCTTTCTCCTTTCGCCAATAAGGAAACAGCTTTATTCTTCACTTGGCTTATCCTTGATAATATCTCAGCATATTTGCGGAGAATACCGTTTCTAGTTTCTGTTTCTTTCTCTTTCTCTTTCTCTTTCTCTTTCTAGATTTATTCTCCAACTTTTCCTCTCGCACTCGCACCGAGCAGCAACGGACGAGTGAAAGCAAAGCCGCACGCGGCACAGCGCGACGAACGAAACGGACAGACTGAATGAAATTATTTTTCCTCAAAATACAGATCAGATCGAGCTCCGTGCGCCTCTTTGATGTTCCGGATGAAGCATCCGCTTAATTAGCCGGTGAAACTTTTGTCTAATGCTGTACTGCATCAAACGAACCGATCAAGCGGCGTGCACACGAAATCCCCGCGCAGCCCCGCCGTCCGCGCGTGTTGTACGCCATTGCCGTGTGCGCCGGCACGTTAATTAGCACTCTAAATCAAGCGTATAAATCAAGCGAGGAGCACGTTTCCGCGAGGATGATCAGCGGAGGACGCGCGCTCGCGTTAACTCCGCCCGTCCGGGATGTATACGGGCATCTCGCGCATCCGCGTGACCCGCCGAGGAGCACCGCTCGGCTCGGCTTCTTCGCGCGCAAACACGAGGAGGCGCGGCACGGCCCGTCAATGCCCGTCATCGGTCGGAACTTGGCGCGAGTATATCTTCGGTAAGATATATTACCCGTGGCCGCGCCGTGGAAGGGCCCTTTCGAAAATTACTGTGCAAACACTCGCACTCGCGCGTGCGAGAGAGACAACCGGCTCTCGGGAGGAGAGTATTTCCATATCCGGCCGGTTCTCCTCTCTCAGCGGCTTGATCCCTCTCGCCTTGCTCGCTCATGAGAAAATCTGCGCCCTCGGGAGTGACGGACGGACGGACGGACGGACGGACGGACGGACGGGTGAACGAATGCACGAACGATCGAGCTTACGAGCCGAGCGACGAAAGAGGAAAAACCGGGGCGCGGAAGGTGCGCTCTCGCGTCGAGGCCTCGCCTCGCCTCGCTGCTCGAGGAATCCCGCGCTTGAGAAATTCCACCCCGAGTGCTCAACCCCGGACCGTCTCGCCGGTAACTATCCCGATGGCATCCGGCTGGTAATTCTCCCAACGACTGCGCCGGCACGCCGGTATGTACGTTCGACGGTTAACGAGCGGCGACATTTTAGGCGGCTGGCCTCCCGCGTGGAGCCGAGCGGAGCGGAGATATCTCGGCGCGTTACATCTCGCGGATTGAGATTTAACGAATGCGACGCGCATTCGCGATCCAGGATAGACGGAGAACGGCCTGGCTGGCTGTCCGCTTCCGTCCGCTTCCGTCCGCTTTGCCTCACGGCGTCGCGACGGCGATGCGCGTTCTCGTCATTCGATCGTGCATCCGCACGTTTCTGCTTCGTTTATTCATCCGCGCAATCAGCATTCCAATCAAAACGTTATCAAGGTAATCCTCGCAATCGCGCGACATCCGTTGGGTATTAATAATTACGTATTTACAACGATGTGTAATTTTCACTCGCTCGCCGAGCTGGCAAAACTCGGACGCTGCGGCAACAAACTTATCGATCGGATATGCAGATAGAGATCTCTCGCTTGATCTCGATGGGACAGGACGTGGTCTGACGGATTCTTTTCCAGGGATAATGACTAAATGATATCTTAATCCGTTCATCTATCGTGGTCTTTGCGAGTCCGACGCAAAGATCGAAGCGGAATATTAAGTTTCCCACGTGTATATATTAGATTTGTAACGCGAGCCGTACAGACATCGCGGTACAGACCCTTTTAATGAGAGCTATCTTTAAACTAGCAGGGAAATATCTGGGAAACGCACCAAGAGAGATGGGCGATAAGAGGATTATTTTCCTCGAGAATATCTCTCGCAATCTCGCGATCATTAATTACGTTTTAAATAGGATCATAGATATTCATTAACGCGGATCTTGCAGCTCGTCAAGAAGAATAGAAGGATTTATAACGACCCTAGATGATCGTGATTAATGATGACGAAATCGAAAAGAAAAAAGGCATTTTCGGATCGCCCTCGATAGATCTCCGAGAACGGGAAGATCCGTTCCGGAAGATCCGATAAGCGATATTGAAAATTAAAAGCGCTCGGCATATAATGAGATGTATATATATATATATATATATATATATATATATATATATATATATATATTCAGGGATCCTATCGTTCACGCTAATCTCAGATTAATTTCGTAAGCCATCCCCCATTTTCCATATATTACAGCCCAGTTATGATACACGGAGAGACCAAATAACGCGCGATACGTTGGCGTAACACCATAAACGACTGAAATTTATGTCGAAGCGGTATCTTTATCGGGATGCATCCACCGCGACGATGTCTTGCTCGTTCGTGCCCAAGATCCGATGACGGCGAGCTGGCACCGGCAGGTACACCAGCACCCTCGCGGTAACAACGCGGAAACAATGCACAAAGTTTCCGTCACGGCGGCCCATTACGAAATTGTTCGCGAAAACTGCCGATCCGCGCTCTTGGGCAGCATTGAGAATTTGCGTGATTCGCGACGATTAACGCGATTCCGCGTTTATCCGGGTACTTCGAGTTCGAAATCGACTCGAAGACGCGGCCGGGAGCCTCGACAGCTCTCTTTCTCTCTCGACGGGGAGTCAGATTCGAAAAAAGATGAGAAAGCGACGCGGCTGAATTGGCCGATGGCGAAAATGGATTGTCGTTGGTCCACGAGACAGGCGGTGGATGCGACGCGGGAACGTCGCATGACGGGCATGTCATTGTACCTTGAATGAGTTTATCGCGCGGCCACCAAGCGTCCAGTTCTGCCACGCAACCGGTCGTTCCTCGCATGCGGCGTGTACGTCCCTACGCGGCAGCTTCTCCTGCCACTTCTGCCATCCAGCGGGATTTTTTCGCGCCGGGAGCAACGCCGGTTCTGGTTATGGAAATGGGATGAATAACGAGTCGTTTCCTCGGCTGCCGGTGTATACATGTGGCTGCCACTTTCTACCGGCTGCTAACGGGAACCCCTTGGAATTCGGAGGGTCACTCCGATGGCCGATTTGCCGAACAGCTGGCTCTCGCGAGTGAGAGGAAAACGTCCGCTGGAGCTTCTCTCGAGTGTCAAATCGGCGGCGTCGAAGCGCGCATCCGATAAGACGCAAGATTTTTTGATCGAAGGAAGGCTTTCCGGAGAATGTGCAAAGGACGGAGTTTCGTGTCGAGATTGGCATATCGAGCCAGGCAGGCGCGGGGAAATGGCAAAAGAATGTACAATGCTAATTATACGGTCGCTAACGCGATTAAGAGAGAGAGAGAGAGCAGTCCCGCGGCGTTTATAAATCGCCGGTGGAATCCGCGCGCGGGAAGCGCATATCCCGTGCCGACAACTGAGCCAGCCCGCTTGTTGAACGTCTCGTAATTTAATGAGCGACGCACGCCGCCCCTCGAAGAAACAATATCTCCCCTAAGCAGATTAAAAACGTGGAGACGGTGCTCGTTCCCGCGGGAACGGCCAGAGCCACGCGGCGCTTTTGATGAGCAGAATCGCGGATAATGCGATTTACTTGGCAAATTGTGTGCGTACAAAGCCAATTTGCGCGCGTCTCTCGCGACGTCGCGTCCGACATCGCCAACCCCCGGCGAGGAGGAGGAAGAGGAGGAGGAGGAGGGGGAGGGAGGGAGGGAGGGAGTTGCGAGGGAGATCCGTATATATATATATATGCGCGTACGCGGCGGATCGCGAGCTCATCAAGCGGAATTGAAGCTACCGATAAAGTCCCTCCCCCCGATAAAGCGAGAGCCGGCCAAGGGACTGACGGCACGTTGTTTTTTTTTCTTCTTTTCTTTCCATCATCGTCGGCGAAATGTTGCGACGAACACATCGGGGGACATAGGGACATGCTTCTTTGGGAGGGTGGTAACAGAATCAGGGCTATTAGGGCGCACGAGCTGCGTGCGAACGATTTGTCGTCGTTCCTCCGCCATGATCCCCGCGAGTTCACCCCGCTCGATTCGCCAGAAAATCGCTCCTCGTCGCAGGAAAAACTCCGCGTCGAATGGACGATCGCCGACGATCCGCGGAGCGAAAGGGAACGCGGGAGATTTGCGCGGAGAACATGAAGAGGGATCTTTTTACGATGGCGCGCCAGGCCGGCTCGGACGTGCGCTTTTTCCTGCTCGCGGCGAGATACGGGCAAGACGGTACATCTCGAGAGAGATAGAGATTTTTAGCGGCCCGCCGGTTTAATCAGCGGATTATGTCACTCGCTGACCGGATGCTGCCTCGCTAATCGAGAGTCGCAGCAGTAGCGATTCTTCGTGCATTTTTGCACGCATAGCGTGCGTCGCGCACGTTCACGTCAGTATCGTTCTCGCATCGACGAGGAGGCTCAGCGACTTTCTATAGAGATGTTTGTAATGTACATGTTTATCTAATAAAATTTCCGCGCGATCGATTGACATCGAAGCTATAATGAGAGCTGTTATGCGCGTTGTCCTTGTTAAATTCCACAAAAACGATCGCAAATACACAACGAGCAGTGATCGGTAGGAACTTGATCGCGAACGGGAGCACGCGAGATTCGAGCGTTCTGTCGATTCGATCTCCCCCCTTATTTCCCCCTTATTTCTGCCTGCACACCGCGATGCGTGCCGCGATAAACGCTTAACGCGTCATCGCGATAAGCTTATTTTCGGTCATACACACGCGCTCGGTGATCGGTAGTTACATGCATGCCTATTATTCGTATTAATGAATTCCATCTATTATGAGGAATGCATATAGCGCTTATCCATTGTTGTAATATCAAACCCTTTGTCACTTGATACGTCATCGGTGATCGCGGACGAATACGTCTAATAATTATATGATGCCGTCTCTTCGATGCCATCCGCGCAGGCATCCGAGATGGCTACCCTGGAGAATCGATTTTCTCGTCTCGTTAAGCGAACAGATAAATCGTGCGTCTATAAAAAATGCAGCGTTTCGTTAATAAATATTTATGACGCACGAGTGCGTTCGGTAGTGAGGCTGTTGTTGCTTCGCCGTCGCTTCTCCGAGAAATACTGACCTCGTTAATGGATAAAGGTGCATTAGCGGCGGACATGCTAGATCGAGCGGCATGAATCACCCGCGTTTTACGTCACTGTGTCATTGTCATCAATATCCGGCGGACGATATTTTCTTCAAGGGTGAAAAATCGCAATCGCAAACTGGTTTGACGAGAATACCACATTGTGGCATCACAATTAAGTAGCGGCCGCGTCGCTTCTTGCACTCTCTCTCTCTCTCTCTCCCTCTCCCTCGGTCCCTCGCGGCCATAATTTCCTACTTTGTACTCGATATGTGTAATTAAAATCGTTGAACCGCGCCGTATTATCGAGCTTTGAATGAGCGATAAAACAGGCCTCGCAGTTAATTTAGAAATTACTTTTGCGTCGTTAACCAGCATCGTAATTTACGACGAAGCAATAAATCCCGCGGATCCGTTCGCAGCTGGTGAACCCGCCGGTGATGACGCGTATCTCGGGCGTACGGGCGATGCTTGGCTTTCACGACACGTAGCCATCGGTAGACTCCCCTATGAAACCCACTTTCACGCGTAAACCGTATCGGTGGGAGCATCGGAAGGCGCGCGGTTAAATGTAAATTTATCCATTACCCAGAGAGATAAATTTACATCGCCGTGAAAACGCCGTCTATCCCGCGCCAATTACGCCCGGAAGACACGTGGTCGCGCCGTCTTTCCCTCTCTCTCTCTATCTCTCTCCTCTCCTCTCCTCTCCGCGCCAGATCAATTTCGCCCCGAGTGCGGAGGAGCTTGCCGGTGCTCGCTTGTCAAATAGATTACGCGATTATCGGATCGTTATATCGCGGATCGAGCCCATTGAGCCACCAATGAATCGCCCGGGAATACCGTCCGTTTAGCCGCACGCAATTTCGACGCATAAGTGCGCGAAGAGTGCCACGACGGCGAAGCAACAACAGCCTCACTTCGCTCGCGACGCGATCGGGAGTAGCTCGCGTGCTCGCGTTCTACCTGGCTCGCTCCTGTGCGGCGCGTTCTCGGCCTTAATGGCGAACGCGTGGCTACCGTCCGTTCGACGGCTTATTCGCGATTTTCTTCTTCGAAGACGATCGGCCGCTCGGCAATCAAGCGGACGCCGCAAAAAGCCGAGGAGGATCCGGGCGTTCGCGC
Organism: Eciton burchellii; assembly: GCA_020341155.1. Lineage (NCBI taxonomy): Eukaryota > Metazoa > Arthropoda > Insecta > Hymenoptera > Formicidae > Eciton > Eciton burchellii. The sequence continues at coordinate 1,445,077 of JAHMML010000023.1, forward strand.
AGCGCGAAAGAAGTTCGCGCCGCGTCCCTTCGACGTCCTCGATAAATCAGCGGACTTGGAGGGAGGGAGAGAAAGAAAGGGACAGGAATCGTCGTCGTAGTCGTCGTCGTCGTCGTCGTCGTCGTCGTCGTCGTCGTCGTCGGCGGCGTCGCGCCTCCTCGACGGGACGTGACGGTTCTTACCCATATAAAGTGGGCATCATGGTGGCATACACCGGTGGATGGATGCTTGCGCGATCCCGCGAGGGGTGGCGGACCGGCGGGGAGGGGGAGGGACTGGACGAGCCCGCGAATGCCGTCTCGCCGCAGAAAGGCGGAGGAAGGATATAAGGAAGGTAAAAAAAGGAGGGGGGAGGGGGGGAAAGAGGAAGAAGAAACGACGTTTTATCGCCGTGAGTGCTCTCGCGGGGCGATTCTCAGGCCGGTCGCCGGTAATGACAACTGCCGCACGAAAGGAATCGCGCCGTTTGCAGGCGGAATCGTTGCCGGCCATTATCCGGGGCGGGAGGGGATTTTCCTACTTCCGGCGCGCTGAATCAAAAGGATATAACGAGACGTTTCTCGATAACTCGCGGAAAAATCGTTCCCTTTCCCTTCCTCTCTCTCTCTCTCTCTCTCCCTCTCTCTATCTCGAATCAATCCTTTTTTCTCTGTTCTTTCAGCGAACGAGGAAACGGTTCCGAGGGATGCGACACGGAGGCGCGATACGCACGAAATTTATTATCACTCCCGAATGTGAGAAATAAAACGCTCGAGCAACTCTCACGCAACGAGGGAGATGAATATCCGGCCTCGCCAGCGTCGCGGAATCAATCTCTCGCGTCACTCTGACGGCGCAACCGTTTCCTCTCCCCCCCTCCCCCYCSCCCCYCCTCCCCTCTCTCCTTCTCCCCTTTAGGATGCAGTGTGTCGCCAATATACGGATAATTGTACCGGTCGGCGAGCACCGCGTAGAATGGAGTGATTAGAGAGTCTCGATCCTCGGAGCTCCGTGATAAGCGAACGCGCGCGTTCGTGACGCTCGCGGAGATTGCGCGCGACCGCCTCTGCGAGCGGCGCGGGACGGGTCGTTTGCATTGCTTGTTTATCCCCGATATAGAATAGCGTACGGATGCCACTGACGGTGCAGCATTGATAACACCCGACACTTGGCCCTCCTAACACTGTCATGAATATTTACGCGCCGGTCCTCACGACGAAATCGATGCGCCTGGCGTCCCATGTACAGAAAGAGAGAGAGGGGGGAGGGGGAGGGATTCTGTGTCTTTCCTGCTTTCTTGCTGAGAATCCGAAAGATTCGTTGGCGCGGCCATTTACGGTAATCCGAAGAGAAAACATTCTACAGAGGCGGAAAGAGGAACACGGGAGTCTTTCCGAGAAATGCGAGAACGCCCGTTCTCTCGAGGCTCGAGGCTTAAATGACCGAAGAATCGCGTGAACTCTTCCGGCACTCTCAGCCGGAATCGATGATCGGAATGATCATCACGGATCATAAGGTCGCGCGTTAGTTGGACTGTTTGATCGCGAGACGATCTCGAGCGCGTGGCAGAGTTCGCGACGCAAAGTTCGAGGAAACGTCAAAGTCGCGTCCTCGCGCGCACTCGGACGCTGACGAGATATAGATTGTCGTAATGTCGGGGAATAAAGAGCGCTCCGCCATGCTCGCGCGACTTTCAGGGGATGGAGAGAGAAAGGCGACAGAGAAAAGCGGAAGGAACTATTAAATATTTCATGACGAAAGATGAGAATTCCGTCATAGACCGCGCGATGATGGCGGTGTTCGGGGATGCTGGAGTGCCGGTTGGCGACGCGGCGCGAGAGGAGAGCGGGGCGAAGGCGCTGCTGAGGGATGCTGGCGGCTTGGTAAGAATCTAGATATGTCGGATGTGGAGTGGCACGGTCGTGGTGCGGCATATTACGCCGTTAATACAGTGCGCATCAGGCTGCGAGCATCTGGCGAGGGAATCACAACCACTCTAATCCACCCTCGCGCTCCCTCGCCCTGTCTCCTCCTCGAGCTGGCTTCTTCCCGCTTTCCACCCTCGCGCGTGTTCTTCGGCTGTCTGGTTCTTATTAGCGAGAGGCTGCCATGGTTCGCTATAGCTGCGCGGTCATCAGGCTCGCTCGGAATTATCGAGGTGAAACGCGACGCGGAAGCAGATGGCTGCTGCGCTTTATCTCTCAATTCGCGAGATTGAGATTACGGTGTCGGCGCAGGCTCTGTCCAGCGAGTAAGAAGAAGACAGCGGCAAGCCGAATTTACCTTCATACGTTATTAAATGAGGGCTAAGAGGACAAGAGACTAAGCGGATCGAGACAAACGGCCGACGCGTTACTTTTTCCCTCCCTGCCACTCGCGATCCATTAAAAATGGCGCACGGAGGGCGAAAGTTTCCGCCGAAAGCGGCGGACCGTTCATTATCCGCACGAGAGAGAAAGAGAGAGAGAGAGAGAGAGAGAGAGAGGGAGAGAGAGTGAATTGCGGGCGGATTGCAGGGCGCGTGATCGCGAGCAAAGATCGCGGAATTAGCGTAATGACGCTAATACCGCGCGCGGAAGCTCGCGAGCAGGCGGAGAGCGGCCTGCCTGACCTTTCGATTTCGACCTCTACCACGTGCGTGCATCACACGCCGCGGTAATGCAGCGATTAACCGAGCGGTCGATCCGTTTCCACGAGATATCGCGATACTCGCCGCCCACTTTGCCGTAAAATCGCAATACGAGCTTCATAATGTCGCAGATCCTCGGTTACGCGATAGACGCGTAATAGCCGCGGGGCAACGTCGCGCTCGATAATTGGACGCGATTCCCGTAATAAAATTTCACTTGGAAGAAAGCCCGCTCGAGGGTACTCGTAAATTTCTATAATATAAATTCCTCGACGGGGCCGTGCGCGGCCTACGCGTCTTGCAGGCCCGTAATGTTAATCTACCTGTTCCGCTAACCACGCGGGAGATATGATTATAAAATCATAGCTATACCGCGGTAGACGCGGAATAATATTTCGCCGGATTTATACGAGACCTCAGGAATACGTAATGCGTGTCGGGGAGGATTGATCATCTCGAGGAGACGTTTATTACCATTTCTTCGAGTAATTGCGTGTCGCCGCTTTAGCGGTAAGTTAATCGTCGTTATCGGAGCTCGAGATTGAGCAGCTACAAAAATCAAAGAGCCCCCTGGGCGTTGGGACTTGGGAAATATCCAGTGTGGTATCTCGGAAATTAATGACGTCATTACCGGTCCGCCTCTACGTATTCGCGAGCGATTTCAAAAAGCGAGCGGATAATCGGGAAACGTGTCCATCAATCACGTTTCTCCTTACGCTGCTGCTGCCGCTGCAGCTTCGATTCAGAGTCTCTGTCGAGTCTCTACTCTTTCTCGTCGAGTCCTTTCTCGTCGCTGTCTAAATGCCTTGTCGCACATTTCCCGAATTGAATCGCTCGTTACGAGTGGCGAGGCTGGGTACGCAGGAAACATCGCTTGAAACGATAAAACGCAGTTCGTAGGGTCTCACGTTTCGACGCGAGTGAGACGTTAAAGTTAAAATCGTGCAATATCAAAATCAGATCCGGAGAAGTACGATACGAGAACGTTAGAACGAGCGCACTTATCGAGCGCTCATAATCTCGAGGGTTTTATTGCGTTCGCCGGCTTACGACAGAACGTTACGTTAACGTTAGGTAGATCGAGCAATCTCGCAAATATGCTCATCGAACGATCATAGGTCCGCCGTTTGCGAACGGAAAGCGAAAGCAGAAGTGAAATCGAAACGCGGGGATCTTTCGTGGATCAGGCGCGGATATCGCGCTTTCAGATCACAAACGCGGAAGAACGTCAGAGTTGATCCTCAGCTCTTCCATCATCCATCCATGGACGTGCTGACGATAGAAATTAGAAGAATGCGACCCTTTCCCGTCGACAACACACCCCTGATCGGAGATGAAAATTAATTCAACGGAGATCGCTGATTTCAATAAATGATCTGCTCTGTAAATTAATTAAAAGTTAATCCGAAGGATTTATCCAACCGTTTTCCGCGAGATATCGTCGTCGCGAGACGCCATATAATTCTGGAGCGGATTAATCCGCCTTAATCCGCGACGATCTCCCGGACCCTCACGACGATAAGCGCGATTACGTAATCTTATTAATATATGCGTGTTACGAACGGCGGGCCAACGGGGGGGGGGRGGGKATTTGCAATACAAATGAACCTACCCGCTGCTGAATTAGCCAGATTGGGACCCTCGTGGACGAGGCATCCCACGTCACTCATCTGACAATCTCGATCATCTTCCTCTCGCTGCAACTGCATCGGGGGAGGAAAAGGAATGAAACTAGCTGTCCGGTATAAAAATATCGTTCGCAATTGGCCGCGAGGAAGAGCGAGTCTTCTCCCGATCGTTCGCGAGACGCGTAAACAACAATCGCGAACCGGAAACGGCGAACGCCGTTATGGTCCGCGCGAAGCTACCGTAGCGCAGCAGCGATTATCGTATCGATAAATGTGCCGTTGGAGTTTGTTTACGGCGATGTGTAGCGCGGCAGATGGGCTCATTTGCGGGAACATCGCGAGTAATTATAGCCGAGCGACGTCGCGCGTGTATCGGCGGGCGGCCGCGAGCGGATAGATCGGTCGGGTTTCTTGCTTAATGAGAAACGTAATGAGAAATCTAACGTGGAACGACGAACGGTCGGGATATCTGCGGCGGCGAAACTTCGCCATAAGCTATGCGCCATGCTGGAGTACCGTCGAGCCGGCATCCAACAATAAACCGTCAACGCGCGGGCCAAGTTTTCCCATTATCCATTAACCTAATTAGGCGAGATTTTGCAGTATTGGCTCTTCGGCGTCGGCGGAGAGGCGCGCCTCTCCAAAGTTAGACGCTCGCGGACTTATTGGCCCGCGCGATCCTATCGCGCCGCGTACAAGCGCGCGAGCACACCGACGAGGAGTACGCTCGGCGATCCGAGGCGGTCCATCGCGAGCGCGCGCGGAAACGGCGGTTTCGCGATACATCGCTGGCATTTCGCGTGCATTAAACACCGCGCCGAAGACGATGCGTGGCCGTTAAATACGCGGGCGAATTTCCCTCATCGCGCGCGGACTCGAAATACGCTCGAAGTGTTTCGAAAATCCACGCGGAAGTCGCATGCGCGAAATTAGATACTTTTGAACGGGGTTCAAATTTCGCGCGTAGAAATAAATTTCGCATCGACTCGATCGAGAGCACAAAAAACATAGGGCTCGTTGTTTGCCCGCATTCGCGTAAAAATGGGGGAAAAAGCGTCAATCAATGGCGCGTCATCATCGAAATGCTTCTTAAGTATTTGAGAATTAATCAATGGAATCGCGCGTGTTTTGTATTTTGCAAAATCATATTTTAATTTCACGGTGAATTGCAAATTATAGCGGACCGTGCATATTAAATCTCGTTGAATATAAATTTACAAATATCGAAAATAAAGGAGAGGAGGAGATTCGCAGAAGATTCGCGCTTATCGCTAGCCGTGTGCTACAAAAAAGTACCGAATATAAATAAATAAATAAATATATATATATATACACATATATTACTGCACGCTCGCGCAATCAGACGCATAATATGAACTCTTTAATTTTGCATGTTGAACCGCGCAAGAGGAAAAGAGTCAGAAACATATCGCCAATATACGACCATACGTTTGGCAAACCATCGTCGATCATTTCAGTCATGAACATTAAACATTCATCGGAAAACGAGTGCTCATCGATGTTCGATCAACGCGAAACGGAAACTTTGCACCTGCTCCTTCATGTTTCCAACTTGGATCGATGCGCGCGAACGTATACGTGATCGTCTGAATGACATCGCGATGATTCGCGCAGCGCCTGTCGATGCGATACGATCGCGTAGCGCGTGCATCCCTTATCGCAAATCTTATTCCCGTCTCAAGGAACAAGCCACCGGATATGAATATGAATCGCGACGGGGCGCGAACTTTGCGCGCGTCCGCTCGCGAATGACGTCGCGATTCCTACGAATGCGCAGGAATGCGGCCGGGAAGGCTTCCGGGACCGAGTGTTTTGTCGGCCGGCTTCTTAATTAACAACTTCCGGAAAGCCGACGAAGATCCCGCGCCGGAAGGATCGGACGGAGCCTGGAGAACGTGCTTTGGTGAGGGGGGGGGGGCGCGTGGGGAGGGGAAGAGGGTCGACGAGCAAACGAGGAGAAGTGTTTCTCGGATCTCTCACGGCGGATGGCACTAATTAAATCCCAGCGTCAGCCCACCAAAGCGGACGCGCGGCGCAAGGCGGGGAGGCGGAAGGCAGGCTCGCGCACTCTTAAATGCAATCTGCATTTCATTAATTCGCCCACGATCCCGGAGATTTTGTTCGCCCGTCTCTCCCGCTCCCTCTCTCTCTCTCTCTCTCTCTCTCTCTCTCTCTCTCTCTCTCTCTCTCTCTCTCTCTCTCTCTTCCGTTCTCGGCGAGAAACACACCACGCATCCCTCGCCGCTAAGGAGACGCGAGGTCTCCATTTTGCATCGCCTAATGTCTTTACTGGCTCTTCGCAGACGCGAAATTGACGATGTCGTTGGGAATTGCGAGTTAAACTAGATCGCTGCGCGGCTTTAGCGAGACGATTCTCACAATTCAATGGGACTCGAACGCCCGTTCATTAAAATGGTACCAAGTTCTGCTGCGTGCGAGTTGAATTAATTAATAATATAATATTTCAACTCGCTTGCCTACATGTTATTAATACATAAACTCGCAGGGAAAGAGGGAGAGAGAGAGAGAGAGAGAGAGGGAGAGGGAGAGGGAGAAATATATTTATGCATCATTGATCAAAACAATTTAGATTGTAATACATCGATGCGTTTTACTAATTCGGAATTCGTAATCGTCGCTGATCAAACATCAAATCCGCTCCGATATGCCAGTACATTGACAACCAGGCAAATTTTATCGTTTATCAGACCGTTCGAAGCGTTCTCGATTCGACGCTCGTCCATCACAGAGACAATCGTCGGGAAAAAAAGGCCCCGATCGAGGTTCCAGGCGCGCTCCGAGCGCGAGAACATTGAATTCTCATTACGCGTCAATTCTCGCGATCATTGATCGAGCCCCGCCGCCTTGGCGTAAGTGCAAATTTACCGGCGCGTCATCTCGGCGCGCTCGCACGACTTGCCCTGAGGCCCTTCACAAGCGCAGTAAATCAAACTGGACGCGCGTTCGTGCTCATAAATATCTAAACGAATTGAATGCGCGCGGTCTTGATATTTATTGCCTGCACCTGGAAGTCGCGCCTCTCGTAGGGCCCGGAGGGGAAGGGAGGGCCTGGCCTAGCAAGACGACGACGACGACGAGGATGACGATGACGACGACTGCGCGGTAAAATAATAAAACGCATACCTCAAACGCGCGCGCGAGCTGACGTAATGGCGACGGGGGCATACCGTACCGGTAATTCCAAAATCGGTTAATCCCATCGCAGTTGCGCGACGCGGCCCTCGCACAACGGCAGGCGGGAGTAACGAGATCGTAAAATCACCGTACAGGTGGATAAGTATACGTGCCGTTGGCAGCCAGTCGTGCAAACGACGTTTCCTGCCCCCTCTTCTCCTCCCGCCGCCCCGTCGCTCCGCTCGATTCGCCCGGTTTCATCCCCCGGGAGCGTTCGCGCGAGTTCACGCCCGGGTTACGCGAACCCCGAGACTCTTATCTCGCCGCGCGCCCCCGCGCGCCACCTAAATCCTCCGCGAGCTGGCCCGGATGACCCCCGACCGTCCCCATTAGTATTTTTCACGGGACCAGTTAACTATGTTGGCGGGAAGCGGTCCCGCCATTATGCCCGATCCCTTATCGTTACCGGGTCGTACATTTCCGAAAATCGCTTCCTGGTTCCTGCTTTCGATGGCCACGTTCAAACGCGGATGAGCTCGTCTCGGAAAATACGGGCCCGCACTTTTGCAAAGGAGCAGATCCTCCTTCCGGATCGACGATCGCGCGTCGCCGATGACTTTTCGTCTCTCTCTCTCTCTCTCTCTCTCTCTCTCTCTCTCTCTCTCTCTCTCTCTCTCTCTCTCTCTCTC